>CM038466.1:32104389-32704389 GCA_021464415.1 Lonicera japonica | reverse complement strand
TCGAGAAGTGTTTCTCTATAGTAGTTGGTTGTTGCTTGACTTGTGTCAACGTAAGCCCTCTAGCTGTTTGATGGAATGCTTGAATCGAATATGTCTGAGGAAACCCTAAGCTTTTTGAGTCAGGTGACTACGAAACTTAGTGCTCCAACCGAATTCAACCTTGGGCATTACATCACCACAGTTAAGTTGAACGATCACAACTACCTTGAATGGTCTCAATCTGCTTTGATTAGTCTGACAGGTCAAAGAGTGATTGATCATGTTGAAGGAACTGTTATCATTCCTGCCGAGGGAGATCCTAAACGTGCCGAGTGGCGGGGTGACAATGCCTATGTCAAAGGATTGATTCTTAGATCGATGGAGCCCGAGATAAGCAGGGGGTTCTTATTTGCTGAAACTGTGAAGGAATTGTGGGATGCTGTTAAAGATACATATTCATCTGCTGGAAATTTTTCTAGGCTATACGAGCTTCAACAGGAAATTGCCCACTTTAAGCAAGAAAATCAGTCCCTCTCTGCATACTACCAGGCCTTACGGGCTAAGTGGGCCGAGTCTGATCATTACCAGGACTTCTTTCCTACAAATACAGCCGATGTTAAAGCATTTAAAGCCTTTGTGGAGAGGACCAGAATTTTTCAGTTCTTGGGAGGACTGAATCCTCAATATGAAAATGCTTGAGTACAAGTGTTGGGTCGGTATCCAGTTCCGACTACTATTAAAGAGGTGTTTAACTACATCCAAAGTGAAGAAAGCAGGAGGAAGGCCATGAACCCTAGGGTAGAAGTTGCTGCACCATTCTCAGAAAGGGCTGCTCTTGTCTCACAAAGGGGCCGATTCGATGATAAGAGCCACCTAGTCTGTACTCATTGTGAACGTCCATGCCACACTAAGGAAACTTGCTGGAATTTGCATCGACATCTCCGTCCGGCTAACTTTGACAAGAAACAAGTGGCTGGAAAATCCAAGCAAGCTTCTTCTCGTCCTCCACCTAAGGCCAATAATGCTTCTGCCACTACTGTTGATGCTCCTGGCCTCCCACCTGGAATAGATATGGAGCAGATATGCCGAATGGTTACAGCTGCATACCAGAACGCTTCCGCATCTTCTTCAGCATCACAACCAGTCCAGTCAGGTACTAATCCCTCGGCACATCATGCTTCCACATCTTCTGATGGAAGAACCTGGATTATTGATTCAGGTGCTAGCGATCATATGACTGGTATGGCTTCTGATTTCTCCTCATACACTTTATACTCGGGTAGGGAAAAAATTACTCTTGCAGATGGCTCTTTATCCTCCATTGCGGGGAAAGGAAACGTTCATTTCTCAGATAATCTTACGTTATCCTCTGCTCTTCATGTTCTCAACCTTAGCACACCTCTTTTGTCTGTTAGTTCCATTACAAAAGATTTGAATTGTAGTGTGACCTTCTTTCCTTCTCATTGTGTCTTTCAGGACTTGAAGACGAGGAAGACGATTGGAAGTGGGCGTGAAGACAATGGATTGTATTTGATGGATTCTCGGGTCAAAGCCGTTTTTGGTGCTACCAAGTCTAGTGTAGCAAATAGTGGTGTCAATAAAGATCTGTTAATGCGATGGCATAATAGATTAGGTCATATTCCTGTTTCCATTTTGAAGCATGTGCTTCCTCAGTTTTCTAGTGTAGGTTTTTTTGAGTTAAATTGTGAACCGTGTGTTCTTGCAAAACATTGTCGTGTATCTTATCCTATTAGTATTAATAAAAGTATTGCCCCTTTGCAACTTGTTCATTCAGACGTGTGGGGTCCCGAAAAAACTATTTCCTTACTTGGTTTTCGATATTTTATTGTGTTTGTTGATGACTTTAGTCGCTATACGTGGCTATATCTTCTAAAAACAAAGGATAAAGTGCAGTCAGTCTTCCAGGTGTTTCATAAAATGGTGTGTACTCAGTTTGGTCGTCCTTTAAAAGTTCTTCAATCTGATAATGAGGGGGGGGGGGAATTTATGTCTAATAGCCTTGCCACTTTTTTTGCTGATCATGGGATACTTCATCAAACCTCGTGTGCTGATACCCCACAACAAAATGGGGTAGCTAAGAGAAAGCACCGTCATATTACAGAAGTGAGTCGTTCCCTTCTTATTGGTATGGGGGTCCCAAAATCGTATTGGGCTGATGCTGTCTTAACAGCTACTTTTCTTGTCAATCGAATGCCATCTAAGGTTCTTAACCTTGAGTCTCCCGCCTTTGTTTTGTATGGTCATACACCGGTCTTCCCTATCCCTCCAAAAGTATTTGGCTGTATTTGTTATGTTCATATCCACCATAGAAAAGACAATGGATCCGAAAGCAATCCCTTGCATCTTCCTCGGGTATTCAGCTACTCAAAAGGGCTATCGTTGCTATGATCCTGTTTTTCGTCGTCGTTTTGTCTCTCGGGATGTCACCTTCTTTGAGTCAATTCTGTACTTCACCACTACCAGGCATTCTCTACAGGGGGAGAGTGCTGATTTACAGGAAGTTCCATTGCCTGTTCCTGTTACAGGTGTAGAGACGCCTGCTACTGTTTCGTCTGTTACCGTTTCTCCTCAGGGGGAGAGCTGCCTTATTACTGTTCCCACTACTCAAAGGGAGCATCAGCCTCTAAAAGTATACACGAGACGAGAAAGAGAATCTATTGTCTCTCCCCACGACCAAGAAGTCTCATCTTCTCCAGGTAATCCCTCTCTTGTTCCGCCACCATAACCTGGCGTCCTCGGACAAGTACATAGATGCAGTGGATACCTTGACTTCCTCTACGTCGACCTTTGAAGCACGAAAATACTGTTCCATGTCAAACACAAAGTTCTCTAATTCCCTAGCATCACGAACACCAGTGAATGCTTTGGGTTCGGGCACTTTCATCTTAGTGCCCTCCCCACCCCCAACTGGTGAGTTTGCCACCGCCATTGACACAATAGTCAATTTATGATTGAGCTAATTGATTTCGTTTCTCATCTCCTCAATCATCTCCCCAAAGTTTTCTCTCGGTGGGATTCTCTGAAGGTTTTGGAGGCTTTCCTCCAAATCTTGTACACGGTCTACGAGCGCAGACGAGCTACTCGACGCACCCTCGGGTGGGACAATTTAGCTGAGTGTCTCCAAACTTTGAACACGATCGCAAGAGAGGGTGTTCCACCCATCTTTTCCATCAGTATGTCAACATTCCTTTCGAGCGCCTCGATTCGCTGGCTATTAGTTCCTGTAGACACCCCGATCCGTGACCCCCGCAAGAACCCTAATGACCTTCGAGAACTACTGTTTTTGGGTTCGGGACTCACCCGAGCACCCGGAACTACCCCGAAAGGGTTTTGTTGGCCAACAAACCTGTTTTTAAGAGGGATTGTCGCACGACATATCACATTGTCGCGCGATAATCACTGATATGTCGCGTGACAATCACCCCTTTGTCGCGCGACAAACCCCTCTGACCCCGACCATCCACTCTCTGACACATCAGTTTGTCAGAAACATCACTTCAGCCGTTTGTCGCGCGACATTGTACACTATGTCGCGCGACACTTGCCATTTAACATTAGATATCTGTATACTTGTTTTACTTTCGTTGTTCTGTCCACATTTTATTTGAATAAACTTATTGCCAAGTTACAAATAGCCTACTGTTTTCAAAACAAAAGACCCTGATAAAACCATTTGCAAAACCAGAAGAGTAAGTACATTATCATCCGGATAAAATCCTGTTTTCAAAATTCGGACCGGTAAAACTTACTTCGGAATTAAAAACTCGGTATATCCTATCTCTTTCATAGATTGCGATATATCTGGTAAAACTCCCCTCAAGAGTTCTAATTCCACAATAAATTAGTTCCGATACAAGATCCGAACTTTTTCAAAACAAGTCAAAACCCGAGAAAAATCGTCGTTATCTGAGAAATAACACGATAAAACTCCCTCTAAAGTAAAACAACCTTTTTCCACTTGTATTTACATCTTTCAAAACAAAATATTGGATCTCGGAACACAAGGTTTTCATCCCTTTCCCCGTTTTCCCAAAATTAGTAGAAAGTAATAGACTGTCAGTAAAAGCATCCAAGTTTTTCAACATAGAATAAACATATAAAAGACCACTAGAGACCGAAAGGGTGGAATGGGTGCTTAACACCTTCCCAAACCGTAATATAGTTTTCGAACCCTATAGAATCCTGATTTCGTAAACAAACGTGTAAAGAAAGGCTTAACTGTAGCCTTTCCTCTTACACGACCCTTTTGTCCGTTTTCTTGTAAAACGTACTGGCGACTCTGAACAAACCCTCTTGCATCTAGTAATAGAACATAGGAACACCCGATGTGAACCATCAACAAAGACACTCCGGCAATAGGAACGACGGAATCCGTTCCGACGTTCCAGACGCCCACCAATGGGGACGAGACCCGGGGGTCGCATTTGCGGATTCTCACAGTGGCGACTCTGCTGGGGATACTAGAAAACTAGACTCTTATATGTGAACTTTTGTTTATTCGTTGAATATCTGCTTTTACTGCTTTCCCTACTTGTGTTAATTGATTGAGAAGAAACTTTTTTTTAAAAATGGAATTTTTCAAAATACGTAATAAAGATAAGGATACTTATGAAACCAACCTTTCGAACTTTGCACGCACTTTCACAAATCATGCATTGGTTCTATGGGTGTGAATTCACCCCAAACCCTTGGAAGTATTATAAGTGAGTAGGGAGTTCGCTTGCTTGGGCCAACATAAACCGAAAGCATTTACTTCCACTCTCCTTGACCCAGTACGCCCCCGAGGTATATCGAGTGACGAGAACACTCACGTACCCGGGAAGTATATCAAAAGGCTCTTGCACGTACCCGCCCCTGGGGTATATCGTAAGGTCTTGCCAAATAGGAGGGAGCCTGAAGCCTTAACCGTTCGTACACCTGCGCTGCATATAAGATCGAGTCAGTTAAAACACTTGTTAAAAACAGCCGTAGGGGATGTACCACCTTACGGCTTACTTTACAACACCTTTTTAAAACCCGAGTCATTTCTCGGCAATTTTTAGTGGTTCTTTTGGCAAAAATCGAGTCGCATCATAGTCTTCCTTCATCTTCACCACGTGGTTTCGTCTACAGCCGTAAACAACGACAGTATGAAAGGTTGGGCCGGTCGAGATCATACCGGAAGACTCGTAAGACCAAGCACGCCCGAAATGGCCGATGAACGCGAGAATCAAGAGACAGATCATAGCTTAGCCGAGGCGTCTGTAGCTCAGCCAACTTTAGCAGAGATGCACCGTTTGTTGATGACCGTCAGTATGAGTCTAGCAAACCTCACGAACGAGCAACAGAGTACCCGAGTCCGAGTAGAGGAATTATCAGCCGGACGGGCCGCACCACCAGGGTTTGAACGACTACCACCGAATCGAGATCAAGGGCAGTCATATCAAGTACTTCCTCCAGTTCAAGGAACCAATCCACCACCAACGGGCCCTGTCATGGCCGGCCCCGTTCAGACTGATCCCAACAATCAAAACCAATGGGCCCCGGATTTAGGCCCCACTTACCAACAACCAGAACCACCCATCATCTGGCCACAACCTCAGCAAGGCCTTGATCCCCAATACCAACCATGGCCACAAGTCCCCGCAAGACCTATCCCACCACCGGCCTCAGTAGCCCCTCCTAATGAATACCCAGACATCAACCGACTTCAGGCTGTGTATGCAGAATCGGTTATAGCTCGGGAACAGCCCGATGAAGTGTCAAGAGAGAGTGAAAAAATGAAGAAACTGAAAGAGCAGATGAAGGTTCTGCAAAGAGGGATTTCTCTGATAAAAGGGGCAGACGAGATCACAGATATGAATGCCTTCTCCCTCTACCCAGAAGCAAGATTACCCCAGGGATTCAAGCTCCCTTCCATCACCAAATTCACAAGAACCACACCCCCGAAAACTCACCTCTAATCCTACATCAGATCCATGCAAGTGTCCGGTTGTGGAGAGCCGGAACTGGCTCAGGCCTTTCACATGACTCTCACGGGGGCCGCCCTGAGATGGTTTTTCGATTTGGAGAGACACCACACAAAGACTTGGGGAGATATTGTCAAGGAGTTCATGACCAAGTACGGGTCCAACGAAGACTTGGAAATTACCCGTAAACACCTGAAAATGGCCAAACAAGGCGAGAAAGAAAGCTTCAGCGACTTCGTCACACGCTGGAGAGAGATGGCCTCCCAAATGTCTAAACGGCCCGATGAAGAAGAGCAGTTGGAGATAATACAGAAGAATTTTACTCCGACTGTATTGAGTTGCATGGGAAAACATGTATTCCCACACTTCAGAGCCCTGTTAAGCATGGGGTCACAAGTAGAGGAAGAGCTAGCCAAGAAGGTAGAAACCGATACCAAGAAAGCCTCGTACACCGGGAGAAAGACGTCCACTCCAGCCATAAACCAACTCAGCTCATACCCCTATCAGCAGAACCCATTCCAGCAACCACAACAAACGCCTCCAATGAGTTAGCCCGCACAAGGAGACTCTTCGAGCACCGAGGTCAAGAAAAGAAGAAACTTCTGCACCCTTTCCACTACCCTGGTCAAAAGCCTGGAATTGCTTCGAAATGCTGGACTAATCACTCCACTCAATCCACGCTCCCGACCAAACCCTATTCCCAGCACCTGGAGAATGAATGAGAATTGTGCATACCATCAGGCCGCGGGCCATGACACGGAACGCGGTTTAGCTCTCCGTCACCGCATCCAAGACCTAATCGAAGCTGGAACCATCCCCGCACCCGATGGGCCCAATGTTACTAATAACCCCCTTCCCAACCATGAGTCTTACTGGAATTAATAACCCCGTAGGACTCATTCGAGATGACCCCGCATACAAATCACCCACTGTGCCGCCAGAAAAGGCTCGAATGGCACCAGGCCTCAATCCAATAATAGACCAATTGATGGCTAAGATGAACTTTCTACCCGGGCAAGGTTTAGGAAAAGCCAACCAGAGGATCTCACAACCGCTTACAATCAAAACCAATCCAGAAAAATCTGGGATAGGATGGACTCAGGATAAGAAGAAACAACCGTGGAAGCCCCGAGGCCTCCCCAAGGAGACAACATGTATGACAGAAACCTCCCCCAAAATTTTCACTTGGTCAGCAGAGCTAGAATCACCAGAAATCTCATAGGGGTCGGACCCAGCATCCCTCTGGATACAGCAGATCACCCGTTCGGGAAGGGTATATCAGCCACCATCAATGGACATCGAAAAATCACCACCTCCTAAGGAAATAGGAGAGGATCGAGTGCTGGAACAGCCGAAGAAAATCCAGGCACACATCACCATTTGGGGCCTTTTGGTTGCCTCCAAACCTCACAGGACCACCTTCATTAAACTCTTAGATGAGGCCGTCATTTCACCAGATTCCACGCCAGAACAACTGCCGAACATGATTGGGTCGCTTACAGTTCAAAGAAGTCTGTTATTTTCAGATGAAGACTTGTCTCCCCTGGGAAAAAAACACATTTTGGCCCTCCATATCACTGTTCGAACCCGAGGAAAAATCCTGCCACAGGTACTCATCGACAACGGGTCGACTATAAACGTTTGCCCCTTGAAGACCGCCAGATGCCTGGGTATCTTGGATTCAGAGCTTTCTCCATCAGCCGTGACCGTCAGGGCCTATGACAACACCAAGAGGCCCGTTCTAGGCTCTCTAAAGTTAGATCTCATGGTCGTCCCAGGAAACTTTCCAGCCGATTTCCAAATCATGGACATTCCCTCTAGCTTCAACATCCTGTTGGGAAGAGTATGGCTACATGACATAGGAGCACTCCCCTCCTCCTTACACCAGAAGATCAAGATACCATTCGAAGGGAATATAATCACCATCCAAGGAGATCCTGAGAGGACCTTGGCCGATCTAGAATTACCTGTTTTGGGCATCGGAAGCCAGAGTATACAGTTGGGAGGCTTTTCTTACGAGCCTCAAGTACAAGCTCTCACCACCCAGAGAATCGAGTATCTACCCCCTGATAACATCCCCGGTCTCAGCACCAAGATCACAAATATGCTGAGAATGATGAAATACTTACCCGGAGCCAGTCTGGGAATGTGGCGGTCAGGATTACTTCAAACCTTAGAACCAGTAACAAGGCATGAAAGAGAAGGGTTGGGGTACCAACACACTGGAGAAGACTACCAAGAGAAAAAGGGTCGGGGGCATCAGTATCCGAGCTTTAGCTCTCTGAATGGGTTTTTTGTCAAGGAAGGAGATGACTTCCCCTATTGCGACTTTCAGGAACCTTGGAGAAACAGCGACGAAAATAATCTTCCAGGATGGGAAATCTTCTATGAAGAGGACCTTTATCTCAAGGAAAATATTTTACACAGCTTCTTTACCAAGTTGACGATCGGCCCAGAGGAGGAAAATGAAGACAAGGAAGATGAAGAAGAAGAACTGATCGGAGACCTCTTCGACATCATGGCTCTAGGGGATGAGGAGCCAAGAGATGACCCTGTACACTTGATACACGCTGATCTAGATTACCAAGAAAAGGGGAAAAATAGTGAAATTGTAAGGGTGAGAGATAAGAGTGAGGGTAAGACTAGAGAGGAGTCGCTTTTAGATGTACTCTTTAAACTTGTACCTGTAGACACTATTATCAATGAAGAAGACTCTGTTTTGCGTTATCCTGTTAATTTTAATTATGTAATTGCTTATACGGAGTTAGAAAGACTAAATGAACACCCTGAACAGGAGGAACAGCGCATACAAAGCGAGGAAGGAGATACTCTTGTAGTTAACCTTGGGACGGAAGAGGAAAGGAAAGAGGTCCGTGTTGGAGCAAGTCTAAGTAAGACAGAAAGAGAAGAATTCACACAAACTCTAAATGAGTACGTGGATGTCTTCGCTTGGTCTTATGCAGATATGCCAGGTTTGAACAGCCAGATAGTCATGCACGAGATACACACTAAACCAGAATTCAGGCCCGTCAAGCAGAAGTTGAGAAAACTTACGCCAGAATGGTCCCTGAAAGTGAAGGAAGAGGTGATGAAGCAACTAAGTGTGGGGTTCTTACGGGTGATCGAGTACCCTTCATGGTTGGCCAACATTGTGCCCGTTCCAAAGGCAAATGGGAAGGTCCGCATGTGTGTAGATTATCGAGACCTCAATAAAGCTTGCCCAAAAGATGATTTTCCATTACCCAACATTGATTTGATAGTGGATAATACCGCCAATCATGCCTTGAAGTCATTTGTGGACGGTTTTGCTGGGTATAATCAGATCAAGATGCACCCGGATCATCAAGAGAAAACAGCGTTTATCACACCGTGGGGAACATACTGCTACACTGTTATGCCATTCGGGTTGAAGAATGCTGGGGCTACGTATCAGAGGGCGGCTACAGTTATCTTCCACGACATGATTCACAAAGAAGTGGAAGTATATATGTGGATGACATGATTATCAAGTCGAAAGAGAGGGAAGGCCATGTACCAGCCTTACGAGCCTTTTTTGACCGCCTCTGCCAGTACCAGATGAGACTCAATCCGCAGAAATGCGTGTTCGGGGTAACCAAGGGAAAACTTCTGGGCTATGTTGTCAGTAGAAAGGGGATCGAGGTAGACCCTGCCAAGGTTCGAGCTATTCGAGATATGCCCGAGCCTCATACTGAGAAAGAAGTCCGGGAATTTTTGGGTAATTTGAAGTACATCAGCAGGTTCATCTCTCAGCTTACTCAGACTTGCGAGCCTATTTTTAAACTCCTGAGGAAGTCTTCACCAGGAGAATGGGACGATTAGTGCCAGGAGGCTTTTAACAGAATCAAAGACTACCTCTCCAACCCCCCAGTATTAGCCCCATCGCAGGTCGGACTGCCACTAATCCTATACCTAACAGTCATTGATTCAGCTGCAGGAGCCATGCTAGCCCAACACCTGATCGATACACGAAAAGAACAGGCCATCTACTACATCAGCAAAAAACTGTCCCCATTTGAGATAAACTATACGCCACTAGAGAAATCATGCACCGCTCTCGTCTGGGTAACACAGAAACTACGGCATTACATGCTAGTTTTCCCGGTCATCCTGGCATCATGAATTGACCTGCTGAAGTACCTCTTCGAGAAACCAGCACTCTCGAATCGTATGGCAAAATGGTTATTCCCGTTCTCTGAGTTCGACATAACCTACATGACCCAGAAGGCAGTCAAAGGCAAGATCATAGCTGATTATCTGGCCCACAATCCAATATTGGGGG
Source organism: Lonicera japonica (assembly GCA_021464415.1). Lineage (NCBI taxonomy): Eukaryota > Viridiplantae > Streptophyta > Magnoliopsida > Dipsacales > Caprifoliaceae > Lonicera > Lonicera japonica. Next base: position 32,694,141 of record CM038466.1, on the reverse strand, counting down.
ACATGCTAGAAGAAGCCGAGTTCCCCAATGAAACTATCATGAACGTCGAGATCGATGAAGACTGAAAATTGTACTTTGACGGGGCTGCCAACCGAAACGGGAACTGGATAGGCATCCTGTTAGTTTCTCCAGACCAAACTCACTCCCCAGTGTCATATCGTCTAGATTCTTCTGCACCAATAATATGGCCGAGTATGAAGCTTGTATAATCGGATTGGAGATTGCACTCCAAAGGGGGATAAAGAGAATACAAGTGTACGGAGATTCAGCATTAGTGGTCCATCAAGTTCTGAAGGAATGGAAGATCAGAGATGAGAAGCTAGTCCCTTACCTTGCTCGATTGGAGGATGTCGCAAGAAAATTCGAGCATTCGGAGTTTTACTATGTCCCCATGTCACAAAACAGTTTTGCTGACGCACTAGCAACCCTGGCATCTATGATCGATATCCCGGAGGGGATGGAAGAAATCACTCTTACAGTACAAAGAAAATCAGGACCAGCCCACTGCATGGCCCTTGAGGTAGAGAAAGAGAAGAATGGGAATTCAACCACTTGGTTTTATGACATCTGGAACCTATTGAAGAATTATCGATATCCTGAGCAAACAGACAAGAGAACGCGGGTCACACTCAGAAGATTAACATCAGGGTTCATACTCTGTGCTGGAAGGCTGTACAAGAGAAATTACGACGGGACCCATCTCTAGTGTCTCACGGAAAAAGAATCTGTCAAAATGATGGATCAGATACATGGGGGTGATTGTGGGCCTCATATGAGTGGGCATACACTTGCCCGTAAAATCATCAGGCAAGGCTATTATTGGTCTACCCTGCAGAACGACTGCGTTAATCACGTACGTCGTTGTCACAAGTGCCAGATCTATGCTAAATCTCAAAAACTTCCTTCGAAAGAGTTATACAACATGACTGCTCCCTGGCCTTTCGCAACCTGGGGAATCGACATCATTGGGATGATTTCGCCCAAAGCTAGCAATGGCCATGAATTCATACTAGTGGCCATCGACTACTTCACCAAATGGGTAGAAGCCGAGTCTTCCCAAACCCTTGACGCCAGAAAGGTTGCCCGATTCATCAGACGGAACATCATCTGCCGGTATGGGGTCCCACACAAGATCATCTCGGACAACGGTACTTACTTCGAAGGAGAGGCTAATACAGTCATGGAAGAATACGGTATTACCCGACACAAATCTTCGCCATACAGACCACAAACCAATGGGGCAGTTGAGGCCGCCAACAAAAATCTGAAGAATATCCTAAGCAAAATGACCGACACCTGCCGGGACTGGCCAGAAAAATTACCATATGCATTATGGGGATACCGCACCACTGAGAGAGTCTCCACCGGGACGACCCCATTTTCTCTTACATACGGGATGGAAGCAGTCCTCCCTGTTGAATTAGAAGTACCCTCCCTCAGAGTAATGCTAGAGAATCAAGTCAATGAGCTGGAGTGGGTCCAAGCGCGTTATAACGAGCTAGCCCTACTGGATGAGAAGAGGTTGGGAGCCGCATACCACCATCAAGGGTATCAGAAGAGAATTGCTCGAGCATTTAACCAGAAAGTAAAGACACGGGGTATCAATGAGAACGACATCGTGTTGAAAGAAATTCGAGAACCAGCCAGAGACCCAAGGGGAAAGTTCAGGCAGAAGTGGACAGGACTGTACATTGTCAAAGAGATTGATACGGGGGGTGCCGCCATACTCACTGACTTAGACGGACAATTACTGCATTCACCAGTCAATATGGATCGACTGAAGAAGTATTACCAATAGATGTAACATGTATAGATAAGAACTACGTAACCTGAGCCCCAACTCAAACTTTTGTTCTTTGTAAAATCAAAAGGGGAACGTAGGCAACCTGAGAAGTGACTTTAGGCCCGGTTTAAACATTGTAAAGAGATTATTCCTCATAAACAATCCCTCGTTTATTATTAAGGTGGTTCAGAACACCGAATTACAAAAGAGTTAAACATACAGAAAAACCTAATCCCTAGGTGTTGGCCAAGCAGGGTCCTCAGTAGCCAAATCAATTCGAGCCTCATCCAAGATCTGATACGCAAAGACAATGCTCTCCTCTATAGGCTCAGAATCTATGAATCGGAACCACTCCATTTGGAAGGGATCATCAACCAGCTCCCCTTCCAGAGACCCCCAATGAGAACGGATGATATCAGCCCGGAGGGGCCTGGTAATACTGAAACGGGCATAGTTGAACTGACGAGTCAGTCAAGCACGCCACATCCTCTCTACCAATAAAGAAACATGCTGGGTCACAAATTTAGACTCAGAGGAGAAGTTGTTCAAACTGAGGGGAATGCCCTGAGGAACGTTGAACTGCCGAAGAAGACGTCCTGGGAGATAAAAGGAAGTAAACCAGAGCCCACGGAGCCGAACATAATTCTGACCACCGGTACTAAGCACCATCGTCCTCAGTTTTCACCAAGGAATGTTCCACCGGATAGCTCAAAAATTCTCCGAAAACCACACCGAACAATCAGAGGAAGACATGGTCAAAGCACCAAAAAGAGAACGACGAAAGAAGTGCGTCGGGTTGTCAAGCCAAACCCCGTTGAAACTCACCGATCGAAAATGCTCCAACAGCCACATATATAGCAAGCGCGGACTTCCCCTGAAGAAGGGTGAGGCCCCCCTCTGTAGATCGTCTAGGCCATTCAGGGTCTCTGTAAGAACGATGGGCACTATAGACTCCCCATTCTTAGCATGGTAAATCAGACTGAAAATAGTCGGATCGACACGGGAAGAGCCCGTCACAAGTAGCATATCAGAAACAAGACAGATCAAGGCCGCCGTAGTACGCCCCACGCTATAAGAAGCTCTGTTCTCATAACGATGGAAAAACCTCACCATCTTGTGAAGATCGAGAAGCCCGTCGATAATAAAACCATCACAGGCCGCTTGGGGAGTGTCTAACAGAACAATCAGCATGTCTCGGGGACCGATCTCTTCTATAGGAACAGCCATTGGGAGACGAACATCGGAACGCAACAGTCAGGAAAACTCCTCGTAAGTCGAGCAGAGCTCATCTAGCCCGAAACCTAAAAGATGGTCCGCAGGGTTCCAGAAATACAAAGCACCTAACAGAAAGAAAAAATCTACAAGACGATGGCACCAGCCTGCCAAAGGACTGAATGCACCAAAGTTCAAGCCGTTTTCAGAAGATATCAGAGCATCTCGGGCATTAACATAAGAAAAATCAGAATTTGTGCGATAAGAAGACATTTTGGGAAGGTGTGGGGATGAAGGAAGGCAGAGGGGTGTATTTATAGCAAAAAGAGGGTCCTGTACCTGTTTGTCGCGCAACAAACCCATATCCAGGAGGGATTGTCGCGCGACAATCCCTCCTAGATATGGGTTTGTCGCGACAATCCCTTTTGATGTCACCCTGTTTTGCTTTTCTTACACATAAGAGTCATTCTTGCCAAAAGAATCACTTCTGAATGCATTTTCGTGCTCACTCTGTTCTCTTGCAGGAACCCTAAAGTACTGCCACATCACAAAAGGTATGACTCCTAAATTATCGATTCATGTAATTATTATCTTTTCATCAGACATAAATAAGGATATGTCATAAAAACTGACAAAAGAACAGTTTTTAAAACTAAAATTTTTGTCAGAACATCTAAACATAAAAGCTACATATCTGTTAGAACTAACTAAACGCAGGAAAAGAAAGCTAATCTATCCTAGCGCATTTCGACACGCTCCCACTATCACCCGAGCCTTCCTCGGGAGTAAGGTCAACCACTGGGACGCACTGAGTAGGAGGGACTACTGCCTGAGAAGGCCCCGTCGACTGAACCGGTGCCGTGGGGCGAATCACCGAGGATCAAAATCGCCTAGAAGTCCGACTAGTGCTCCTCCGAGACTTCGTCCGAGCACGAGAAGAAGACAAAGGGTCGTCTGCCCGCAGGAAAACATCAATCACCCTCTGATAATCGCGCATGTATGTTGTGGGGTCCCGACCAACATACTGGAGCAGGTTTCAGCTGTAGAGATACTGGGAATGCCAAGTTCTCAAATCTGCCACACGAACGCTCACCCGCTGCAAAAAGAGAAAAGAAAAGATCAGCACAGTAAAGATAAATGAACAGGGATATGAAGGGATGTTAAGGGAAGATAAAACGTATACCTCATCATCAGAACGACCACCCAAGTAACCGAATGTATCCTCAGGAAGAGAATACTCAGGCACCGTATATCGACGTAGACCGGCACCAATATAAGAGATATCCCGAGGAAGTGGCGGCAAGTCTACCGGATGAATGGACGAACCCGCCAGCGCAGCAGCAGAAGTGGACCCACCCTCCTCAAGAATCGGGAACAAGGGAGACCGAGAAGAAGAACCCCTGAAACCTGGAGATCGGGCCGGAGGGCCCATAGCAGTCGGTGGAAGAGGGGTCAGTGTGGCAAAAGTCTGGACGCTCGGAGGATCCACCATGGCCGTTGCTCTCAAAGGCAGGACCCCACCAGAAGGAGTAGGAGTAGTAGGAGTAGCAGGAGGGGTCCGCTCGAACTGCTCATAATCAACCCCGAAGTTCGCAGGCTCCCAGGATCGCTCTGAAAAATCAACTGCCCCTCCCTCAGCAGCCTAAAAAATAGCCCCCGGAGATACCGACGGATCGGTAGGAAACTCAAAGCCCTCAGCACCCTGCTCCTCCCTAGGCGTAGTCTGAGAAGGATGCTCTGGAACTGCCGCTGTCCCACCTCCCTCGGGTCTGTCATCACCTCCCTCGGGTCTGTCATCACCTCCCTCGGGCCTATCATCGCCTCCCTCAGCACCAGCAGGGACATCCCTCTCTCCCTCAGGGTCGTCATCATCATAGTCTAAAATGTTGTCCCTCTGATCAGGGACAGGCGGCAGCTAACCGGGAACTGTCCGGGATAAATGAGCATGTCCTCGTATATAATTGGGATCACCTCCCAATGGCTAGTACCTCTCCTAAAAGATCCGTCCCCTAGTCCCCTTCGGCTCCCTCATCAAGTAACGGGCAGCGAAGGCAGCATAATCTCCCTCCTCGGTGAACGTCTAAAAACTGAGCCCGTCAACCAATGCCTGCACCATCACCAGATCGATTTCGCCTGTCCGCCTCATCAAAACTGATGGGAATGAAGGGACTCTAGGCCACTGGACCGGAGTATGCTGGCGAATAACTCTCTCGCCCAAATAAAAGTGAAGGCCATACTTATCCCTAATAAGCCGCCTGGTCCTCGAGGCAGTCAGAGCACGGCCATATCCGAAGTGGAGACCTAAATCACTCCAGGGGGACCACTCAATCTGAACAAGAAACATAATTTTATTTTCAATTATTTGTATTTTATTTACTATTTGTCCACTTGAAAATAAAGAATACTAAGATATTTACCTGCTCCTCCAACAGGTCATGGACGGCAGCAGCACCGGTCTCCCGAATCCGGTACACATAGGGGGCCCTATAGTTCCCCGCAATGAATCGGCGGAGGAAAGAAAACTGATCCTCGTTCTTAACGAGGAGATCCACCTGGGCACGACCTAGGCGGGTATACGCCATGAACCAACTCTGAAAGGGAGACATAAAGAAAATCAGCAACAACAGATAATAAATATATGGGACTGAAGCCAAGATAAGGGAACAAAAGTATATACCTCCCACAGCAAAGAAAAGCCCTTAAGGTTCAGGGCTAGATGGCGAGAAACCTGGTCCATAGCATCATATAGAACAGCCAGAATAAAGCCCCCCAGTCATAATCAAACATGATGCTGAAGTCTTTGAGATAGGACAGCCACCAGAGATGGGCCGGGCCCCCCCACGGGCCTCAAACAAATCGTGGAGCATCAGTAAGAGAAGGACGCGGGCATACTGACGCGCCTCCTGGCGGGACATTGGCGCCCCTGAAGCAACTAACCTGGCTTTCTCTGTCGCCAGGCGTGTGACCAAAACAGCTCGGGGAATCATATCGCCCGAACTCCGTCTCTCAGGGAACCACCCTAGTGCGCCGACAATACCCTTTGCCGTCAGACGCAAGGGGACATCGATCTGTATAGGGACCCCCCTGAAGGAATCCCAGTCAAAGCAAATAAATCGAGGGGAGTCATCGTCATCTCCCCCCACCTCCAGTGGAAGGTATGAGTGGTGTCCCACCAATGACAGGCCAGAGCCGACACCAACACAGCTGCTCTAGACACTCGCTCCGGGAGGGCATCAAAGAAAGAACCGAAAGGAGTCGCAAGGAGCAACTCTTGGACAGGGGCAGGTGCCTGTCGCCACTCTAAGGAAATGGTATTGGAAGAACCCCAACCACGGCCAACCCACTGCAAACAAAAGAACGGGTATAGGATTATAGGGGTAAATTATGTAATTTTCCAAACCTAAGGGTACTTTGGTGTAATTATGAGAGTTATAGGGTTATAGGAGTAAATTATGTAATTTTCCAAACTTGAGGGTACTTTGGTGTAATTATGAGAGTTATAGGGTTATAGGGGTAAATTATATAATTTTCCAAACCTGAGGGTACATTGGTGTAATTATAAGAGTTATAGGGTTATAGGGGTAAATTATGTAATTTTTCAAACCTGAGGGTACTTTGGTGTAATTATGAGAGTTATAGGGTTATAGGGGTAAAATTATGTAATTTTTAAAACCTGAGGGTACTTTGGTGTAATTATGAGAGATATAGGGTTATAGGGGTAAATTATGTAATTTTTCAAACCTGAGGGTACTCTGGTGTAATTATGAGAGATATAGGGTTATAAGGGTAAATTATATAATTTTCCAAACCTGAGGGTACTCTGGTGTAATTATGAGAGATATAGGGTTATAAGGGTAAATTATGTAATTTTTCAAACCTGAGGGTACTGTGGTGTAATTATGAGAGATATAGGATTATAAGGGTAAATTATGTAATTTTTCAAACCTGAGGGTACTTTGGTGTAATTATGAGAGAAATAGGGTTATAAAGGTACATTATGTTTTCTAAAAACCTAAGAGGTATGACAGGTAAAAGTATGTGTTCGCTAAATCGGACGTTATTTCTAGGCAGACATACATACTAACATTGCTTAAAATACATGCAGGAAACGACAGAAATAACAGAACATAGAAAAAACACGAAGAGAAGACATACCAGAGATCGTCGACGGATCTCGTGAGAGACGGGCTCCATCAAGAGCCACGGAACATCCGGGACTGGAGCAGCCCGGGTGACGTCCCGGTAGACCACCGCCCGACCACAGTCTACCCATCCTCACCGTACCAATCAAGGTCCTCCCAGTCATCGTGATGAGGGCTACACCGGATAACGCCCTGAGCATCGGTAAAGGTGACCTCCTCCTGGTCACCCTTGAGTCGATCCGGCTGCGCTGGATCCATCTGAGTGTAAGTAGAGAATAAGAAAATCGGAAAGTCAGAAAAGCGGCAGGGCTTCCGCGCTTGGAGAAAGAGAGAAGGAGAGCTAGAGAGAAAGATAAGGAGAGAATGAGGTGGAATGAGCTCAGCAAGGGGTTTATATAGTAGAACCAAATGTCGCGCGACAAATGGTATCATTGTCGCGCGACAAAGAGCCCTCTCCCGAGGTGTCGCGCGACAATCACCCCCTTCCCCTGATTTTTTGACCTTTGTCTCATTTTATCTCCTGCAGGAGGACTTCCGAGAAGCAGTTTTCGAAAAAATCGCCAAAAAACCGCACACCCAGGATGAAAAATTCCAGGAGGACTTCCGAATCATCTCTCCGAAAGAGCGAGAACAAAATACAACATTTAAAGTAGTCTCTGATCTCCCAGAAAGGACCGGGACTTTCAATGAGAGAGAGAAATATCAAGATAAGACGAGAATAAGAAAAAAATTGGAAGAGTAGAAAAGATAATGAACCCGCATGAACGCCCAGAGCGACCAAGAGAAATAGAAAGACAGAGTGACAGGGAGAGCCACACCAAAAGTGACAGCTAGGCCAAAACCGGCTCATGGCTTCGTTTTGGGTGAGTAAGGCTCCTAATCACGACAAAGGGGTAAAGAGACTTCTAGTCGAAAACAGAGAAGGCCAGGAAAAGTCTTTCCCAAAAAAGGGAGAAATAAGGGCATCGAAAAACAGAAAACGATGTGGGCCCACCAAGAGAAAAAACTAAAAAGAGAACAGAGATCAGAGATTGAACTTTCAAACAAATTTTATTTTCAGCACAGTTACAGGAGAGATGGTTTGGAAAAACCTCAAATCATCACTCTGCGGAGAGCAAAAGAAATCCGAAAACTGCCTTCTGAGAGAAGTATCCTCACTCGAGGAAAACATGAGAGTAAAGTTCAAGAAAGATACAGGAAAATGGACATTCGGTTAAAGATTAGACCCCGAGAAGCTCTTTTCACCCTCATCAAAATTTCTCTCTCTCACTCTAGCAGTCTAAGATAGACAACACAAGCCCTCGCCAGAGGAAAATCACAACACAAGCCCTCGCCAGAGGTAAAAATACTCACAAAAAAGCCCTCTCAGAGGCAACTTTCTTTCTTTCTACAGATTAAAAAGCCCTCCCAGAGAGGCACAGTGTAGCAATGGTAGTCCTCCCACCTGAGGCGCAATGGTAGTCCTCCCACATGAGGCGAGAAAAACAAAAGTCCTCCCAGAGAGGCACAGTGGAGCAATGGTAGTCCTCCCACCTGAGGCGCAATGGTAGTCCTCCCACATGAGGCAGGAAGATCAAAAAGCCCTCCCAAAGAGGCACAGTGTAGCAATGGTAGTCCTCCCACCTGAGGCACAATGGTAGTCCTCCCACATGAGGCGAAAAGATCAAAAAGCCATCCCAGAGAGGCACAGTGTAGCAATGATAGTCCTCCCACATGAGGCAAAAAAATCAAAAAGCCCTCCTAGAGAGGCACAGTGGAACAATGGTAGTCCTCCCACCTGAGGCGCAATGGTAGTCCTCCCACATGAGGCGAGAAGATCAAAAAGCCCTCCTAGAGAGGCACAGTGGAGCAATGGTAGTCCTCCCACCTGAGGCGCAATGGTAGTCCTCCCACATGAGGCGAGAAAAATAAAAGTCCTCCCAGAAAGGCGCAGTGGATCAATGGTAGTCTTCCCACCTGAGGCAGGTGGAACGAAAGAAAGTCCTCGAAAAAGGCAATGAGGTAACAAAAGCCCTCTCCGGAGGCAAACCCAAACACAAAGCCCTCTCCGGAGGCACTCATGAACACTTTTTGCATATGCACACTTCCTTAGAGTTCCTGCGGGAGCCATGAATCATGGTCTCTTCCAGTCGCCTCAATTCCTTGCAAGCAAGGAGCTTGAGTCGAGAGGGTCTGTAGACACCCCGATCCGTGACCCCCGCAAGAACCCTAACGACCTTTGAGAACTACTATTTTTGGGTCCGGGACTCACCCGAGCACTCGGAACTACCCCGAAAGGGTTTTGTTGGCCAAGAAACCTGTTTTTAAGAGGGATTGTTGCATGACATATCACATTGTCGCGCGACAATCACTGATATGTCGCGCGACAATCACCCCTTTGTCGCGCGACAAACCCCTCTGACCCCGACCATCCACTCTCTGACACATCAGTCTGTCAGAAACATCACTTCAGCCGTTTGTCGCGCGATATTGTACACTATGTCGCGCGACACTTGCCCTTTCGGGGAAAATGTCGCGCGACAATCCTCCCCGAGCACTATAAATAGGCCAACACCCCCATGGGTTTCAGGAGAGCAACTTGGGATATGGGAATTCTAAGCTTTAAATCTGATTTTCTAGTCTTTCGTCAAGCATTTTCTATTATCTTCTTATTTCTGAAGAATTATCGAATCTATTCTCGACACTTGATGTGTCCCGTCTCCGGAGTCGAATTCTCGAAAATATCTGAAGAAGGAAAAGATTATTATCACCGGAGATCTCTCTGCCGTATTATATTTTCTTTCTTATTATTATTCTCGTCGGGAAGGTAAAGAAGGTCTCTTCTAGTATTTAACATTAGATATCTGTGTACTTGTTTTACTTTCGTTGTTCTGTCCACATTTTATTTGAATAAACTTATTGCCAAGTTACAAATAGCTTACTGTTTTCAAAACAAAAGCCCCTGATAAAACCATTTGCAAAACCAGAAGAGTAAGTACATTATCATCCGGATAAAATCCTGTTTTCAAAATTCGGACCGGTAAAACTTACTTCGGAATTAAAAACTCGGTATATCCTATCTCTTTCATAGATTGCGATATATCTGGTAAAACTCCCCTCAAGAGTTCTAATTCCACAGTAAATTAGTTCCGATACAAGATCCGAACTTTTCCAAAACAAGTCAAAACCCGAGAAAAATCGTCGTTATCTGAGAAATAACACGATAAAACTCCCTCTAAAGTAAAACAACCTTTTTCCACTTGTATTTACATCTTTCAAAACAAAATATTGGATCTCGGAACACAAGGTTTTCATCCCTTTCCCTGTTTTCCCAAAATTAGGATTTTCATTTAGAAAGTAGTAGACTGTCAGTAAAAGCATCCAAGTTTTTCAACATAGAATAAACATATAAAAGACCACTAGAGACCGAAAGGGCGGAATGGGTGCTTAACACCTTCCCAAACCGTAATATAGTTTTTGAACCCTATAGAATCCTGATTTCGTAGACAAACGTGTAAAGAAAGGCTTAACTATAGCCTTTCCTCTTACACGACCCTTTTGTCCGTTTTCTTGTAAAACGTACTGGCGACTCTGAACAAACCCTCTTGCATCTAGAAATAGAACATAGGAACACCCGATGTGAACCATCAACAAAGACACTCCAGCAATAGGAACGACGGAATCCGTTCCGATGTTCCAGACGCCCACAAACGGGGACGAGACCCGGGGGTCGCATTTGCGGATTCTCACAGTTCCCATCGTAATATCACAAGATAAACATACTAGGCTTCACAAGACAGCAATCGAAAATAATCTCTCTGATACCAACTGTCACGGGACGTCCTTTGATAGCACAAAGGAGGCCGCGTGAGCGATCGTGCTAACCGATAGCCCGGTCGAGTTCAATCGAATTTTATTTACAATCAACAAACAACATGCAACAACAGTAATTTGAAAGGAGCTTGAGCATAAATTGAAATCACTTTATTGCATTAAACTTGATTACATGAAAAGCTATTACAGTATGAAAGAAAGTAAGAGCTTGAAATAGCAAACAACGTACACTAGTAGGCAACTCGGGTGTGAGGCAGATAGTCTTATCCCCATATATATCCACTTAATGAAAATATCAAAGTGGTAGCAGTGCACGTTGGCTCACACAAGTTACAAGAACATGATTACAACGGAAATGAAAATGCAATTACAAAGGAAATTCCTAGATCTATTTACATGGAAACAATATTTACATATGAGAATACACTTCTCCAAAAAACTAGCCTAAGCACAAGTCTAAAACTAGATGATGCTTGACGACCTGGTTGTGCTGGTGCTGGATCTCCTGTTGGGTCGTGCTGCCCTCGGGCTCGTGCACGGTGTTGATGAAGTGAAGTTGGTCACGAGTGCTGTTGGGAGGCAACCCGTGACACATAGCCATAATAAGGATAGAACCAAAAATTAGATTTTTATAGTGTAGATCCAATTTATTTTGATTCTGCTATGTGTAATAAAGTTAATTTGTTTTTTGCTTGTTTGACATAAATACCCTTGAAACTGGTCATGTCTGCAGAGATGATCATTTTCTGTCACATTTAATGCCAATAGACGAAAGGTGCAACTTGAAACTCAATAGATACTTTAGGGTGAAGTCCTGGTGCATCTTGAAACTAAATACAAAATCTATACTATTATATGAAGCTCAGATAGATTTCAACTCTCCGGGTTCTTTCATACTTGTGATTTCAATCTTGCTCTTTCAATTTCTTTTTTCCTTTTTAACAAAATATGCATTTAAGAGGATTCAAACCTTGTCTACTAAATAATATTAGCTCATACTTATCGATTAGGCAATCTATTATTTTTGTTTAATTTTTCCCCTCAAATTATATACATATGAGCTATTCATGAATTGCATGTGCAAGGTAGTCTAGTAACATTCTTAAATGGGTAAATTCTATTTTAGAAACATGCAAGTTGTATAGTGGTATTTATAGTTGCACCTACAAATCTAATAAGTAACAAAAATATATTTCTTAACACGATGGCTATAGTTGATTACCCGTAAATGCTGCTAGAGGGTTTAATTTGTAAAGAGAATGTAATTATATTTGGTTGGCATTACAAATGATAAGACTCTTATTTTTAAAATGTTGTCCGCATTTTGATACAAAACAATTGCACACACACTTACTTTTACACTCTTTTCTATATTTTGATGCAAAATAACTGCACGTACACCAAAAAATAGTATAATAATTTTTTCTTTATTTTAGATAACAATCAAACAAATAGGCACAAACATTTCATTTGCTTGAACAACTCTTTAAATTAAAAATGATTTTCACTACATTGAGAATTCAATGAATAAAACTTATTAAGTATATAGTATCATTACAGCTTTGTTTAAGAATTTTTTAATAAGTTGTTTTCAAGTTGACAAAGAATTTTTTCCAAATCACTTTCTAGTTTATTTCTACAAACCTTTCAGTCCATCACAATTAAATGATTTTCGGAGACATGTGGTGCATCACATAAAAGACGTGTTTTGCTTTGTTGAAAAATGTAAATTGAATGGCAAAAATCATTAACCTAAAATATTGTGATATCTCCCTTCATATTATTTCAAACAAGTTGAAACAAATAATTAACTAAATGTAAATTTGCAGTATATCTTATTATAGCTTTATTCATCCACTCACACTCCTTTTGGCTAATGAGAGAAAAAATTAGAATTTTATTACTATCATTGTTTGTTTAGGATATTGGATAAAATTAAAGGTTGGTTTTTAAATATTGGAGAATGATAATTTATTCTCATCAGTAAGGTATGCACTCATCTAATTTTGTTCTCAACATTTTTGTAACCCTTCGTAAAATTGTTAATAACTCAAAATAGAAATATGATCGTATGCATTTTTAAACTGCTCAATAACTCCCGGCGGGACCCAGTACCCTTAACCTAAATAACTGATACTATAATATTATTGCTATATAATGACAATATTAATTATGCAATATTTATCATTAAAGATAACTAATATTTTAGAATAAAAATTCATCCAAACTAGACATTAATGAATATAAATATTAAACATAACTAATATCATCATCATATAAGTAAAATGCTCTCTTTCAATGAGAGCATTATTTATTACTTTTATTGATTTATGTATTTTCAATTTTTCTCTACATAGCTTTTAAACTCTTATTTGTCATTTGGATTGCCTATTCTTACCCTAATATATTTAGTTAATGGAGATAAATATATTTAAAACTATTAATTATATCATTTATCATTATTTTTATCTCTTATGATAAAAACACCCTATTCATAAGTTTAAAAACATTTAACTTTCAAGTTTAAATTAATGTAGGATATATAGTTCTCTTCTACTAAACGTCAAACAAAATATTTTAAATATATGTATATATATAGTACTTATTCATCTTGAAAAACAACATGGACTTTTATGTTTATAGAGGTTTTTTTTTTTTTTTTTTTTAAAATGAACATAATTTTTCTTATGAATTTATAATAATATTTTATGTACTTCATTTTCTTAAATTAAACTAAAATTATTAAAAATTAAAATTTGCACATCACGTAAATAGCATACTTGTTTTAGAAAAAAATTTCTACTTAGTTAGACGTTAATGAATACAATATTGAATATTAACGTTAGTGTTGATAATTGAATGGAGAATTAGTGTTATGTAACATGTAAGATATAAATAAGTGCAAATAATTTGGGATATATATACATACTAACAATTTTTTTTCTTGTTAAATACGATAAAATTATTATTTACATTGATATTTATGATAAGGATTCAAATATTTTGCTTTTACGGCTTAAGTTTTAATCCTGCTCCAACAATCCTTCTTGGATGGTTCCAAAATTTTCAACCCAACCTAAACCAAGCTATCATTTTTATTAAAATTTTGGTCTTGTAACATTAAAGGGATAAAATTTTGTTATTAAATATTTTATTGATGTACCTGCAATTCTAAGAAGTAATTATATTTCTGAACACATTGGATATATTTGATTTCTCGGAAATGCGCGTTGTTTGGTATTACAAATGACCAGACTCTTATTTACATATGTACCTGCAACTCATAAGGAAAATATAACTATATATTAAATACTATTCCAAATGACAAGACTCTTATTTACATAGATATAGTGTTTTATGAGTTGTTTTCTTAATCAATTTTTTAAAAATTCTTTATTTAAAATTAATTTGGAATAGTATTTAATGAGTTGTTTTATTAAATAAATCTTTAAAAATACGTATATGTAAAATTGATTTAGGGATAGCGTTTAATGAATTATGTTATTAAACAAATCTTTAAAAATACATCTAAACCTGTATAATAGAAAAAAAACCAAAAACTTTAAGTGTATTAATTTTATATGGAGAAATTTCATATATAGTAATTTCATGTGTAGTAATTGCTACATATGTAGCAAAAAAAAAATTTGACACCAAAAAAAGGGAATATATTAATTCAAATCTCGAAACCTTACATCAGAAATAAACGGAGGGCAATAGTCCCACTCCTTCAAACCAGACACATAATCTGCGCCCTAGCAAGAGTATGAGCGACCACATTCTCAGATCGGTAAACGAACCTAACATGACACTGATTCATGGCCAAGATTAAGGCCTTACAATCATCAACTATCAATCCCAAACTAGATAAATTAGACGTCGAATCATTACAAGCATGAAGCAATAATTGAGAACCGACTTCTATTATCAAGCTACCCAAGTTCTTGTTCTTCAACCAACTGAGCACCTCGCGCAAACCCAAGGCCTCGGCTAGCAGGGGATTGAATTTACCTCCCATCGACCCTTGACAAGCAACTATAAAGTCACCGTCAGTGTTGCGAACAATTCCGCCAAAGCCCATTTTATTTGGGTTGGAAAAAAGAGCCGCGTCAACATTGCATTTCAAGAAACCAGCCATAGGCGCAGCCCACGTCCTGGTAGTGGCCTGCAAATTTTCTGTGCTTGAATGCATTGCAGCAGAAGCGTCAACTTCACCTAAAAAGCCAGCAACAACAGTGGCATTACCCTGTAAAATATATGTAGATTTGAAAAAAATGAAATATCAAAGTGCGACTCTTGATTTAAGATGAATGTACAATGCTAATCATCCAAAGAAAAAAAAAAGTTTCTTAAGCTCAATCTCAAAGGTTAAGCAGATTAAATATAAAAAAGTGTAAAGGATCAGTTTGCCCCTACCCTGAACTTTGCGTTTAGTTTCTAAATGCTCCCCGAACTTTAATTTGTCTCAATTTACACCCTAAACTATCTGCCGAGTTTCAAGTTGCACCTACCATTTATTGGGAGCGTTGAGTGTAACGCTGCACACATACACCCATTTTCAGGGGGCATTTATGTCAAACACGGACAAAAACCTACTTTCCCCACATAAACCATCACCCTACTCTATCAAAACAGAGAGATCAGAAACATTTGAGGAGCAGGAATTAAAAAACCATTGCTGCTTGTGGTGTGCTGTGAACATACATTTGAAGGAAAGCTTGGTCTTTGATCAATTCAAACCATTAAAAAAAAAATGAACATTGATTACACTAAGAGCTGCTTTATCATATACAAGCTCACACAGAGTAAACCAATCAATCTCACTAAAAAATTACAGAGCATAGCGGCATAGCCACAATAAGGATAGAACCCGAAATCAGAATTTTATAGTGTAGATCCAATTTTGGTGGGTTTGATCCAATATTTTGATTCTGTTACGATCAAGTAAGGTTGATTTTTTTTTGTTTGTTTGACATAAATACCCCTGAAACTGGTTATGTGTGTTGCACATTAACATTTTCTGTCACATTTAATGCCCAATAGACGGAAGGTGCTACTTGAAACTCTAAAAATACTTTAAGGTGAAGTCCGGGTGCATCTTGAAACTAAATATAAAATCTATACTATTACATGAAGTCCAGATGGATTTCAACTCTCCTGGTTCTTTCATACTTCTGATTTCAATTTTGCTCCAATTTTTTTTTAACGAAATATGAATTTAAGAGGATTCAAGCCTTGTCTACTAAACAATATTGGTTCATACTTATCCATTGGGCAATCTATCGTTTTCGTTTATTTTTTTCCTCAAATTATATACGTACAAGTTATTCATGAATTGCAGGTGCAAGGTAGTCTAATAACATTCTTAAACGGATAAATTCTATTTCAAAAAATGCAAGTTGTATGGTGTTATTTATAGTTGCACCAACAATTCTATGAAGTAAAAAAATATTTTTCTTAACACATTGGCTATATTTGATTACCCGTAAATGCTGCTAGATGATTTAATTTGTGAAGAAAATGTAATTATATTCGGTTGGCATTACAAATGATAAGACCACTTATTTTTATACTGTTTTCCATATTTTGATCCAAAACAACTGCTCGTACACCAGATTAGACACTTATTTTTACACTATTTTCCATATTTTGATGCAAAACAACTACACGTACCCGAGAAAGTAGTGTAATAAATTTTCTTTATTTTAGATAGCAATCAAATAAATAGGCACAAACATTTCAATTGCTTGAACAACTCTTAAAATTAAAAATGATTTTCATTACATTGAGATTTCAGTGAATAAAACTTATTTGTAAGTATTTAGTATCAGTACAGCTTTGTTAAAGATTTTTTTATAAGTTGTTTTCAAGTTGTTAAAGAATTTTTTCCAAATCACTTTCTAGTTTATTTTTACAAACTTTTTAGTCCATCACAATTTCTCTTGTTAAATGATTTTCCGAGACAAGTGGTGCATCACATAAAAGGCATGTTTTGTTTTGTTGAAAAAATGTAAATTGAATGGCAAAAATCATTACCCTAAAATATTGTGACATTTCCCTTCATATTATTTCAAACAAATTGAAACAAATAATGAACCTAATATAAATTTCCCGTATTTCTTTTTAAGGTTTTTTTCATCCACTCACACACCTTTTTGGCTTTTACTGATGAGAGAAAAAATTATAATTTTATTACCATCATTGTTTATTTAAGATATTGGATAAAATTAAAAGTTGGTTTTTAAGTATTGGAGCGTGATAATTTATTCTCATCAGTGACATACGCACTCCTCTAATTTTGTTCTCAAAATCTTTCGAACTCTTCGTAAAATATTAACGACTCAAAATAAAAATATGGGCTTGTGTTTTTCTCAACTACCCTAAATAAATGATACTATAATATTATTGTTATTCAATGGCGATATTAATTATGCAATATTTATCATTAAAGATAACTAATATTTTTAAATAAAAATTCTATCAAACTGTGAAAATAAATATTGAATAACCATTAAACATAACTAATATTCTAGAATAAAAATTCTACCAAATTAGACATTAACGAATACAAATATTGAATATTAACGTTAGTTTTGATAATTGAATGGAGAATTAGTGTTATGTAACATACAACGTATAAATAAATGCAAATAATTTCGGATATATATACATACTAACAATTTTTCTTTTTTAAGATCTATTGAACTAACTAAGATGATTGACATTTTACACTGAGTTTGCTCTTCTTTTTTTTTTTTGCTTCAGTCCTTACAGTATTATTCATCTCATTTTAATTGGTACGTAAAATTATACGCGCACTTTAAACATTGAAGGCCAAAATAAGATGAATTCTACTATACAATCCATGCAATGCGTGGATATTTAGTAGTAAAATATTTTGCTTATATTAAGAGCTCAATTTATAATTTGAGGTATTTCCTAAAGTTTAGAAGAAAAAACATGTAGAAATTCAAAATGATAGTATTAGAAAAGACCATATTGATGGCAACATACATCAAAGGCGTTCTTTGAATTCCATTTGATCACATTATCAATTTAACTAAATTTATCTTAAATACCAAATCTTCAAAGAAAAAATTAATCAATAGGTCAATGCAAGTATGAGTTCTACTTTGCTTCAAAGAAATAGTTCTAATTTTCGAGTCAAATTTTGATTTTGGTGCTTTTTAAATAAATACTATTTACTCTAGTCAATGGTCAACCATACAATTTATTTTTATTATGAAATTTGGTATATTAATCATATCGAAGAAAAAATGACAACATAAATATCAATTAGAGACATCCAAACACAAAAGGCAAGACTATGAGTTTGACGTATAAAGTATATTCTTTCAAATACCACGTTAACATTAGAGGAATATCTAAATTATATACGTACACATAGCTAAAAAAATGAGGTAGATCTTACGAAATTCATAGATGTTAGAAGTTTTGTGTAGTAATTGTAAGAAAAGCGTAGTCATAGTAGGAGAAAAAAAATCTTGTCGGAAGGAATATGGTAAAAAACAGGATGCTAGAGAAAAAAAATATATATATATATATAGATATGCTTGAAGAGACAAACATAAATATAATTAACTTGCAGTTAAAAAGGACATAAATATAATTTAATTTAGGTTAAAGAGGGACATAATAGAATTAAATTGAGGATAAAAAATGATATATGAGTTTGAAAAAACCGTGTACATTAAATTTAAAGGATAATTAATAATAACTTTATTAGAAAGAGCAAATTAGTATACTAGTGAAGAGAATAAAGTGTAATAATGATAATGTCACGTGGCAGCAATGCGTAAAAAGAGGAAATTTTTTATATATATATATATATATATAAATATGATATAACTACTTTAAGATCAAAGTGAAAAAATAGGAAAACTTTAACGATGTAAAAAGTCAATGACCCAATTAATTAATATATTTAACCAATTATTTGTCTCCACTATATTTTGTATACTGCTTGTTAAATATGATAAAATTATTATTTACATTGATATTTTTGTTAAGTGGGCTAAGTATAATTCAACCAGAACAATCACATTAACCGTTGATGAAATTATTCTTCAAGTTGCTAAAGTTAATTGAGTTAATAAAGATTCGAATACTTCATTTTTACGGCTTAAGTTTTAATCTTGCTCAACCAAATCCTTCTTGGATTGTTCCAAAATTTTCAACCCAACCTAAATAAAGCTATCATTTTTATTCAAATTTTGGTCTTGTAAAATTAAATGGACAAAATTTTGTTATTGAATATTTTATTGATGTACATGCAATTCTAAGAAGTAATTATATTTCTGAACACATTGGATATATTTGATTTCTCGGAAATGATGCGAGAGGGTTTAATTTGCAAGGAAAATATAACTATACTTGTTTGGCATTACAAATGACAAAACTCTTATTTATACACTATTCCCATATTTTGATGTTAAACAAGTCACCAAAAATTAGTGCGGTTAATTTTCTCGGTTTCAAACATCAACCACACAAGGAAAAACATTTAATAAATTTTCTATATTCTGATGTTAAACACTATTTTTTGTATTTTGATGAAAAACAACTGCACGCACACGAGAAAGTAGTGTAATAAATTTTCTTTATTTTAGATAGCAATCAAACAAATGGGCACAAACATTTCATTTGCTTGAACAATTCTTTAAATTAAAAACAATTTTCATTACATTAAGATTTCAATGAATAAAATTTATATATTTGTAAGTATTTAGTATCATTACACCTTTGTTTAAGATTTTTTTTATAAGTTGTTTTCAAGTTGTTAAATAATATTTTCCAAATCACTTTCTAATTTGATTCTACAAACTTTTTCGTCCATCACAATTTCTTATGTTAAATGATTTTCAGAGACAAGTGGTGCTATCACATAAAAGACATGTTCTGCTTTGTTGAAAAATGTAAATTGAATGGCAAAAATTATTAGCCTAAATATTGTGACACCTCCCTTCATATTATTTCAAACAAATTGAAATAAATAATGAACCAAATGTAAATTTGCTGTATTTCTTATTATAGCTTTATTCATCCACCCACACACCTCCTTTTTGCTGACGAGAGAAAAAGTTGGAATTTTATTACGATCATTGTTTATTTAAGATATTGGATGAAATTAAAAATTATTTTTTAAGAAAAAGAGTGTAATAATTCATTTTAATAGTTAACCTATACACTCATTTAATTTTATATTGAACATAGTTGTGATTTTTCTTAGAATGTTAACAATTCAAAATAAAGATATGAGTTTGTCTTTTCTTCAACTACTTAATAACTCTCAACGACACCCAAAGTCGCTTTACCCTACATAACTGTTACTCCAATATTATTGATATTCAATAGGAATATCAATTATGCAATATTTACCATTAAATATAACTAATATTTCAGAATAAAAATTCTACTAAATTAGTCACTAATGAATACAAATATTGAATATTAATGTTAATGTTGATAATTGAATTAATGAATACAAATAATATGAATATAAATTTGGAATATTAACGTTAATGTTGATAATTGAATGGATAAATAGTGTTATGTAACATTATTTGAGATGCATACTAACAATTTTTCATCCTTCAGAAATATGGAACTTGAGCTTTATTGAATCAATTAAGAGAAATCACCTTTTACGCTGGTGAAGTTTGCTTGCTTATTTTATTTCGGTCCTTAAAAGTATTATTTTTTTCATTGGTACATAAAATTAGAGGCATACCATAAACTTTGAAGGCTAACTACTCTAAGAACAAGGTGAAAAATTAGACAAACTTTAATGATGTAAAAAGTCAATTACCCAATTAATTAATATATTTGACCAATTATTTGTCTATAATATATTTTGTCTACTACTTGTTAGATACAATAAAATTATCTCAAATTGCTAAACGGGTTAATAAACATATGACATCATCTGTTTTTTGGTCCATTTAAACACAGAGAGGAAATGGGGGATTTGAAATTAATTGAAGGTAAATTTAAAAGGGAAGATTTGTGGTTTTATTGATACAGTCAGAGAGAGTCGTGGAGGAGGTAGTGTATGAATTAAAGAGAGGGAGTTGCTAATGATAGAGAGAGGGGGCCGCCGGGGAATTAGGGGAGGAGGTTTATGGATAGAGAAGAAAACCAAATTTTCTTAGGAAAAAAGGGGCTTAGGTTTGTTGTAAGAAACTAAAGAAAATTTGAAAATTTGAATTCAGATATGATTCACCATTATGTTCACCATTAATAGATCGAAGAGACTAGTCGGTGAGATAGGAGATGGTGATTCGTAGAGAGTGAGTCATGGAGGATGTGGCGCATATATAAATGAATAGTCGGAGAGAGGCCTCTCGAGAGACGATAAAGTTTATTAAATGTAAATTTTTATATTTGTCCTCAAATTCCTTCTATTTTTGTAGTCCTATCAGTGATTTGGGGTAAAACGTAACAAAATAACAACTCGTGATAAAAATTGATGTTTGGTAGGCAAAGTGTTACTTGGACAATCATTCAGGTGGGCAAAGTGCAATTTATCATTTGTAAATTTCTAATTTTGCCTTGAAATTGTATTTGTTTTTTTTACTCCGTTAGTGATTTGAGGAAGACCCCAACCAAATTAATAGTTTGTAGTAAAAATTGCTAAAAGTAATACAGAATAGTTTGGTAGGTAAAGTAGTATATAGATAATAGTTCAAGTGGGCAAAGTGTAATTCACCCACATTATTATTTACGTTGATATTTATATTATAAGTGTGCTAAATATAATTCAACTAGGACAGTCATATTAACTGTTGATAAAATTATTATTCAAGTTGCCAAAGTTATTTGGGTTGATAGAGATTCGAATATTTCGCTTGTACGGCTTGAGTTGACCTATTTTTTTTTTCATATTAGTTAGGGCTATATACATCGTTCAAATTGGATATATTTACCTTAAACTAGAATTGAATGGGTGGTTCCAAAATTTAAAAAATTTAACCCAACTTAAACCAAGCTATCTATTATTTTTAATAAAATTTTAAATTGTATATATGAAAGTTGCACACAGTGATGGATCTTGGGGGCGGGGGGAGGACTCCAAATTTTTTTGTGGTTGCCACTCTCAATTTTTTTTCAAAATAGATTAGATATAGTAGTAATTTTGTATTTATAAAAAAATAATTATAAAAGCTCGTCCCCCCAAATTATGTTGAAAAGATTACGTATGGCCCCCTCCATTTTTTTTAAAGTTAAACACCTAGACTAATATATAAGATTTACATTTTTGTAACAAAATAAATAAAATTGAATATCCTTTTATACATAAAAATTTACTTTGTATTTAATTTTTAAAATAATAGTAAAAGAATTCTACTTGTATTTTTATAACATATATGTTATACAAAACAAAAGGTAAAAAGCTTCCTTTAGAAACCCCGAGTCTTTCACAAAAGTGTGGTGGAAAATGTTTTAACTTTACTTAGGTTTCTATCTAGAACAATAGAACACATTTTCACTTATGCCTCGTTGGGTTGACGGATTTAAAGATTTAGGAAAGGAAAATATTTCATTTCCTTTGTTTGGTAAGCACAAATTCTATAAACACTTTCCCGACATAGGGGGAAGTAGGGGGTAAAATCATTCCTCTCAAAATCCATATGATTGATTTTTCTATGTGATTTTCAAGCATTTATTATAAAAAATTTGGACAACAATACTCTTACCTAAATACTTTTCATGCTTTACCAAACACAAGAAAGGAATTTTGACAAATTTAGTTTTTCATCTCCATAAGAAAGACAAGGGAATTGATTTCCCTTTTGTGAACCAGACGAGGCCTTAGTCTTCCATAGTTCTGTTCTCGCCTCTCGGATCTCCGTTCTGCTTGATTTCTTCTAAATTAGTAAATTCAGTTCACATTTCATAACCTCATGAGTCACGAGCTGACAAGCAAGGATGTAGCAGTAGAAAAATTTAATATTTCTTTGAATCTTTGGGGTAATTGGGTTAGTATATTTACATCGTTGCTTTTTAATCTCTTATCTTGTTGTAGTTTTTTTTATTGCAGTTTTGTGAGAATCCGCAAATGCGACCCTCGGGTCTTAATCCCGTGTTTAGGGGGTTTAAAACATCGGAACGGATTTAGTCGTTTCATTTACTTCAATTTATAGGGATCAGACCTATTTTTTATGTCTAGATGCAAAATAGGTTTGTTCAGAGTCGCTAGTACGTTTTACGAGAAAACGTACAAAAGTCCGCGTAGGGATAAAAGCCGAAGCAAGACTTTTTCCCACGCGTTTGGTCTACGAAACTAGAATTCTTATAGGGTTCGAAAACTATATTATGGTTTGGGAAGGTGTTAGGCACCCATCCCGCCCTTTCAGTCTCTAGTGGCTTATATGTTTATTCTAATGTTGAAAAACTTGGATGCCTTTATTGATATTCTACTATTTTCAGAAATAACTCATAAAAAACCTAATTTTTGGAAAAAGCGGAGAAAGGGATGAAAACCTTGTATTCCGTGATTCGATATTTTAGTTTTGTCGAAAACTGATTACTTGTGACAAAAGTTTGTCTTATTTATTTTTGAAAAGAGAAAGATTTGGTATTGTTTCATCAGATAATAATATCAATTAATCTCATTTGTTTTAATTTGAAAAATAACGGATCTTATCGAAAATAATTTAATATGGAATTAAACTCTTGAGGAGAGTGTTCAGATTCATTACAGTATACATGGAAGACATACTATATCTGAGTTTAATTCCTAAATAAACATTATCAGTCCGAGTTTTGAAAACTTGGTTTTATCCGGACGATAATGACTCTACTTCTTCTAATTTTGAAAATGATTTTATCGGGTTGTTTTGGAAATAATAAAATATCGATAACTTGACAATAAGTATATCCTGCTAGAAAGTTGACAGAACAACAGATATAACAAATCTAAAAAATAATTCAAATGGAAGCAAATACTTTCGGTTTATGTTAGCCCAAGCAAGTCAACTCCCTACACACTTATAGTACTTCCGAAAATAACAAGTACGTATATATATATATTTAACTTACATAAGAGTTTAAACAAGTCTATAAAATACAATAAAACTAGTAAACAGATATAATCTTAATTACTAGAAGGGATTTTAGTTACCTTCCCGGCGATAATAATAAGAATATGAGAGAGAAAATATAATATGACCGAAGATGATCCAGCAAATATAGATTTTTCTTCTCCAGATACAGTCGAGAATTCGACTTTAATATAAGAGATGTCGAGTATCGAAAATTGGAGATTCCTTGAATACTTCTTAGAAAATCAGATTTTTCTAGATAATAATCCCTTTTCTTTTTTAGATTCCAGCCAAAAAAAAAAACCCCTCTCCAAACCCTTGGGGTGTTGGCTTATTTATACTGCTCGGGCGAGATTGTCGCGCGACATTCTCCCAGAAAGTGCAAATGTCGCGCGACAAACGGCTGAAGTGATATCCCTGACAGACTGATGTGTCAGGGAGTGGATGGTATAGGTCAGAGGGGTTTGTTGTGCGACATCTAAAGGTTTGTCGTGCGACAATCTGGTTTGTCGCACGACAAATACCTAAAAAGTGGATTTGTCGCACGACAAATCCCTTTGGGAAAAGGTATGTTGGGCTACAAACTTTCCAGAGCAGTTTCTAGTACTTTTAGATGAGTTTTAGACTCAAAAAGGTGCTAGCGTGTGTTCTTTAGGGTTCTTGTGAGAGTCATGGATTGTGGTGTCTACAAGTTTACACATATATTTACTTTTAATATTTTTACTTTAGCAATTTTTTGTTCTCACACCCGAAATCGGAAATCATGAGTTCATTTTTATAATGTAGCATTTGTTTTTTGTTTAACTCTGCAATTTTAATCTCATGTTTTATTTTGTTTAATTGTTTAACTGTTTATTTGTTTACTTATGCTGAATGGCTTTTTAATTATTTTGTAGAATTACTCATGGTGAAGAAATTTAGTTTGATTATTTGTTTACTTATGTTATATTTTTGCGTTAACTTGCTTTATTATTTGATGGTAAAATTTAATTTGAATATTTTTTGTGATAATTATTTCTTGCCGTCGGTTCATTTACATTCTCATCCCCTAAACTTAAAATCCTGGCTCCGTCCCTGGTTGCACACGTATCATGTGTGTAAGGAGGTCTTGTAACATTAAAGGGACAAAATTTTGTTATTGAAATATGCTAGTTGTACAGATTTATTTTATTGTTATACCTGTAATTCTAAGAAGTAATTATATTTCTGAGCACATTGGATATATTTGATTTATCATAAATACTGAGGGAGGGTTTAATTTGTAAGAAAAATATAACTATATTTGGTTGGCGTTACAAATAATAATGCTATTATTTATAAACTGTTTTCCATATTTTAATACTAAACAAGTCACAAAAAAATAGTGCGGATAATTTTCTTGATTGACATTACAAATAATAAAACTGTTATTTATACACTATTTCTCACAAAGTCACCAAAAATATAACTACGTAATATTAGACGTGTCCGTGTAGCGTAACATCTAATATTACATCGAGAATGTTAATAGAGTTACCCCATATTATTGTATCACAAACATATTATAATCCAGTTGTTGTTGTTGTTGATTTTTTTATTTTTTTTGGTAGCCAAAAAATTATTATCCAATTCATTTTTTCTATCACATTAGATAACTCAAAAAAAAAATAAAAAAATTAAGATAAGCTCGTAAAGAAGTAGAATTCATCCTTATAATTATAATATATTTAACTTTTCAAAAATTATCAACATAAAAATAGATAAGCTCGTAAACTTTTATGAACGTTGTTAAGAATACAGAAGAGCGAATAATGTATTGAATTAATTGAGTTGATACAAGAGAAGGCCTATATTTATAGGAGCGAGCGCAATATTAGAGTTAAAGTATCAAACCAAGATCAATTTAGAACTTTGGATATTTAATAAAATAATATGCTGTTTAACCACTAAACCATTTAATATTTTTATTTTATATTTTAGTTTGAACTAGATATATTTAAATGTCACAAGTATCGCGTGTACATGTAATATAGTACAAAATATATGCTAACAAACCTGAACAAGCCCATGTCCTTGTTGTTTTATCACATGCATAAGGACATAATATATAAGGTTTAAAAGGAAAAATATTTACATGCAGCTGCGTGGTTAAATATGATAGAGGGAATAATTTACGTTCAACCACCAAGTTGTTACCTAGTGGTCACAACACCGCTCTGCTCCCAGTTGTAAAAACCTTTGGTGGTCAGCGGTGTGTTTTACCGCGAGTAGAGATTAGTCGAGGTTTGTGAAAGTTGGCTCAAATACTCTATGGTTTGACTAAAAAAAGAAAAAGAAAAACGGAATAATTTACGTTCAAAATCTAACAGTTTTTAGAAGTGAGGCATGAAATAATAAGTGGGTACATTTAAAAACACACATGAATATTTGTCTTCTAGAGAAAGAAACTATGCATGATACTTTAGTGTTTGCCTAATTTAAGATAAATAATATATCCATTATTAACTTAAAAATAATTATAATTTTTTTTTCTTTCTAAATGGAGGACAACGAAAATTATTTAATACATTAACTCCCTGTTCTAGATGTTATGTAGGATTCCCAGTTCTTAAAAATAATTGAAACTATAGAGTTTTTACCAAATTAAAGTAAATCAAAACTAATACTTTTTGTTATGACTAAAAAAAAAAAAGAAAACTAAGAATGGTCAGTTCAATAAAAAACTAACTGGTTTAGTTAGTCAGTTTTTACAAGTCTATGGGCACACTTTTCGTTTGTACAATAGAATATTTAGCGGTCCGGCCTTGAAATAAAAAATATATTATATTACATATGGTTGATAAATATAAATATTTGGGTCTAGAAATTTAATGCATTCGACCTATTGTTGCTAGAGATGTGCACGGTCCGGTTGATCAGACCGTTGACCATGAGACTTGACCGGACCGAACACTTTGATCCTATTATTTTTTGGAACCAGCCAAATCGAATTGCTAGGTGAGATTGGACCAAACTAGACCAGTTTAAATAGTTTAGTTTTGGTCGGTCCAATCAGTCTGACCTTTTTAAATGGGCCAATTTTATTTGAATTTATTGGCTATTTTTTCATACATATTCACCCATTTATCAATGATCCACTGCTAAAATGATACACCGCCAAATACTAAATGCATTATTCATGGCCCACTACCAAAATGATCCACTGCCAAAAAGGTTAGAAAATAAGTATATATTTTAAAAAATAATAATTATATATATACATAAATATAACAGGTCCGATCCCTTTTTTTTGGTAGTTTTTATACACTGGATCGAAAACCGGACTGAACAGTAACGGTTCACTAAATTTTGGACCGAATTGGACATTTGTATTTATAAAAATAAAAAATTTTGGCCGGTTTAGTCGATTTCTGCACACCCCTAATTATTGCCAACTACAACCCCCCCCCCCCCCCCCCCCCCCCCCCAAGAAAAAAAAAAAAAAAAAACTATTTAGCAAAAATAGTACCTGGTGTCCCAAATAGTTTGTCTCAAAAAAGTGATTTTTGTTGTAGTCTTGCACGAAAGTAGTTGGCTATTATTAATGGTTAGTTCCCAACTAACCCTGCACCATGTATTGAGCTATTTTCAAACTCCATTTCAAATTTTCTCAAGAGCCAGACTTGGTTGTTGAATATAAATAATTGATTGAGTGGATAATAATTTTTTATATTTATTACTATATAATAAAATAGAGGAAATATAGCAATCAATGCTGATGGGGTTAAATACTGATTTTTACCGTTGGCCTACAAAGCTAGTTCAATAATTTTACCTCTAGTAAAATCCCATTTTTACCCCCGGTAAAATCTCATTTTTACCTCCACTAAAATCCCACTCAACTCCACTCAAATTCCACTCATCTCCATTAACTTCCACTCACCTCCATTAACTTCCACCTAAATTCCACTTACATCCACTCACCTTTGTAAAATTACCTTTTTACCCCTCATCTTCATCAAATTTATTTTTTTACCATTCTAGATTTTACCTATAAATACCCCCTTCATTCATTCATTCAAGACACACCAAAAAATATATCTTCCTTCTCTCCTAAGATCCATCAATCTCATCCAAGAGATAAAAAGCCATTGGCAAAATAAATACAAGCTGATTAAGAAGAAATAGGAGTGTCTTATACTCTCTCTTTTCATACCCTAAAAATACCAACAACCCTTATACACTCTCCCTCATACACAATTTATTATTTCATCTTCTTGAAATATTTGTAATCCTAATTCTATACTTATAAATAGAATTAAGAAAATTATAGAGAGAGAGATTTGTAATCATAATTCTATACTTATAAATAGAATTAAGGAAATTATAGAGAGAGAGATTGATAGCTTGTATTATCATCCAAATTGATTGCTTTTGAGCTAATACAAAGCAAGCACACATGAAAGGAGGACGTACTGCCGGAATAGCATAAGCGCTACCGGGGGAACCTACCTTAAAAAAAAATGTCATGTGTTCATCACTGCGCCGCACTTATTTTTTATTCACCGATATTCGCTTATTGATTGGTTAATTATCTATTTCTAGATTTTGACACCATCAGTTGGCGCCGTCTGTGGGAACGACAAGCTCTCGTTCTTTAGAAATTACAAGTGAATTTTCGGTGAAAAAAAATCATAATCCCGCGGGTCTACGTAGCTCGATATTCTCGGGGGCATAACTTCTTGCTCGGAACTCCAAATCATGCGATTTTGGAGTCCATTTTGAAGAAAATTTCAAGAGCTACAACTTTTCAGTTCAAGCCATTTTCAAATTCGGCCATCTCGGGGTTCAAAACTTCGATACAAACTTTCTAGAACGAAATCTTGCGGGCCTATGGTGACTCAATATTATCAGGCGTATAACTTTGTGCTCAAGACTCCAAATCATGCGATTCTGGAGTCCATTTTAAAGAAACTTTCAAGATCTACAACTTTTCAGTTCAGGCCGTTCTCAAATTCGGCCATCTCAGAGTTCAAAACTTCGATACAAACTTTCTAGAACGAAATCCCGCGGGCCTACGGTGACTCAATATTATCAAGCGCGTAACTTTGTGTTCAAAACTCCAAATCATGCGATTCTGAAGTCCATTTTGGAGAAAATTTCAAGATCTACAACTTTCCAGTTCAATCCTTTTTCAAATTTGGCCATCTCGGGGTCCAAAATCGAGATACAAAGTTTCTGCAACAAAAAATGCGAAAATCCTGCGGGCCTACGCTAGCTCAATATTTACGGGCGCATAATCATTCAAAAATTAATGTTCCAAGTTCTAAGACTTTCATCTAACGTCTAACGAGTTCTACACATTGATGTTTCGAGCTCAACGACTAGCATCCGAGATCTAGCTTCATTGAACAAAGACTCGAGATCAACGTCTAGCCAGCCTTACACAATGATATTCTGAAACTCTAAGACTAATGATCAAAGTCTAGCTAGCTTTACACATTAATGTTCCAAACTATTTGTGACCAAAAGTATAGCGAGCTTTACATATTAATGTTCCAAGCTCTACGACTTGAATCCAACGTCTAACGAGTTCTACACATTGATGTTTCGAGCTCAACGACTAGCATCCGAGATCTAGCTTCCTTGAACTAAGACTCGAGATCAACGTCTAGCCATCCTTACACAATGATGTTCTGAAACTCTAAGACTAATGATCAAAGTCTAGCCAGCTTTGCACATTAATGTTCCGAATTCCACAAACTTATGGTCAAGGGTTAACAAAGTCCTACACATCGGTTATTCAAGCTCTCCCCATGGTTATCTTCCTCGACAAGTACCCGCTCTCATGCCACAGCTTTAAAAAAAAAAATTTAATAAAAGCAAAAGACCTAACACAGGCATTGAATTATCGACCTTGTTCACTTACGAAGGATTTGGGCTTAAGACATCAGGAACATCAGTGCTCAGAGCTACTACTAGCTCCCGGGTTGAAGGATATCCTCACCAATCAGCTCATCCGAGCTAAATGATAAGGATAGGGGGCAATTGATGGGGTTAAATACTGATTTTTACCGTTGGCCTACAAAGCTAGTTCAATAATTTTACCTCCGATAAAATTCCATTTTTACCCCCGGTAAAATCTCATTTTTACCTCCACTAAAATCCCACTCAACTCCACTCAAATTCCACTCATCTCCATTAACTTCCACTCACCTCCATTAACTTCCACCCAAATTCCACTTACATCCACTCACCTTTGTAAAATTACCTTTTTACCCCTCATATTCATCAAATTTACTTTTTTATCATTCTAGATTTTACCTATAAATATCCCCTTCATTCATTCATTCAAGACACACCAAAAAATATATCTTCCTTCTCTCCTAAGATCCATCAATCTCATCCAAGAGATAAAAAGCCATTGGCAAAATAAATACAAGCCGATTAAGAAGAAATATGAGGGTCTTATACTCTCTCTTTTCATACCCTAAAAATACCAACAACCCTTATACACTCTCTTTTCATACCCTAAAAATACCAACAACCCTTATACACTCTCCCTCATACACAATTTATTATTTCATCTTCTTGAAATATTTGTAATCCTAATTCTATACTTATAAATAGAATTAAGAAAATTATAGAGAGAGAGATTTGTAATCATAATTCTATACTTATAAATAGAATTAAGGAAATTATAGAGAGAGAGAGATTGGTAGCTTGTATTATCATCCAAATTGATTGCTTTTGAGCTAATACAAAGCAAGCACACACGAAAGGAGGACGTACTGCCGGAATAGCATAAGCGCTACCGGGGGAACCTACCTTAAAAAAAAATGTCATGTGTTCATCACTGCACCGCACTTATTTTTTATTCACCGATATTCGCTTATTGATTGGTTAATTATCTATTTTTAGATTTTGACACCATCAAATGCAATCATTAATTACTTTTATAACTCTTTTGTCGATCTTCTTTAGTTATGATAATATAAATGTACTTAACTTCTCGCTATCTATCATTCCATCATTTTCTCTCAACTATGCATATTAGTTATTTTGCATTAATTCAAAAGTCTTTTTATACATATCAATTTTTGTTTTATATAATTGGATTGTTGAATTACTTACTTATTTGTAATTAATTTACCTTTCTATTTTTGTAGTTACATTACATGGGTATTTTTACATAACTATTTATATTTACCATTATACATTATATTTTTATATTTATATAATTTGAAGCATTTACATATTCCGTTAATTGAAACGTGGGTTAAACACTTGTAAGTTTATTATAATGGTATACCTTGTCGTAGCAAATAAACTTAACATAAGTTCCAAGGTAAATAAAAGCTATTTACTTTGTTTCTTTTTATTCGTCTAATTACATGTTAATTAAAGCATGAAAAATTTAGAAAAGAAAAATGAAAAGAAAAAGAAAGAACAGAATCAATTATTTTCCTTCTTCCTTCTTCACAATCCCACTCAACTTTATAGGTCTAACTTTGAATCTCTCCAGCTTAGGTATTGACTCTTCAACCGGTCCATCCAAGTCCTTCCTAGCCGTTGGATCAACAACCAGTCCCCTCATCATCGTGTTATGCAAATTCACTCCGCTCTCGTGATATTTTTCTAATAGCTCCGATATAGCTTTTACTTTAGAACGCTTAAGTCTTTCTATTATAAAACTTTCCAATTTCTCTTCTTTCTCAAGCTCAGAAAACACTTTACTCAGCAACAATTTCTTGAACTTGGCATCCACCCGTTCCAAACACTCCAAAAGAATGATAACTAACTCGTCCACCACCGCTTCTTCTGGACTGGAGACTGCGCTTGTGGTGGCTGCCATGGACGTTGTTATCCTTTCTTCATCGGGAAACGTGACGGACGAGGAGGGTTGAGGGAGTTGAGTTCCGTCTGAATTAATTAGGTGAGGTAAATGAGAGAAGCACATTGGCTTGGTGGGTTGAGGAAATTGATGGGTGAGGTGGTGGTTTTGGTACATATTTGATGGAATGAAAGGAAATGAGAGGAGAATCGAAAGAATTTACTTTGTTTGATGATGTTGTGTATAAGCTGAAGGAATTTAAATCGGAAGTTTAGGATCGGAGGATGTATATATCAAACTTCTGGGGTTGGTCTTTGATATTTATATTGCTATATAGAAGGTTGGTTGACTAATTAATAAATTTAGAAAACTTCAAAGTCCCACAAGGGGTGACAGACTGTGTTGCAGACTTTTTCTTTCTATAGTATTCACCAAGTATTGTAACTGATCTATCTCGAAAGGTTGGTTGACTAAGTCTTTGATTTGCCCACGGGGAGTTGTAATTTTACCCAGTTTAGGGTGTTAATCTTAATTTCATGAAATAGAGCTAGCTATTCTTCCTCCAATTATAAATCAAAACACTTCAAATTGTTTTTGTGCACATTTTTTATGAAGTATAATATTAATCTAAAATGTATATATATATATATATGTAAGTGCATGTGTAACTCACGCAATGCGTGAGCTTTTTCGATTAATAGAATATGTAAATGCTTGTGAAGCACGAATACGGATACGGATATCAGATATGACACTGCACCGATACGGTGATACGGCAAAATTAGAAAAATATATGATATGATACGATACGCCTTGGATACGGATAATAAAAAATAATTATAATATATATATATATATATATATATTTAATTATTCAGTTATAAGAATTTTATAAATTTATGAACAATATCATGAATATTCATAAAACTAAAGCAAACTACTGAGCAATTTAATTACATAATAACTTAAAAGTAGATACTCCCTCTATCCCAATTTAATTGTCACACTTTGAAAAACAAAAAATTAAGGAGACATAATAATTACTCTAAGAGAAAATACTTATTTTAAAAAATGCCTTTTACTTTTTTTCTAATAAAAAAAGGTGGCG
The DNA here is from genome assembly GCA_021464415.1 of Lonicera japonica. Taxonomy (NCBI): domain Eukaryota; kingdom Viridiplantae; phylum Streptophyta; class Magnoliopsida; order Dipsacales; family Caprifoliaceae; genus Lonicera; species Lonicera japonica. The sequence continues at coordinate 32,661,227 of CM038466.1, read as the reverse complement.
GGACCCAAAATAAAGAAAGTGGTGGGAGTTTAAAGGGTAATATTAAAAATAATAAAAAGTGCTGTAATTAATGACCTGCTAAATATAGAAAGTGGACAATTATTTTGGGACATCCAAAAATGGAATAGTGGACAATTAAATTGGGACGGATGGAGTATAATATTCTGACTTGAATACCAGAAGGAGGATAGAGACCGAACAACGATGTTCGTATACGAAGGACGGAGTGTTTTGGTCAATCGTTTCATCTTCTGATAAAAAGGGTTAACTTATTTACTGAGTTGTAAATAAAAAACATAAATCTCTTTTAGAGGTTTCTATATTAAAGGAATTATTCGTTATTTTTAAAGCAACTCTAATAAAAAAAAATTACAAAACTTACCTCGCTATATCCCACAAGTATCCCTCCCATATTCGAAATAAAAAATGTTGGATATTAGGATACTTATCGGATACGTATCCGTTGTGTATCCGTGTAGGATACATATCTAATTTGGATACTCCAACCCTAAGTGAAGTATCCGTGCTTTAGAGGTAAATGCTAAACTAGTAAACTAAGTCTTTGATTTGCCCACGGGGAGTTTTAATTTAACCCAGTTTAGCGTGATATGAAATTAACCTACTTCTCGTTTAATTTGATAGAAATGATCTATTCTAATTGTTGAAATCATCTTCACTAAATTTATAAAAAAATTCATACGTTTATCACCTCAAAATACTTGGCCTATATTTAAGGAATTTAAAGCATCTCCGGTTATGTGTATTTTTTATTTTTATTTTTGTAAAATCTCATGTGTAAGAGCATCTCCAATGGTAGTATAAAAATAAACTTATAAATCATATGTGTCAATTCAAATTTACAAAAAACTTGAACACTTCAAAAAAAAAAATGCTCCAATGGTACTTTTGTAAGGTTTTGTTAAAATTTTGAAATAACCAATAATTTTATAGTAACAATGAATTATTACAGATATTTGTTTGTCTGTTTGTGTTGGCAAAAGAAAGAGATTCCCCCTTCAATCACTATTCACCGAATGACGTTTAAAGCTATGGAGTAATTCCTTTTACTTTGTCTGTTAACGGAATATCTTTTGATAGTCAGTTGTAGGTAATGAGTCAGTAACTCCTCTATATAAGGAGATGTAGGTTTTCATTTGTAATTATCAGTTTTTCCATTGTAACTTAGCTTAGTTTATTTTCAGAGCATGAGTGAGTGAGAGCTTCTTTTAGTTAGCTTAAAGGAAAACAATTAGTTTGTAATAGTGATATTACTTGAATAAAAGTTTTAATTCAGTTTTTTTCAAGAATCACTATGTCCAAATACATAAACACTTCCATATAGACCTATCTTTACAAGAGTTCCCAGCAAGAACCTTCTTACTGATTCATTCAAAATCGGTAAGTGTACCGGTTTTGTGTTGTCACAGGCAGGTGCCGTAGCTGTGAGCCATTAGTAAAGTTGTATGGGGCGTTGAGGCGTAGGAATGAAACAAACAACCATATCCTAGAAAGTGGATGAACAGCGAGAACAAATATAAGGGAGATAGAACAAACCTCAGATGGAAGAAGAAGGCAAGAAGAACAATCGGAAGCAAGGTGGACCAAAAATTTTATTCAAGTACATTACTGTTTAAATTTAATTATGAGTACTTAAAGCTAGCTAAATCTTTAAATATAAGAAAAACCCTGTTTTTACTTGTTGATAATTCATGAGCATTATAGACAAAGACTACAAAATTTTTATTAATCAAACAGGCGTAAAAAGTACCCAACCTATATTAAAGTGGGGATTAATTAATCCAGATGAATAGAGACTTATGCGTATTACACATTTTAGATCAGGAGGAACTTTTCCTTATATACACCACGTTTGCAAGTGCGTATCTAGATAAACAAAGAAACTCGCAGATTTAGAAAACTCTATAGACAGATATATTAAATCTCTAGTAGAGAATCTAGACAAAGAGGAAGCTAACAATCCTCGAGAAAACCTCCCTCAATGAAGAGATAACGCCCAAATAGACGTTATCGGAGTTATTTAAGATCTTAGACATATATTACAAAATACTTTAGAGAAATTAAAAAATATATACAAAGAAGAAAACTTACAAAGATTGGAAAATTACTACAAGAACACAGAGGAATTAAATGTTTCAGATTTATAGAGATAGCTAGTATGTATAATTTGTGTATTTATAAACAGTTGTTATCCGATTAGGGAGATCAAGAATTAGACTTCTTAATATAAAACACTATACTAAACCCCATTAGAGATTTTGTATACGATATAAACTGAAATATCCTAGATTATTGACTTGAAAATTTAAACTTAATAGACTTTCCGTGGAGACCGTTAACTGCTTCGCAGCTCCAGTAGTGTCAAAACGGATTGAGTGGGAGTGAATATACAAATCAATCACCTTTAACACTGAGTCCCTCTCCACCAAGTGAACCAAATAACGATTCACCAGTAGAAACCCCATCTGATAATTTTAACATAGACAATAACAAAAACTCAGATATAGACAATATAAATTGGTCAGACTAATTTATCATCCTTAAAACATTAATTAAGGGTAGAAAAGATTAATTCAAGAAAGAATAAGGGCAAAAACGTGTAATTACAAATGGTCATGCATAAAAGACAAGTGGTCCTGCAAATGGGCCCCTTAGTCAAGCCATCCTATTTAGCTAAATAAGTTTAAAACAACCTTATTTACTAAAATAAGTTTGAAAAATACACTACTTTGCTTTAAGTTCTTTGTAAGGTTAGGGTAACTCCAAAACCTATTTGTTAATATAAGGCACTATTCAGCTTAAATAAGAAAATGGGCATTTTAAATATTTTGTCTTTATTAGACAACTTTATAAATTAGACATTGACCCTTAAACTTGGTTATAAATTAAACTTTTAACCTTTCAAAATTAAGAATGGTTAGAATACCTTAGTGCTACAAGAATCCAAGCCATATGTGCAAATTTGAGATGTAATAGCCCTACAAACTTCACTTGTAATTATTGTTTTACAACAGTATCACTTGAATTATTCATGGTATGCATCACATGTAAATTTCACTACCATGAAGATTGCTAGAGACAAGACTTTCGTACTATGTACGAAACCAAATATGATCACATACTAGGCACTGACCTAGATAAATACTATCAAGAGATTGATACAAATAGACTCAAGAAAATTGCATAATGAAAGAAAAAATTAGATGAATGTCTTCCTAAGATAATTCCTGATAATCTAAATCCTTTAAAAGGAATTGAGATCAAAGAACAAGACAATTTAGGAATACAAATTAAAGGATTATTTATGACTATTATTGACGTAAAAAATCCTTCATCAAGATTATCCTAGGCTACTCGCTGCTATGATTGATACAGGATGCACTACCAGTATCTATAAATCAAATGCATTTCCAGACGAATATTATAATCCTATAAAACAACTTATCTCAGGTCGAGTTGCTAATGGAGATTATTTTGAACTTCTTTTACAGACTATTCCTATTCGCTTTCAAATAGGAAATAAAGAATTTACACGACTTTTATATCATGAATCCACCTTATAAATTCACAGGAAGCCTTTTAATTGGAAATGACTTATTTGATAAGTATCAACCATTTTCTCAATATAATGATAACCAAATAGGGTTCTCTAATTTTTTTTTCTTAATTGTGAGAGGTTAAAAGTTTAATTTATAACCAAGTCTAAGGGTCAAAAGACTAATTTATAAAGTTGTTTAATAAAGACAAAATATCTAAAATGCCTATTTGCCTATTTAAGTTGAATAGTGCATTATATTGACAAATAAGTTTTGGAATAACTCTAACCTTGCAAAGAACTCCTCGACCTATTGTTGCCAACTTCAACACCCCCCCCCCCCCCCCCCCCCCCCCCCCCCGCCTCCCAAATAACTATTTAGCAAAAATAGTACCCAGTGTCCCAAATATTTTAAGTAATTTTTGTTGTAGTGTGCGAAATTAAGTAATTGGCTATTATTAATAGTTAGTTCCTCGCACCATGCATTGAGCTATTTTCAAACTCCATTTCAAATTTTCTCAAGAGCCATACTTGGTTGTAGAATATACATGATTGATTAAGTGGATAATAATTTTTCATATCTATTACTATATAGAAAAATGGAGGAAATATAGCGATTAATGCAATTTACATAGCAATTAATGCAATCATTAATTACTTTTATAACTCTATTGTCAATCTTCCTTAGTTATGATAATATATATGTACTTAACTTCTCGTTATTTATAATTCTATCATTTTCTTTCAACTATGTATATTAGTTATTTTGCACTAATTCAAAAGTCTTTTGTACATATCAATTTTTATTTTATATAATTGGGTTGTTGAATTACCTACTTATTTGTAATTAATTTACCTTTATATTTTTGTAGTTACATTACATGGGTATTTTTACATGACTATTTATGTTTACCATTATATTTTATATTTTTATATTTATGTAATTTGAAGCATTTACATATTCCGTTAATTGAAACGCCCTCACATCGCGTGGGTTACACACCTGTAAGTTTATTATAATGATGTACCTTGTCGTAGCAAATAAACTTAAGTTCCAAGGTAAATAAAAACTCTTTACCTTGTTTCTTTTTATTCGTCTAATTACATGTTAATTAAAGAATGAAAAATTCAGAAAAGTAAAATGAAAAGAACAGGAAAGAACAGAATCAATTATTTTCCTTCTTCCTTCTTCACAATCCCAGTCAATTTTATAGGTCTAACTTTGAATCTCTCAAGCTTAGGTGTTGACTCTTCAACCGGTCCATCCAAGTCCTTCCTGGCCGTCGGATCAACAACCAGTTCCCTCATCAACGTGTTATGCAAATTCACTTCGCTCTCGTGATGTTTTTCTAATAGCTCCGATATAGCTTTTACTTTAGAATGCTCAAGTTTTTCTATTATAAAACTTTCCAATTCCTCTTCTTTCTCAAACTCAGAAAACACTTTCTTCAGCAACAATTTCTTGAACTTCGTATCCACCCGTTCCAAACACTCCAAAAGAATGATAACTAACTCATCCACCACCGCTTCTTCTTGACTTAAGACTGCGCTTGTGGTGCTTGCCGTGGAGGTTGTTATACTTTCTTCATCAGGAAACGTGACGGACAAGGAGGGTTGAGGGAGTTGAGTTCCGTCTGAATTAATTAGGTGAGGTAAATGAGAGAAGCACATTGGTCTTGTGGGTTGAGGAAATTGATGGGTGAGGTGGTTGTTTTGGTACATATTTGATAGAATGAAAGGAAATGAGATGAGAATTGAAAGAATTTAGTGTCTGATGGTCTTGTGTATAAGCTGAAGGAATTTGAATCGGAAGTTTAGGAGGATATATATATCAAACTGTTGGGGTTGGTCTTTGATATTTATATTGCTATGTAGAAGGTTGGTTGACTAATAAATTTAGAAAACTTCATAGTAATCAAAGGGGTGACAGATAGTGTTGCAGACTTTTCTTCATAGTATTCACCAAGTATTATTCATCTCGAAAGGCTAAACCACTAGGCTAAGTCTTGATTTTCCCACGCGGAGTTGTAATCTTAATTACCCAGTTTAGATTGATACCATATCTTTAACGCATGCAATTAAACTAATTCTCGGTTAATTTAACAAAATTTAGTGGTGATAATCTACTCTAACTATGGAGATCATTTTCACTAAATTTCATCAAAAAAAATCATCCGTTTAATACTTGGCCCCATGTTTAAGGAATTTAAGGACAATCCTTAAGAGATCTTGTATACCAGTAAAATTCGTTTCAAAAACTTTATTAGAGTTCTAATACAGCTGCTTTTATCTCAATTCTTAAAAAGACATATTTTATTTATACTTTGCATTTTTTTTCTCCCTCTTGCATTAATCTCAGCCTTTTATAAAGTATCTTTTATCCATAAGCGAGCTGAGTCGATCAAGTTTGGTTCGTTAAACATTTTGAGCTTATGAATATATTCGGGATTGCTTGGTTTATTATAAGGATTTGGACTGCAGTGAGTAAAGGGAAAAAATACCCCGCAAAAGTTTTGGCATATTATAACTTATAGCATCAAAAAAACACACAACAGTTCAAAAGAAAAATTGAAGCAACACCAAAATAACGTTTTAAATATGCAGTAACCTACCCGAGCAATCCCACTGGAATCCAGTATCGTTACCTGGCTGTCGCCGTTCACTTTGGCATCCGCGTTATGAGTCCCATACCATAATATAAAATCACATACAACAACGATAGTTACTATAGAAGATGACCTTCAATAATGGCGGAGTACATGGCCTTGAACCAAAAACTTCAAACATCCAAATCACATCCGATCGACAAGGTACTTAACAAGAGAATCAATCAGCTTCTTGGAGCTAGCACTTTTTATTCCCATGCGTTTAATTTTGATATGCGCAAGGTAATCCGCCACAGTCCAAGGAAAACTTAACAATACACGTTCGGTCAAATCATCCAGCTCATTCAACTCCTTTGAATTTTTCACCCAATTAGGATGGTAAGTCACTTGGTACCAAGCCGGCGCCTTTTTTTTCATACAATTAGTTCTTCTCATCATCAGAAAGCTCATCAAAATCTGCACCCAAGTTCTCGAACACTTCCCTAAAATTTTCTTGAACACATTACGTACACGCGTGTTTAAGTCTCTCTTTTAGCTCCCCTTGCTTCTTGCTGCTGTACTTTGGCATTGACCAAGCGTGCCCAGTCACAATCTCCTCTTCCTGGTTGACTATATACTGCCTGAGAAGTCCGATCAACTGCCTGTCATACAAGGCCTTAAGGGCGCATGCCTCTGTTAAAAAACATTCTGAACCCGCAATCTCAAGGCTTTGCCATAAGGGATCTCTTTGGGTAGAAATGTAGTTTCGAAAGTATTTGTGGGGTCTTTGTTAGAAGGTTCTTTGATTTGGCGGTTGAGTTCGCCCAAGAATTTTTGGATTTGTAAGATTGAAAGTCTTCTTTACCCATAAAATTGGGGTACAAGTTTGGCTTGAGTTCGTGTGGCATGTTCACGACATTCCCCATTTTAGAAATCGATTGCTGTGGCTGCAAGTTCGGCTAGTTTAAGGCACTTGGGATCCATTGCTCCACCTTCACTCATGTCAACGTGAACAACATGCGCGTTGCAAACCCAATTTCTCGCTTACCATGCTCTTATAAGAGTTTAGTTTCTTTTCAGGGACATAATCAATATACCAAATTGAAAGAAACTTCTATTCAATTCTTTGATCACAAATTTGCCTTGGAATTTATGTTACTCTTAAATAGTATGATAATTCAAAAAACAAAACTCTTAATTTGGGACTAAGGGAATCCATTTTATCTTAATCCAGAAAGAAAGATGAATCACTCACTACAGCAGAAAAATAATTAAGCAATTGGCACCTTGAACGTGAATAATTTAACCCTACAATATTCCTCTAAAGCCTGAAAATTCAGTGAGTTAATTTCTCAATAAAAACTAATTTCCACCAAACAATTATATATAAGAAAGTGGGCGACAAAGTCGATCAAATATTACAATCTGAATTGCCTCAAGAAGATAAAATTCGTCTAAGCCTCAAAAGGGAAAAAGTAAGTGAGTTAATTCTCAAGGAAAAGTAATTTCCAGCTATATGAAAAGTAGGCCACGAATTCTTCCAAGTCGATCAAAAATCCAACCCAAAATTCCATTCCAAACGAGAGACCAAATTACGAATTATAGTGAAATGGTGAGAAAGAGAGGAATTTGGAGAAAATTAAGAAGTTTACCTTTGGAGTGGATCAAGCAAACACTGAATCAATTTCAGAGAAAATGAGGGAAAGAGAATGCTTTGGATGAAAGAAAAGGAGTGATGTGATGAGGAAAAAGCAATCAATAGTGGTAGTAGTGTGCGAAATCGCTCACACAGTCACTGTTTATCTCCTCAAACCCAATTTAATTCTCACACTTCGAAAAACTAGAATTTTAAAAAACATAATAATTATTATAAGAAAAAATATTTATTTTTAAAAATGTCTTTTACTTTTCTTTTAATAAAAAAAAAGTGGCGAGATTTAAAATAAAAAAATTTGAGAGAACTTAAAAAGTAATATTGAAAATAAAAATATTGTTGTAATTAATGACATGCTAAATGTAGAAAGTAGATAATTATTTTGGAACAGCAACAAATAGAATAATGGACAATTAAATTGGGACCAAGAGAATAGTAATTCTTACACTTTTTTCTTGGTAGTCGTTATTTACTCACTCCAAAATATTTTAAAATACTTTATTCTTTTGTTCGTTCTGATAACAAATGAGTAAGTGTATATTATTTGTTCGATAACAAACGAGTATAAACTTAAAAATACTTTACTCGGCTCACAAATATTGAATATGTAAGTTCATACTCGTTTGTCATCAAACGAGTAGTATACGCTTATTTACTTATCATTAAACAAATAAAAAATAAAATATTTCTAAATAATTTATAGAGTGCAAATAAGTTTTGTTTTTATTTTTTAATGTGCTATGATATACTCCTATACTTGCTTAGTGATGAAGCTTTTAGGTGTGTTTGATTGGCAACATTTTTCACGAAAAATAAATATTTTTCACTTGATTTGACAACTTAAAGTGTTTGATTGGCTTTTTTTCTAGGCAATTCAATTCTCACTTTTGCCTCACACATGTGCATTTTCAAGGTAATTGAGGAAAATATTTTCTTTGGGGGGAGGTGGTTTTTGTTTTTCATGTTTGGGCACAGTTCACAAGACAAGGTTTTTACCATTTTTTACATTAAAAATGCCATAAGTTAAAATATAAAATTCAAAATAGTATAAAATTTTAATATTTGAAATATACTAATCAAGATCAATTAAACAAGATCTATCATGACTATATAATTATGTAAAAAAAATAACAATAATTTTTTCTACATTAAAATTGCCATAATACAACTAATATTTTTCGGATAGAAAATTAAGGCAATCAAATACACTGCACTACATTTTCTATGCAACTCAATTCTAGGCAATTCAATTACCTGTAACTTATTTTCTTTCCATACAAGTTCCATGCGTGCAATCAAACGCACCCTTAGAGAATTTAGTGAGAAGTTTTTGTCATCACGCGGGAAGTGCTCATTTGCCTTTTTGAGGTTACTGATTGGAACTGCCCATCTACCTTACTGTTGCAGAATTCACATATTTAATACTAATTAATAACAAATTAGTTACACCCTCTTAGTTTAATGATATAATATTGTCACCGACAAATTAATCTTGAGGTCGACTTAATACTTTTAGAATCGATTTTTGGAATTGTTAAAATAATATTTATCTAGCGATAACTATGCACGACGAGTGAAAATTAGTAGAAATATACCAAAACTAATCCAGATACTTTATGGAGTAACTCTCGAATTAAAAGAAAATAACGAATTGGTTACAAGTTTCACCTTTAACGAATCCGGGTGACTTATTACTCCAGTTAAATTATTTTTCAACTTTTAATATAACTAAAATTTATTAACTCAAGTTCGGGCTTGTATTTATTTTAAGATTTATAAATATTTATCTTTTTTATTTTTTAGTTCTTCACTTATCTTGTTTCTAGTAATACTTTTGTTAGAGATTACTTTTTAATTTTCTTTAATAAATGTTGTTAATGACTATAACGGAGTTGTATCGTGTCATTTAATAACATCATTAATATTTTATTAAATTATTGTAATTTATTGTTTCATTTGATAAATGAAAGATACATAAACATCAATTTTTGGAGGAAAATATTAATGCATGGACCAGGAAATGTGATTTAGAAGACTTGGGTTTTAGCCCAATAGTTTGAGTTTCTGCAAGAAAAATAAAGTTGTACTAAACTATTTTGTATACGGACAAAATAGAGGCAGCAAATAATAAAATCCAACTTGAGAAATAAGAAGTCGTAGTTCTCCGAATAATAAGAAGATCCAGCATAGGAAGCAATATTATGAGCTGATTAGCATGCATAAAAATAATATATACGTTTGAAATTAAAGTGGGTGTATACAATTTAGATTTAAACAGAATGTGATAGATATTTAAAAATCCGTGGATTATGATAAATTGAGTAAAAATTGGTGCCAAAGTTGGATAAAATTATTGCCAAAGTAGTTTTTGTTAATGCAAAAGTAATATAATAAAATAATTAAAGCATAATGTATAACCATATGCAGGGGTGGAGACACGTGGGGTGAATTTTCAGAGAGTATAGGGGCTTATGCGTGGAAAGGGAAACTTGAGGGGCCATTGCTTATAAGTTTAGGGGCAGGAGATGTAATATAAGTTAAGGAGGCAATTTTTAGTGAGGCACGCGTGTAGTTTTTGCAGGGGGTGTTTGTGTAAGTAGAGTTATTAGTTGAAGGTGCAAATTTGTAATATATTACAAACCAACTTTTCCCTCCTTCATTTTTTTTCTTCAGGGAGCCCTTTTTCACTATCGTTCATTTTTTTTCCTTTCTGAAATACAGCTTTTATTTTTTTTTGGATTATATATCAAAAGATATTTCAAAATAAATAATTAATTTTAGTATATTATTTTTAACTTTTTTGAAATATCTAAATAGAATAGAGAAGTATTTTGGTAAAAAATTGGTCTGTAAACATAATTATTGAGTTTGATTTGGCTTAAATTTTTTTTGGCCCCCCTGAAAATTAATCCTGGCTCCGTCACTGACCATATGCAATGCCTTATTTGTTGACATTAGTGAAAACTACATTGGGAATAGTATTACCACAAAAACTGTTACTATAGTCATTTTCTAAAATTAAAAGAAGGAAAAGAAAACCATAATATTTGGTTCAAATTTTTCAGCCATACCCAAATTATGGCACAACATAGAAAAAAATAATGCTGATTTCCGTGACAGTGCAAATTTATTACACTTTTGCTTGCTTTTACATATAACAATAGCCTTCTTTAGTTAATAGTATTGTAGCCTAGTGGCATCCTCTTTGGTCCTGTATTAGATAAGTCACATGTTCAAAATAAAATTGTTTGTCCACCCTTTAAGGGTGGTTAGTGATATGTCCACCTCTTATGTGGGTGGCGATTCGTGTAGTTGGTGATGCAGAAAGAAACTGAAGCTACTCTAGCTCCATGTAATTACATTTGATATGAATGATTAATCAAAAATAGCTATCTTTAAACTCAGAATCCAAACTACGATGGAGTCCTCATATACAATTCCCACATTTTTATATATGAATTGATATTGAATTGATGTTGAATTATTACAATAGAAATAGCCTTATATAGGCTTGTACGAGACATTAATAAGAAATGTAAAATCGCCTAAATATGGAATATAAAATCAAGAGGATTTGAGAAGATTGAGATTTAATCATATCAATTATATACTTAATCTAAGATATTTATATATGTTAACAGGAGAAAAGAGAAAATGACCAAACAATTAATAAATATTTGGTAAGGAATTGGAAAATTCTAGGAGTGAGGATTTGAGTGTGGTGCAATCGCCAGAGAAATTATAGTTATTACAATGAGATGAACTAGAAAGAAAAAAAAAATTGAATCCAAAGTTTGTTATTGCTTACTGCAAAGATTGTAGTGCTCATTCTCAGCATGGAGGATTTTTGGTTTTTATCTTCTTCTTTTTTTCATAAAAAGAAAAAACAATCCTTTTTGAATAGCCAAGGAAACAAAACTTTTTCATGGATTCAAAATATGCTAATGCAAAAATAGACTAAATAATTACTTGTATTAAAAAAAGAGTGTGTTTGCATGAGCTAGCATTGTCTTTGTATTAAGAGCTGAGTAGGTCAAATGAATTATATTTTGACGATTTGATTATAGTTAAAATTGATTATAATTAATATTTAAATTAATTATATTATTAGAAATGCTTTATAGGGTTAACTTTAACAATTCACAAATGAATAATCAAATATCACTTTAATTATCTAATTTTAATTATTTGGGTTAACTACAAAAAAATATAACATATTTAGGGTGTTCTTAAATACACCCACATTATTATTCTTCTCACCCCTATAAAAGTCAAAGTTCAAATTAAAATAACCTAAAAAGTAGACTAAAATCCTTTCTTCTCACCCCTATTTCTCTCTTAACAAAAAACCGTCGCTTATTATTTTTGAATTATCTTTAATACACCTACTAATTTATTTTTTCACCCCGATTATGTTGTTGATTTTAATGTACAATTACATTATTGGAACAAAAATTAATATTATTAATGTTAACTTAGTAAATTTTTTTGAATTCTATCTCATGACGTAAGTAAAATTAATAGGCAAATTAGATAATTAAACTTAATAAACCTCTAAAATATATTATTGATATTAATGACTATATCCAAAATCACCTTTTTATACATCAAATTTTTAACGCAGTGCATGTTACGTACATAGCCCAATTAAAGGGAGCTTTAAAAGGCAAAACTAAACATTGAAATGATTTAGTTACATAAATATATTAGCTTAAAATTGGAGGTATAGTAAGTCATATAAAATCATAGACATAGTAATACTAATATATAATATATCTATCAAATATAAATACATATACCATTACATTAGCAACACTTTTTTGAATTTCCGGCATTAAACATGTGTCAACCACCATACACAGTCTTGCGACTTCACATAGATATTGAAAATCTTGTGAATGGTAAAATTTCCTTAAAATCATAATGATATATTAATCACTTCCCTAACATAGCGATCTAGTTATAACGAAAAAATATGTAGCAAAACCAAACATATTGTACAGACCATTTAAAATGGTAATAGGTTTATTTATTTATTTCTTTTATTGGCAAAACAAAACACATTTCAATATCCGCGTACTGTAAAACTCAAAGAAATACATTAATGCCAATGCAAAATGCTTAAGAACTGTATGGAATTTCCACATATATAGACACCAAAATAGAATTATGAAACAATAAATTAATTAAAGTCTAAATTGGGCATGATTTAAGAGCACTAAGCACATACCGTATGGGGTTTGATCTTCCTTCGGGCATCTCATCAACAAAACATATATCAATAAAATCATTATAGCAACTTAATTAATGATTTGTTTGAATAAAATCCATACTTCCGAGGACAGAGGAAGTAATTTACCTCTAAACTTTTTCCAAGCAATTGAAGCTAATAATTTTTCCAAGCAAATATTGCTAGATTCTCATGAATAATGCGTCCAGTACTTAAAGAATTGTATTTTTTAAGAGTGTTCCGAGTGTCAAAGTAATTGAATATATTTTTGTGGGTTTATATAAAAAATTTCATATTTTAGTTTTAGCGACGACAAAAATTAAAGTCCCTATAATGTATTCCGTAAACTTACCCCACTCCTGGGGTGAATTGAAAGTTTTTTAAAAAATAAGTGAGGTGAGAAGAAAGTATTCTCTTACTGGGGTGAAAAGACTAATTGCGTGGGTTCATTTAAAAACTCCCCATATTTATATTGATTTTACAACTTTAACAATGTACTCTTTTTCCTTTTTTGTAAAATTGACAACACATCGTTAATTATTTAATGGCATGGCACAAATTTAACCCAATTAGCTGTCAACTAGAATTACAACTCAGCACGTGAAAAATAAAATTGCACAATAACCCCTTAATAAATTTTCTTCCTTTCCTTCATCTTCTTCCCCAATATTTTCAATCCCTCTTTCCTCGAAAACCCTTATTTCCAAATCAACTCAAACAAATAGACCAAATCAACTCGAACATTTCCATTTTCGCTTCGAAAGTTAAAAAGGAATCGCTTGATTATTGATGGAATGAACTACAAAAACCTCGACTTTTTCAAAATTTGAAGAAACAATTTGTGATAACAGCTTTCCGGCGAACCTCGACTGGTGAGCAAGCTTTGTAGAGAGAGAAGGTGTGGAGAAGATGTGGAGATGGAGGATAAAAGCTTTCCGGCGAAGCACGGCCAGCTTGCCGGCTATCTTTGTAGAGAGAGAACATGTGGAGATAGAGGAGAAAAGCTTTCCGGCGAACTTTGTAGAGAGAGAAGCTTTCCGGCGAGCTTTGGTGTATTTTAAGAACTTTTGTAAATTTGTTTGAGTTGATTTGAAAATAATGGTTTTAGAGGACAGAGGGACTGAAAATATTGGGGCAGAAGATGAAGGAAAGAAAGAAAATTTAATTTTGCAATTTTTTTTTTTTCACACGCTGAGTTGTAATCCGCGTAATTAAATAGTTAACGGTGTTAAATTGGTTAATTAATAAATATATTAAATAAAATCAAATATAAAATATGATGTACTAAATAAAACCAAACATAAAATATGATGTTAATCTTAAAAAAAAGGGTACATTATTAAAGTTGCAAAATTAGTATAAATACAATTTTCTTTTCTGTAATTAACTGTAATTATTTCCATGGGATTCCATGGGAGGATGAGGATCTCTAAGGAATGAAAATCTAACCTTGACTTTTTTAGAGAACAAGTTTATGCCGATTTTGAAGGGAGAACATATAGATTTAGATAAGGAGGTCCCAAAAAGTCTCAGAAAATTTAGGAGTTAAAGGCAATTTTGTAAAATATAACTCATTCATATGTATGTATAAGAGCAATTGAATTATATCATGTATATATAAAAAACACAACTATAAGATATGAATTGTAATTCCTAATATACAGTGACCATTGTCTATTAGTTTTGCAAACTTCTAATCCACTAATCAGAATTGTTAGAGCAACGAAATATAAAGTTGTAACGCAATTAAAACTATTATGAAAAATAACCATATGAATCTTTTATGAACCTTTTTTGAGAAGTAGTCGACACAAAAATATATGTTATACTTGTACACGCTTTACTTCATACATGAACATGTAATTTAAAACGGGATTATAGGAATAATGGTTGGTTCAATGATTTAAAATATTATTATTTACTAAGAGGTCTCGAGTTCAAATATAATTGTTAAAATAGTTTTTCGCAAAACAATAAATATAAGGGTAAAATTGAATAGTCAAAAATTTAAGTAATACATCCTTATTACATTAAATTTTCTAGGGTTTCCATTATTATTCTCACACTTTGGAGCTTTACTCAACTCATTGACTCAACGATATGAATCCAATGATAAAAAGAAAAAATGCAGGGAACTGGGTAATATATATGGATGAAGTTTACAAGTCATAAAGAGGGAATAAATTGACGAAACTCACGGAAAAATCCGAAATCACCTATTAATAAGGTATAGATATTTTCTTGCCCAAATTTTAGCCAACACACACACACACATATATATATATATATTTGTTTTTTGAACAACATATATATTTTCTTTTAATCATATGATGATTGATTTCCACCATTAATGCGTAAGATTGGGTCCAAATTGGCCATCTATAAGGCATTGTTTCAAAAAATTATTATTATTTTAAACCAAACCAAGCTTCTTGACCTAGTGGTATAAAACTGTCACTAGAGACAACCTTGGGTCGATTTGAAGCTCTTAAAATTGAATTCTGACATTGTCAAAATAATGCTTGGCCAGCGGCAGAAACTAAAAATATAATTTATTTTAAACTGCAAATTTGTGACAATTTCTTGAATTTTATTACATGAAATAGACAAATGGGTAGAAAAAAAATTTGGTATTTTAACAATAAGGATGAAGGGGTCTGTTTCTAGTATAGACCAGTCTGTACGGATTACTCCGCACTTGAAATTTCCCGAAGGATAAACAATTAAACCTACAATCTCTTAGTTAATTAGAATTCTTCTAGAAGAATAAGATGAACTCTTTTCTGATTTATCTTCTATAATTAGAATTCAAACCCCATGTTGTAAATAACGTTAGTTCGTACATATCCACCAAGCTATCTATCAAATATTCCCAGGGCTCAATGCTAGACAGGCTGTGTAAACTACAAAGCTGGATCGAGTACGGTAGGGGCAGAGGAAATTTACGGCTTTTATTAAAAAATTTAATTGCATATATCCAAGTTGCACGTGTATCATGTGTGTAAGGTGGTTTGGTCACATTATTAAAGGGACAAAGGTATAATTTTTAAGGAAAACGTAACTGTATTTGATTGACATTGCAAATGATAAAACCGTTATTTTAACATTATTTCCTATATTTTGATGCTAAGCAAGTCACCAAAAAGTAGTGCGGTTAATTTTCTTGATTTCAGACATTAATCAAACAGGCAATTTTTTTTTTAATTTATTTGAAAAAAATTCTATACATTGAAATTAATTTTTACTGCATTGAGATTTAAACAAAATAAACATAATCGGTATTATATATATTCTCGAATGTGACAATAACTTTACTATAATTATTTAGTATCATTATGGTTTTCTTAAGATTTTTTTATTAGTTATTTTTATGTTATTAAAGTTTTGTTTAATAACATGTTTCTGTTTTGTTTAAAAATGTAAATTGAATGGCCAAAATCATTAGGTTAAAATATTGTGACATCTCTTATAATAAACAGAGAGTTTATTCATCCACATAACTTTTTCTCTACGAAAACTTTTAGAATTTTATTATCTCTTTATAGTTTAGTTTAGGATATTCCACAGTCTATTTAAGTTTATTGTTTAAGATATTGGAGAAAACTAAACATTGGTCGTTGGTGTATAGTATCAAAAATTTATTTTAACAAGATAGTTTTATTTAAAATTTAAAATTGATTTAAGGATAGCGTTTAATGTATTGTTTAATTTAAAATTTCTAAAAATACTTATAAATCCTGATATATTTAGTTAAGGTAGGAAAAAAAACCTTTTTATTTATTTATGAAGGGCTATTAGAGCCAAGTGTTGGCCACAAGTAATTTTCTTCTAATTATTATTATTATAAGTAATTTAAGTAATTTTATAGATTAATTTTACATGTGTGCATTTTAATATCTATTACATTGAGAATTTAAATAATTTTATTGCTTCATAAAACAAAAATATTATCATCCAATTTTTATCATTAATGTTAATAATATACCTAAAACAATTTTTCCAAAGATTATGTTGTAATAATGGTTGACAATTGAATCCAATTAGTGAATGCAAAAATGTATAAATATGAGTAAATATTTCCTGAAGAAATCAAGCGATTATAACATGCTCTATGAAGCCTACTACAAATTTATAAATCACTTCTAGAATTCATCCTTGCAATATAAATATATAAACTTTATGAAAATTTCCAACGTAAAAATAAACAAATTCATAAATTTTTAGGACATAAGCAAGTCCCGTGACTTAATTAATTTTATTACATAAGAAAGACATAATATATGAGATTTAAAAATAATAAAAAATTTCATCTCTTAACAAATGTGAACTGAAATCTAAAATTTGAACAGATTCTCATATCTTTTATTTAATCACTATAGTGCGACTGTTGAAAATTTTAAATTTTTATTTAAGTCACAAATGAATAATCAAAAATTATTTCAACTATCTAATTTTTTTTATTTCTGGGAGGATCTCTAAGCACTTCAATTTTACCCTTGCTATTAGCAGTTTATTAAACTCTTTTTCTAGACAACAAGTTTATGCTAGTTTTCAAGAGAGAACATTTATAAATTTAGATAAGGGCACCCTGAAAAGTCTCGAAAAATTTAGAGGCTCAAGGTGAATTTGTAAAATATAACTCCTTTATTCGTTCGTATAAGAGCCATTGAGTTATGTCATGTATATATAAAAAAACACAACTACGAGATATGAATTGTAATTCTTGTGAACATTGTCTATTAGTTTTGAAAACTTCTAATGCATTCGTCAAAGTTGTTAGTAACAAAATACACAGTTTTAATGCAATTAAAAATATTATAAAAAATAATAGTGTACATGTATCCTCTTTTGAGAAGTACTAGACACAAAAGTACATGCACGTACACGCCTTACTTCATGCATATACACATGTAACTCAATCAGAATTGGCAATTTCTCATTCATCCGATATTCATTTTGAACAAATAAGTATGCTATTTCGATGTACTCAAGGAAGAGAGCACGACTCAGTAATAATCTTTCAAAACCAACCGTTTGGTTTTGAATAAAATTGCTCTAAAAATGGCCAAAATAACTATTTTTCTAGCAGGATCAAGGATTAAACCTACAACCTCTTGGCTAATTCTTCAATATAAAAATAAGATGATCTCTTTTCTGGTTTATCTTTCTATTTATCCTTTGCAGTTTCTTTTGCTAAATAATTTTTTCGAGAAACAAGTGATGCATCACATAAAGGGCATGTTTTTGTTTTCTTGAAAAAAGTGTAAAATGAATGGCCAAAATTATCAGCCTAAAATATTTTGTCATCTCCTTTTATATTCTTACAACAAATTTAATTGAAAATCCAAATAAATAGGGAACTATATCCATTTAACCACCCATTTTTTTAATGTATATTGTGTACCAAAAGTTTATTGTCTAAGATATTGGATTAAACTAAATGTTGGTTGTTACCCTATAGAATTATAAAATTATTTTATTAATTTTATTTTATTTTAAAATTAATGATTGGCCATATAGCGTATAATAGTTGATAATCGTTCTAATCTTCTTTATGCTTTTCTATTAGACATGTTTATATATGGATAGCCCTTTCGGGTTTTTCTATATTTCTAGTTGAAAGTTAGGATTCTGTGCGAGGGTTGTAAATTGGGGTATCCACAAAAAGCCATTTCAATTATACAATTCCAGTTATTTCTAGCAAGTTGAGTTTTTTAGACAACAAACAAGTTTATGCCAGTTTTAACATATATAGATTTAGATAGGAAACTTTGGAAAATCTTAGAAAATTTAATGTCTCAAGGCAAATTAGTAAAACATAACTCTTTTATACGTATGCATAAACGTAATTGAGTTATGTCATGTTACTTACGTATATATCAAAAATACTATCTAGTTTTATAAAACGTATGTGTTTCATTTGGTGGGAATTATTAGATGGGAAGGTGTTTTTTGTTGCAAGAAATTGATGTTTTATTGCAATATTACCAAAACACCTTTAAATGTTATGTGCCTTGCACATGACTTTATTACATCCAATTTAATAGTGAAATTGGATAGAATGGTCAAAGTAGTACTCCCTCTAAAATTGGATGACCAAATAGTTCATTTTAAAATTTGATGGTCAAAATGATACTAAATCAAAAGTTTAGTGACCATTTAATTGTTTACTCTAAAACTATTATAAAAAAGAAAAATATAAGGATCTTTCTTGAGAAGTATAATACAACCTTGTTACATTAAAATTGAAATAAATATTGAACCAATTATATTGTTAACAAATACAAAAAATGTAAACCATTAAATTTATCTCGAAAGTATGACCCCAAGGCCACCCCATTGCTCGACTAACCTTCGAGCCGGTCCTGATGATTTAGAACGTGGGCCGTGGGAACACTATAAAAAATAAAACAGCCGTTCGATCCAAAAGGGAGAAAATTAAAGAACTGAACTTTAAAGATGATCCTCAATGCCACATTATTAAGATAAAAATATATAAAAAAAAGAATTGTATGGTAAAAATGCAGAGAATTGGATAGCGATTTTAGATACATCTAGGTGTTTGAGCCTGCAGAGGATTATGGGCTTCCGTAATTGCGTAAGATTGGGCCTTAACGAATTGAACTTTAAAAATGATCTTCAATGCCACATTAGTAAGATAAAAATATATAAATAAAAGAATTGTATGGTAAAAATGCAGAGAATTGGGTGGCATATTAGATAGATCCAGGTACTCAAGCCTGAAGAGAATTATGGGTTCCATCATAACTACTCGAGCATTATGGGCTTCCATCATAACTACGTAAGATTGGGTCAAAACTGGCCGTTCTATAAGGGAAGACTCAAACTCATAACTATTGGGTTGAAAATTAACTCTTTTACCACTTGAAAAGTATCCCGTGTGTACAATTTTAACCATTGACGACCTAACTCCTTTTTTTCATAAAAAAAAATATATTTAGAATCATCATGGTTTTGCTTAGAATTTTTATTAACTTTTAGATTACTAAAGAGTTTTTTTTTCCAATTAAATAACTTCGTCTTTTATCGATCTTTTACAATTTCTTTTGCTAAATGATTTTTTTAGGGACACAAGTCATGCATCACATAAAAGGCATTTCATTTTGTTGAAAACATGTAAATGAAATGGGCAAAATTTATCCACCTCAAATGTGAATCATCTCCCTTCATATTCTTATAACAAATTGAGAGCTTTAACTGAAAATCCAAATTAATAAAAAAAAAAATTAGTGAGAATCAATATTGGAAAAACTTAAATTTTATTGTTTAAGATATTGGATGAAACTAAATGTTGTTTGTTATACTGTGTAACAATTTTATTTTGAAAAAAAAAATTATAGAATTCGATTGCTTGTCCTCCAAATATAAGAGCATGTGAATTGAATTTTCAAAATTTATTTTCAACAATTTTGATAAACAGCTGAAAATTATTAGAATTAATATTACTGTGTCCATTTGATATCGTGAATTCTAAAATCATGATAGAATTGCCCGTCCATGGTACAAAAATATTATATATAATTTTAAAAAATTGTATCACTCTTAAAAAATTGGAATGATTAACTTTATTAATCTGTGTATCATATATGTAAAGGGATAAAAACTCTCTTTTTTAAACTTGACATTGTGTGTGGACTACCGCTTCTCGTCTACTTCTTACTGCTATTGCAGCTCAAGTGTGTGGATTTTTGCCTTTGTTTGTGTGCAACCTCCGAGGTTTAAAAGTTCTTTTCTCTTTATTGTGTTTGCTAGTTGACCGAAGGACGAAGTCATGATTCTGATCATGTGTTGCTCCTATGGTATTGCTTTTGTATAGGTTTATGTTTTTACAGTTTTATTGCTCTATCTTTATGTTTTAGATTTGTGTTAGTTTTCAGCCTCTTTGAGGTTTCATGCTCTGTTTCTTGTTCTTGTCTTATGTTGGTTTGCGCTTACGGGCCTCTTTGGGTCCTTAATGTACCCTGTCAGCGATGGAGCCTTTTTATATCAATTTTTATAATAGAGTACACAATTATAATGACCACTAAACTTTCGATCTAGTACCACTTTAACTATCAAATTTCAAAACAAACCACTTTGGTCATCAAACTTTAGATTGAAAACCACTTTCACCATTCTATCTAATTCTTTAGTCATCCAACTTTGGAGTAGTACCACTTTGACCATTCAGTCCAATCTGGTATTAAATTTAACGCACTTACATGGCACATGACTTTGTGTAAGGTTATTTTGGTAACATTGCAACAAAACAACATTCCCCTCCGATAATTCTTTCTAAAATGAACACACACAATATATAAAACATGACAATATTTTCAACGAACAGCGCAATTTTGGCTATTTTATAACCAAAATGATTGAAATAGGCTTAAATGAAGTCATGTGCCTTGCACATGATTTCATTCCATTCAATTTAACAGTCAAATTGAATAAATGATCAAAGTGGTACTCACTCTAAAGTTGAATGGTCAAAATTGTTCGTTTTAAAGTTAGATTGCCAAAATAGTACTATATGAAAAGTTTAGTGGATATACAGAGCTTGAAGCTCTCCATTTGGAATAAAAAAATACTTTGCATTGTATATATTCAACCTAAATTGACCATAAAATTAACCTATTTTGTTGAATAGTAACATTATGGGCTATTAACACTTGAATCCGACTAATAAATGTAACAAGGTATTTTTAAGTGCAAATACTTTATGAAAAAACCAAGAGATTATAACATTACTTTATGGAGCCAAGAGATTGATCAGAATCGAATATGAGGCTACGTACACGTGTTAAAGTTATAGGGTTAGCTCGGTAACTTTCACACTATTGGACTTTTGAAGGAAATCGATTTATTTAACAGGTGATTTTGTATTCGAATTCTTCCGATGCAAATTTTCTTGAACTAATGGCGGGCTTAATTCCTTAATCAAGTATAAATTCAACATTCAATGTAGTTTAAGGAACAACTTGTGAAAGATAGATAAAAAAAAAGGAAGAAGAAGAAGAGACTAAATACACATGTCAACATCGTCTTCATAGTATAAATGTATAAACTCTTTAAAATTACCAACATAAAAGTTCATAATCTTTTATGAACATGAACAAACTCATGTTTTGATTTTATGTTCCAAATGGCAAACGGTAATCGTTTTAAGAATTGGGGGCAAAAAAAAAAGATTATATAACGGTTACTACATTGGGTTTAATTCTAAGATCAATTGAAAACTCTTTAGATCGAACTCCAGCTGTTACAAAAATATTCTGTAACCAACAGCGAGTATGGTTTAAGTTGCGAATCATAATTTGTTAAGATACACAAAAATTAATCCGAACACGACTTGATTTAAAAAAAAATTTTAAATGATTACATTCATCTAAGAACACCAATCTTACGAGGTCTATCTATAATGTATATGTACTTTATTATAAAGATAAGACTTATTTCAACTATTAGTAAAACTGTGTTAAAATTTTGAAATACCTAAATTACCCCTATAATTCTTTTTTTGTAAGATATTTGCTAGCAACGAAAATCAAACATTGACCTAATACAATTAATACTCATAGTTACACTATATTTCACATGCATTTTTCAAAATGTTCCTCCTTAAATTTTAAAAACTACAAGCCCGACCTTGTGGCGACAGGGCCCAATGCTTAATAAACCTTTATAGAAGGCCCAAAATATTCTACGAAAGCAGTTAATTTACTATTTGTAAATTAACAAATCGTACTTTTTTTCATTTTAACGAAATCTTGTATAATATAATTTTTTTCGCATGAATTTGTATTATAGTTATATTTTATATAATTTCAACTATATGTTTATAATTTCTTATTTAATGGTTTGAGAATTAACTTAAGTTTATGAATTAAATAATTTTAAATGGCCCAATTTGTAAATTAAAGGACAATCAAACGGATCCCTATAATCAACTTTCAATACAAATTTATCTATTATTGTAAGATTTTATATATTGATTACATTCTAGAAAGCTAATTTTTTTAATTTATGTCATTCCCGAAAAAAATTATACTCTAAATTTGAGATGGAATGAGAATTTATGATACGATTTATAAATGTTATTATTTCGTTTTCTTTCCTTAAAACATTTTCATTTATAATATGATTTATATATGAGAATTTATAAATTAATAAAAAAAATTAAGTAAGTCAATACAAAAGATTTAATTTTCTAATATTTACGTAGGACCCTTCAAAATGTAGGACCAGCTGTCCACCCCTTTTGACTAACCATTAGCTAACAATTCCATCTAACCGTTAATATTTATAATCTATTCATTAATGGATTTATCTTTTGTGCGTTATGATGGCAATTGTATAGTTTTATTATCTAGCAAAGGTATGCTATGAATGTTAATGATGTTATGTCATGGGTGGAATAGACCCTAAAGTTTTTGTTACCTCTCCACCATGAAGATGTTCCTTTCCCCCTTTAGCAAAATTTTGAGCCAAAACACTCGTTTGCAAGGGAATAAACCCTAAAGTTTTCACTGTTTTTCATGTTTTGATTCAAACAAACGCATTAATTTTTTCAATTTCATATAGCATTTAGACATGCACAAAATTCCATTTGATTGAAAAAACATTTTACATTGAAAATAATTTTTACAGCAATGTTATTAATTTCAACAAACCAATAATATATATCATTATAGTGTTATTTTTAAGTTATTAAGAATTTATTTTTTTCAAATCACTTTTTTTCTGGTTTGTATTTCTAGTTTATTTTCCTCTACAAACTTTTTAAACCTTTGCAATTTATTTTGCTAAATGATTTTTCAGTGAGGTAAGTCGTGGATCACATAAAGAACATGTTTTATTGAAAAATGTAAAATGCATGGCCAAAATTATCATTCTAAAATATTGTGACATCTCTCTTCTTATTATATTACAAACAAATTGAGAGCTTTAATAGCAAATCCAAACAAACAGTATGCCTAATTTGTCCACCAAAATTATCCACTAAACATTGCTACATTTTTTTATTTTAATAGGAAAGGTAAGTTTTTTCATCTTCCCATAAAACTTTTTTGTGATGAGTAAAATTAGGATTTTATTATATTTCTAGTACTTTTTCTCAAAATTACTGGATAAGATATTAGAAGAAACTAAATATTAAGTACTATCCGATAATATGGCAATCTTCATTTTTAATGCGTTATTTTATTGAAGAAATCTTATATAAAGAAAAAACCCACTATTAAATAGGTGTCCCATTACATGAAATTAAATACAAAAACAACTGCTTGCTATTTATTGATTCCCAATGCAAAAACTTTGTAATCACTTTTAAATAGTTGAAATGAATAGTACATGTAAAAATACGGTAAATGTTGGATTTAAGATTTTACGATTTGATATATATGTTATTTAATCTAATATTAATATTATAAAACGGCAAGTTTAATATATTTGATGGTATGTGCAGTTCGTATTTTTTGTAACATTGATAGTATCCTGTATCCTATTTATTTGTTCCATCCTCTATGTAGAATGTCTACATCTTTTCATATATTTTATTTGCTTATATTTTTTTTTATTCTCGGAAACCTTCCATGCAATTTCATTCGGTATGAATTTTGCTTCTCTTTTACCCTTTTGTACAATTTATTTATTCTTCCTTTTTTTTCACGTAGATCGATTATCCCAAACTTTTGATTTTTGTATAGAGAGGTAAGCTCTAAAATTAGAAAAAAAAAAATGTTATGATCAAACGATTGGTGTCAAGTTTTTCACTCTTTCATTTAGGATGGCAAAAATATTCATAGGTTCGGGTACCCGCGGATCCCCGACCTAAGGGGGAGGGTATGGGTACAAATAATCAGGGACGGGTTCGAGGGCGGCTTAGCAGCAGGGATTTTTAAATTTAGTTGGGTCAGGTTCGGGTATGGATTTCCACCCTGTACCCGCCCCAATATATTTAATTTTGTAATTTTTTTTCTTACATATATGTGTGTATTTATATGTATATAAAATTAGTTTATTATTGATTGTGTAAATATATAATTTTATTAATATATTATATAACATTATATTATTTATAACTTCATTCTTCTTCTTTTTTTCTTTTTTTTTATGCTTTTTTTTTGAATAAAAAAAATTATCTGGTATACCCGCGGGAACCCGTTACCCGATAGAGACAGAGATGGGGATGGTTTTTGGTAGTGGGAGCAGGAATGAAAATTGTAAACTCGACCCGTTACCATTTCTACTTTCGTTTGATTTTGGTAATACTTTTGTTTGGTTTAATGTTCCTTTATCTTAGCGTTTTTTATCATTGAACTAAGGATTTTGTTTTCTAAATTTTCCACTTAATACGCCATTAAACCAAGTGCCTAAGTGTCCGTGCATCAAACAAGTGCTAATTAAACTGATATATATCCATTAGTAAATTGCAAATTTTTTATTCATGTTCCTAACTATAAGCTCAAATTTATTCTAACATTTTTATCTTTTGATCTAACGGTTTATATGTAGGGGCTTTTTTTTAAAAGGATAAATCCCTTACTCTCTTTTTAACAAAGGACATTCTATTTTTAGGATTAATATTAAAGACAACTTTTTAACAAAGGACAAAATTAATTAAAATTAGAAATAAACAAATTTCTAATAGTACCCTTATAAAATATAAAAATGACCTTTAAAATTAAAATAAAATAAAAAGGATTTAACAAAAACATATATTCAAAAATAAATCTCAATAAAATAATTTTCAAATTTGAAAGTTAGTTAAGTTTAGAGTCAACAAATAGGATAAGAAACCAAATTTTGAAACTTACCAACTAGTGTGATCTTATTCAAGCCAAATAGTCAACAACGAACATGATTCCAATATGTTTGATATGAGTACATAGAATACACACAGACATATTTCAAATGAGTAGAGAAGAATGAACATAATAATCAAGCACTCTGCAACAACAAAACATGAATTAAAAAAATGAAAACAAAAAAATAGAATTGAAGAACATAGTGAACGACAATAGTAAAGGGACGATCCAGCTGGTAAACACTATACATCACGATACAATATTGAGTAAACGGACAATCATGGAAATTTGAAAATAATATGAATAGAGAGATATGATGATACAAAGTAATGAAGAAATAATATCCTTCTAATTGAAAACGTAAATGTATGATGGAATGGTAAGAATCATTATCAATGAAATAAAAAAAAATGTTCAACAATTAAAAAAAGCAAAAAAAAAAAAAAAATTGGTTATGGCAATGATGCCAAAGAACACATAAGGATGAGGAAGATATTTGACTAGTAGGAAAGAGATATGAAGAAATCAGTCTATTTCTATAAATATGGGCCTACTAAAATCTCTTTTTTTTTAAAAAAATAATGAGAAAATGAATACCTGATCCATTAAATTGAATAATCAAAAATTTAAATAATACGTCCTTATTACATTAAATTTTCTAGGGTTTCCATTATTATTCTCACACTTTGGAGCTTTACTCAACTCATTAACTCAAAGATATGAATCCAATGATAAAAAGAAAAATGCAAAGATCTGGGTAATATATATAATGTGGCATTGGAGATCTTAATAATGTCTTCGGCAGTAAATTTTTTGAAATCGTGATAGACTTGCCCCTCCACACTGTAATGTAGAAATAATATGTATAATCTGAAAATTTTACATCACTCTTAAATGATTGACTTTATTAATTTTACCATCATATAAGTATAGGGATAAAATCTCTCTTTATTGAACTTGACAAAGTATATTCAACGATTACATTACATAAAATTGACCATAAAATGCACTTATTAAATAGTGATATTACGAGAGACTTTATGGAATTGGCCTAGTGGTTGACTAGATTTATGTGAGAGACGATTTATCTAGTGAGAAATCTCATGTTTGAACAGTAACAATTTTAAGAAGTATTTTGTGTTTGCATAATTTAGGATAAATATAATGCATCCAATATTTACTTCAAATTTATTATAATTAATATTTTTTATATGGCTAAATTAACCTTTAACTATTTTGCTATTCTATTTTTGACATTTCTATATGAGAATGTCAGGATGGCATTTTTTTTCTATACGAAGGATAACAAAATTTAATTCAAATTAATGTTTTTGAAAAAATAAATAGAAGTGACTTTCTCTTTTAACTACAAATACTAAAATCCAAGATAATGGGTTAGAGTCTCGTTCTATAATATTTTATGACTTTAAGGATTGACTTATGTTTAATAAAGAGAAGCAATACTAATTTTATAATTTTGTTTTACAATAAGGACACTTTTTGTAATATTAATTTATTTTAAGAAAAATTATAAATATTGATGGACAAATATGCCCTTAATATAAATCTTTCCGTGAACATTGCTCTATCTCCTATACAACTAATACGATCAAAATTTTCATTCTCTATAATTCTCTACACGATCAAAATTTTCTCTTTAGAATTCTCTACGCTATCTTAGTTATTATCTGTGCATAAATGTGGTGCTAAAACTGTTTCAGTACCTTTAGTTTAATTATCTATTCACTTGTGGTGCTAAAACCTTTTTAGCACCATTCTAGTGTTAGACAATTAGTGCTAAAATTGTTTTAATACTATATGATTAGTTATTTTGTTATGAACGATTGATGCTAAATCTATTTTAGCACCTTGAATTTAGTTGTTTTATGTTTGCTATTAGTTCTAAAACTTATTTAGCATCATTCTAGTGTTGGACAATTGATACTAAATTTGTTTTAGCACCATGTAATGAGTTATTTTGTTTTGGACCTTGAATTTAGCACCTTGAATTTAGTTGTTCTCTGTTGGGATATTGATGATAAAATATTTTTAACAACATTCCAGTGTTGAACAATTAGTGCTGAATTTATTTTAACACCTTGAATTTAGTTATTCTCTGTTGGACTATTAGTGCTAAAACCTATTTAATACCATTCTAGGGTTGGACAATTAGTGTTAATATTGTTTTAGCAGCGCATTATTGAAGAAATGTAACAAACATAATGTAGAATCACAGCAGAGAAAATTAAGTAACTAGAAGGTGCTAAAACAAATTAGCACCTCATATCATAAATAGAGTTTGAAATTACTGAATTCAAAACATTCAAAAACATTTATATAATCACTGTTTAAATAGATTTAGATAGAGAAATATGGACAATTTAAGCAATATAAATGTAATTTTCATGTTGGAATAAAGATATTAAGTATTGAGAGTAATCAAAAGTGTTAAAACATGATCGAATGTACTTCTATGAATCAATAACTAGACAATAAATCAAATTTGATGTTCAGAATGATTTCTTGTGTCATCTTCGGTGATGTTGATTGACCGTTATGGATTCGTGAAAGAGAAGGTTATTTGGATTTTGAAAGTTTTGATCAGGATCGGTGCTAAGAGTTTTTTGGAGATATGAGATATTATATTAGGGTCATTGTGTTATTAGTTAAACCAGAAAGGGGTGTTAGTGTCTTTTTGTGTTATATCCTTAATTCATTGTACTAATTTATAATTGTCCTTTACAATTATGTTATTATTAGAATAGACTCTTATATATCTAAAAATCCCCTCCCTAACTCTTCTGGTGAGACTTGAATCTAAATATCTCCCCTATCTTATCACATGGATTGTAATGAAAGACTACCAACAATTGAAAATCTAACAGTTAGGTGTTTCAAATTAAAATCAAAATTTCAAAGATCAAATAAATTTTTACTATGAAATGGAAGAATATTTTTGGTATCATTTTTTTTTATTAATTTGTTATCTTGTAGAGAGATGGACAATAAGGGATTTCGTACATTAGAAATAACTGTAGTTTCTTACATTCCAAGAAACTTAATACACTGTAAGTTAGGGTATCTATAATGAATATATACCATATTATAAAGATAAGACTTATTTCAACTGTACTGGAATTGTGTTAAAATTTTAAAATACTTAATTTGCCCCTGTAATTTTCTTTTTCGTAAAATATTTACTAGCAATGAAAATCAAACATTGACATTAAACAATTAATACTCATAGTTAACCATTACACTGCATTTCACATTTTTTTTAAATATTCCTCTTTAAATTTTATAAATACAAGTCCGACCTTGTGAATGTACAATGGCACCCGCACAACGCCCAATGCTTAATAAAATACAATGGCTCTTGAAACATGTAAGGCTTTTCGAACCAACTTGGAAGACGGTAACGCGTGTAATTATAATCTTATTGGTTGGAATGTGCCTTCTACAGGTAGAATAAAAATAAATTCTGATGGTAGCAACTCCAAACCCCTTGACTATGGTAGTTTTGGAGGTTTAGCCAAAAACGAGGAAGGACGATGGATGGAAGGTTTTTGTGGATTCATTGGAGGAGCTGAGGTTCTACGAGCAGAGCTGTGGGGAATCAAACAAGCCTTCAAACTTGCTAAAGAAAGAAGATGGACCGCGGTTGACGTGGAGAGCGACTCTCTTTTGGCGGTAAACCTGATAAATGAAATGGGAGAGGTTAACCATCACCCAGAGAGGGCCCTTATTGAAGACTGTAGGTTGCTCAAGGAGGAAGCTGGTGCCAAGCTATGTCATATACTTCGTGAAGCGAATAAATGCGCTGACATTATGGCAAAAATAGGAGGAGCACAAAGAGAATTGCACGTGAGAATTCTTATCCCCCCTGACGAGGTGGTGGAGCAAATAATGGCTGATATTGTAGGGGTTTCATACCCCAGGGGCTCATAATTCCCCTCCTGCTTCTGCTGTTCTTGCTGTTTTCCTTTCAATTTGTTTACCAAAAAAATAAATAAAACCTTTATAGAAGACCCCAAATATTCTACGAATGCAGTTAAATAGGGGGCCCAGCAAAGATGTCTAAAAAATACCATGGGCCCAACGAAAGTTTCAAAACAAGTGTCTGTTTTCAAACTTGAAATATACTCTAAGCCTAATTCTTCCCCTCTTTTAAGATAATCGCATGCAAATTATTTCTTACAGATGACTCATTTTTCAGCTAAAATTATTAATTATGCACTCATTTTTATATTAGAATTGAATGGTTCAAAAAATAAAAAGGTTTGCATAAATTATCTAATTTAAAATTATCTCATTGTAAATTAACATATCGTAATTTTTTTCATTTTAACAAAAAATTGTATAGTATTATTTTTTTTTCGCATAAGATAGTTATATCTTCATAATTTCTTATTTACTGGTCCGAGAATTAACTTAAATTTATGAGTACTTTATATACTCTTTTATTTTTGCAACTAAATACTAAAATTAAATAATTCATGAATTAAGTAATTTTAAATGGTCTAATTCGTAAATTAGAGGGCAATCAAACGATTTCATATAATCAACTGTCAAAATACAAAATTATCTATTATTTTGAGATTTTATATATTAATTACATTCTAGAAAGCTAAAACTTTAATTTATGTCATTCCCGAAAAAAAAATATACTCTAAATTTGAGGTGGAACGAGAATTTATGATATGATTTATAAATGTTACTATTTCGTTTTCTTTTCTTAAAACATTTTCACTTTCATTTATAATATGATTTATATATGAGAATTTATACAATAATAAAAAAATAATAAGTAAGTCAATGCAAAAATTTTAATTTCAAATATTTACATAGGACCCTTCAAAATGTAGACCAGCTATCAACCCCTTTTGACTAACCTTTAGCTAACAATTCCTTCTAATCGTTAACATTTATAATCTATTCATGAATGGATTTATCTTTTGTGCGTTATGATGGCAATGGTATAGTTTCATTATCTAACAAAGGTACGCTAAGAATGTTAATGATATTGTGTCGTGGATGGAATAGACCTTGGAGTTTTGGTTACCTCTCCACCATGAAGATGTTCATTTCCTTCTTCGACAAAATTTTGAGCCAAAACACTCGTTTGCAAGGAAAATGTACTTATGTGGTTAGCGTAACAAATGATATGTTTGTTGTATACTTTTGCACCGTTTCTCATGTTTTGATTCAAAACAAATGCATTAATTTTTTCAAATTCAGATATCAATTAGACGGGCACAAAATTCAATTTGATTGAAAAAAACCTTTTATATTGAAAATAATTTTTACAGTATTGTTATTAATTTCAACAAACCAAAGCCGGCCATGGGCATTAGCGATTTATGCGGTCGCTTAGGGCCCCAATTTTTTTTTTCCTTATATATAAGTTATAATAGGTAAAATTAAAATATTTTTTGGTTGAATAAAAGCAAACAACAGGACAATTGTTCTAGGGGGTGACGGTGCTTGTCTTTCAACTCGAGTTTGGAGTCTTAGTTCGGGAGGGATTAAGTTTCTTTTCTTTTCTTTTTTAACAAGTATACAAGTCCAAGTTCCCAATTCAGCTAAAATAGAAAAAGAAAATGCAATAAAATAACCCTAAACCCTATATATGGATGAGTTTATTTGAATTTTTTTTTCTATTGTTGAATAAAACACTATTTTTTTGTTTTTATTTTAACTAAATTATATATGACTAGGAAATTTAGTTACTCTTTATGTTACTTTTCAAATCTCATAATTTGTATATATATATATATGCGTATATATTTGTTGGAGTTTATTGATATAACTATGTTACATGAATATACAAAAAGATTCCAAAACCAAAATTTGCGTAGAGCCTCCCAAAACTCAGGATCGACCCTGCAACAAACCAATAATATATCATTATAGTGTTGTTTAGGATTTTGTTTTATAAATTATTTTTAAGTTATTAAGAGTTTTTTTTTCAAATCACTTTGTTTTTCTAGTTTGTATTTCTAGTTTATTTTCCTCTATGTTAGAATATTGTAGAATATTGATATTCTATAATATTCTAACACTCTACAAACTTCTTAAACCTTTGCAATTTATTTTTGCTAAATGATTTTTCAACGAGATAATTAGTGGCGGATCACATAAAGAACATGTTCTTGTTTTATTGAAAAATGTAAAATGCATGACCAAAATTATCATTCGAAAATATTGTGACATCTCTCTTCATATTATATTACAAACAAATTGAGAGGTTTAATAGCAAATCCAAACAAATAGTAAGCATAATTTGTCGACCAAAATTATCCACTAAACATTGCCACATTTTTTTTTTATTATAGTAAGAAGGGAAAGTTTTTTCATCCTCTCATAAAAAAAATTTGTGATGAGTAAAATTAGAATTTTATTATATTTTTAGTACTTATTCTCAAAATTATTGTATAAGATATTGGAAGAAATTAAATGTTAAGTGTTATCCGATAATATGGCATTTTTTCTTTTAATGAGTTACTATAAGATAGGTGTAACATTCAGGTCGGATAATATCGTAATTTTTCTTAAAGGGTTTTAATGCGTTATTTTATGGAAGAAATGTTAAACAAAAGAAAAAAACTACTATAAAGGTAGGTGTAAGGTACAAAACAACTGCTTGCTCATCATTGATTTCTAATGCAAAAACTTTGTCATTACTTTTAAATACTTAAAATGAATACTACATATAAAAATATGGTGAATGTCGAATTTAAGATTTTACGATTATATATATATATATTATTTAATTTTATATTAATATTATTGTAGATTGTCAGCATCTTTTCATATATTTTATTTGCTTATATTTTTTTATTTTCGGTGACTTTCGAATTTTATTCGGTATGAATTTTGCTTCTCTTTTACCCTTTTACACAATTTATTTATTATTTCCCTTTTTTGACAAGTTTGTCTTGATCTTGATTTTTGTACAGAGAGGTAAGTTCTAAAAATTGGCAAATTCCCTTTTTTGTTCTGGTAGTCTTTTACTCTTTCGTTTGATTTTGGTAATAATTTTGTTTAGTTTAATGTTCCTTTATTTTAGTTTTTTTTAATCATTGAACTAAAAGTATCTCTAATTGTCTTGTATAAATTTTGTGTAAATCCTACGTGTCAAAGTAGGATTTACACAAAAATAATAAAGAATTCGTTTTGTACTCCAACACTCTGTTTTAAACTTTTGTGTAAATATTAAACAACCAATTAGATACGCACAAGTAAAACTTATCTTATATTTATTTTTTTACTTTTTAAATCCATTTATTTCTAGATACGGGATGAGAGAAAATAGATGCGAGATTATCTGACGTGGTTGTGTAAATTGGGTTTGTATTTTACACAACTTTTTACATAAATCCTAGGTGTCAAAGTTTCTTAAAAGACCGCTGAAGACTTTTTCTTTTACAAAACGTATAAATTTTACACAAACCAAAATTATACACTACGGTTGAAAATGCTCTAAGAATTTTGTTTTCTAAATTTTATAAGGACTGCGCTATTAAACCAAGGACCTAAGCGTCCGTGTATCAAACGGGTTTTAAACTAATATATATCTATTAATAAATTGTAAAATTTTTATTTATCTTCCTCAACTAAAGGTTCAGATTTATTCTCACATTTTTATCTTTTGATCTAATAGTTTATGTGTATTGTTGAAGTTTTAGTGTGTATTTGAAAAAATGGGAGAAGAAGAAAATGAGACAACTAAAGCAATTACAAGTGAGTTTTCTTAATTCCCACATAGGAGAGGAATAAAAACCCACATGGGTTTTTATAAGGGTGAATTTGCCTAAGGGTTTGAACCCTTTGGGCATTAGAATTTTGTGTTATTGGGTGAGGACTTGGATGAGTGTGGTTCACCACACGCGCGCTGACCGACCCTGTCGGCTCGGGCTCGGGTTTGGGTTTACTTTGGGTCAAGTATTATCTTTTTAGACAAAATACTTTTGAAAAATTTTATTTATTGAAAATAAAATTATTTTCTTTTAATTTTGAATTTCGAAAATTATGTTGTTGACTCCGTCTTTTCCCTTCCGTTGTTATGGATAAAGGAGTCTCTCCCTCGATCCCTTTATTTTCTCTCCCTGAACGCCTCAACGCAACGGAAATAATTTTCTTCTTTAAAAAAATTATTTTTCGTCGATTATCTACATAACGAAAATCTTCCATTGAAAGAGTGAACCACTGAGCTTGAAAAGAAACCTACCAAATTTTTTTTTTGCCTCCGGCAGGGGGATTTGTTTATTGATTCCGGTAGAATTATAGAGGGTGTGAGAATTCCGATTTCCCACCATGCAAGGGAAATCGAGATAGAGGGAAAATCTGGGCTATTGTATCTTGGGGACGGCAGGGCTATTTCGAACTGTTAGCACAAACACCGAGAAGAGCCGCGAAACGTCTTAAAGAGAGCAACCTAGTCCGCGACTCAATTCGGTGTTTTCCATCGTTACTGGTAATTCGTTCCAGTTTTTCTTAACATGTATTATGACATATTGGTAATGTAAAACATAATTATGGCAACGAATATATCCCACTAAATCTACAAATATTTCAATGATATTGAAATTCTGAGTTTGTTTCCATATTAATTAACTATTTAGTAATATACAAAGAATTTTAATATATAAACAATTAATTAATGATGAACAAATATATAAACATTATGAACGATATACAATCTTGCAAAATTAGTAATATTTAATTTCTTAATTTTCAAAAATGAATTAAATATTTATTGGTAGACAAAAACTTTTTCTGAATTATTTTTTATTATTAAATTTCAATTTCAATTAGATCACCTTTCCAATAGTTGAATATTAAACTACGAATAATTGCAATACTATGATTATTTATTTTGTTAGATTTCAAAATAAAATTTATTAAATAGAAAAAATATTCTCCATAATCAGTTTTTTATTATTGAAGTATGTTTTAATAACTTAAAAAAATTATTATAATATAACCCGCACCAATATATTTTTCCAATTGAAAACTAAATGGACTTAGACCAATTAGGACAATTGTTTTTTATTTATAAAATTTATAAGATTAATCTGTTCGCTCATCTTGACCGAATTTGAATATAATATTTTTTTAAAAGTATGATTATATAATTACAACATGTCTCTTGAGTCGGGACAGGATAAATGGAGTTCCAAGTGAATATGGGTTCCAAAACAAAAGCCAAGCAGAAGTTCGGGTCCGATCCAAATTTACATAAATTTAATCCATTTGACCAAACCTAACCTAAATAAAATAAATTTTTCGTTAAATACACTTATACCATCTTATAAGTACAATGCGATGATGTAAGGTGGGGTCGAGTTTGGGTTTATGTACATTGAAATGGTGCATGTTCAGGTTTATCAAAACAAAACCTACATTGGTTAGACCTATTTCCAATTCACTGCTTATATTGAACTTTTGTATAATTATCCAGTGGACTAAGATATCTACCGGTTTTTAGGTATGAGTTCCATAACAAAAACCTAGTAGTTAGAGGTTCAGGTTCGTAATGCAACAAGCACGTTCATGTCCAGATGAACTTAGATTAATTGAGACAATTATAATATTTATTTTTATTTAAAATATTTATAGATTAACCCGTTATCCATCCATCCGATCCTATTTAATATAATAATTTTTCTTCGAATACAATTATAATATCATAAAATTACAATATTTTGGGTGGGTCGGGGTGGGATAGATCGAGTTGATCCTATGCATATATCAAATGGTGGGGGTTCAAGTTTTAAAAAAAAAATGCACCTATTGAGTCGGATACTTTCCAATAAGCAGTTATGCAATTGAATTTCGCTATATATACCTTTTGGAATAGAATATCCCTAACAAGTTGAATTTTAGATGAGTTTTTTTAACATTAAGGTGAATATATGTTCCACAACACATACCCTGCAAAAGTTCAGGTCAGGTTCAGGTCCACATAAATTTAACCCGTTTGACCCGACCCTACGTAAATATAACAATTTATCTTTGAATACTCTTTCAATATCTTATGCATATTAAAATGGAGCAGGTTTAGATTTTTCAAAACAAAACTTGTATCGGGTGAGTTGGGTTCTTTGTAATTGGGTGCTCATACTGAATTTTAGTATAAATATTCAACAGCCTAAAATCTTTCTCTTATGAGTTAGGTTTGGGACATATTTTTGGATATGAGTTTCATAATGAAAACCTAGTACGAGTTTGCGTGGGTAGAGTCATATGCACAGAAATATTTAGTGTATATATATAAGATATAACTAATGGTTTTTTCATTTCAATGATAAAAAAATTTACATTGAAAAACTGAGGAAGAAAAAAAAACATATACCATCTCCTAGAAAAAGTCATAATTTTCAATTAAAAAGTTTCAAAATTCCGTAGAAAATGAAAATAAAGATGCCTAAAAGTTGAGAATAGAGGACGTGACACATAATTTTCTTCTAATTTTCTTGCGGTGAGTGCTAATTTATCGCATTTATTTTTGTTTGGCAATGGACTTTTTGATTTATTGACAAAAAATTCTTATAAAAAAGTTGGCCCACTATTGGCCTGGGCCAAGTTTTGAGGGTTGGACTATAGTACAAGTGGGCCCCTTGGATATAATACCAGTATTCAATGGCAACATTAATATGTAATGTTAACAGCTACAAACAATTAGGATAAAAACTCTATTTACCAAACTTGACCTTTATCGAGAACAAGTGCGTGGAGCATTCACTTAAATTTTGGAGAGATATTAAGTTTGAGTATTACTAAAGAGAGTTTGTGACAGGTTTTCGTTGTTCATACATAGTTATTGAGACAACTTATATTTGCCTTTTTCAGAAAACCAAAAACTTGATACTGGCCTAATGAATGATAGCATTGGTGAGATCCACGATTGAATCGGATTATTGAATATAACAAGGTATAAACAATTTAAATGCTTTATGAAAAAAACTAAACCAAGAGATTATAACAATGCTAGATCTATGAAGCCAAGAGATTAGAATCGGATATTAGAGCTACTACACATGTCGAATTCGTCCTAGGAATATAAATATATAAAGTCTATAAACTTATATCTCAACTAGTTTTATTACATAAGGACATAATATATAAGATTATATATATAATAACAATTGAATCGTTAAAGTATCATACAGTGATTAATTTACGTTCCAAATGACAAAATCTATCGAATTTAAGAACTGTGACGAAAGGCAAGATTATAATTTTTAAAAACCCTTAGGTGTTGTTTGGTTGGATTTTTAAAAATTAGTTTGGATTTTTTTAAAAAAAAAAAAATCTTGTTTGGTTCACCTGTTTTAAAAACTTCATTTAAGTAAAAAGAATATTTTTTGCTTATTTTTTCCTCTGTATTTTACTTTAAGAAATGAATAAAAAAATATTATATTTTGGTAAAATTTTAAAAATAGTGTACCATACACAGATTGAATTGAAAAACAATTTTAAACAACTCTGCTTAAAAATAAATTTTAAATTAAACATTTATAAACTCTAACCAAAAGTTTTCCTATTTTAAGATAAATAATCTATCCCCTATTAATTTAAATATAATTGATATCTTTTCTATGGCTAAATTAACGTTTCAATTATTTTGCCTTTCTATTGTTGACATTTCTATATTCATACGAAAATGTTACTCACTAATTCCCCGTTCTTTATGCTATGTACGATTCCCATTTTTTAATTTTTTTGGGAGTATTATTGTTTAAAATAACTGAAAATGTAGGGCCTGTTTGGTAGATGTTTTGAGTTGAGTTTTTAAGTTGAGTTTTTAAAATATGGTGTTTGGTAGAATTTAAAAGTATGTTAAAAAGTGGATTTGGTTTTTTTTGAGCTTTTTTCATCCAATTAAAAATCTCATAAAAAAATTTCAAAAAATAGTCAAAATGGATCTTATTTTATAGATCTCGACTAGTATGTTTTAAATATATATTTTTATTTAATTTTGATTTTTGAATTTAAAGTTATAGTGTTTTAAAAGTTTTTTTAGAGAGAGAAAATAAAGTTAAGTTTTTTTTGGAAAACGTAAAAGTAGAGTTGATTTTGAGTTCAGTTTTTAAAATTTGGGGAAAAAATAAAATAAAGAGATACCAAATAGGGGTGTAGTATTTATATTTTAGACTAATACTATTTTAAAGTTAATCAAAGCTAATACTTTTTTGTTATAGTAATTGTAATAACTATAAGTTACAATAATAATAATCATCATCATCATCATCATCATCATCATCATCATCATCTTGGAGGATCTCATTTACCAAGTAATGTCACTATTATCAAATCAATTCATTGTGTCTCAATAACGAGTCCCTTTAAAATTACTTTCAAAATATTATTCTTTTTCTAGAAATTAGGTAGAAGGGCTTATTATACATTGATTTTTACCAAAAATCCAATGAATAATATTTTTTTGAATGAAGGGCCTATTTTTAATTGGTAATAAGTGCAAGAGGCCTATTTTGTTTTATATTTTAAATGAATGTATTTGAATAAATTTAAATATCATTTAATTAATAAAAACACGTTATGTATTACCTAAATTACCCCTTTTTATGAAATTTACACAAAAAATATGGATTGCAAAATTCATATGCAGTAAAATATGAACTGCAAAGTTCATATTGCAGTGAAATATGGACTGCAATATGAACTTTGCACTAAAAATATGGACTGCAAAGTTCACATTGCAGTAAAATATAGATTGCAATATGAACTTTGCACTAAAAATATCGACTGCAAAGTTCACATTGCAGTGAAATATGGAGTGCAAAGTTCATATTGCAGTTAAATATAGACTGCAAAGTTCATATTGCAGTCCATATTTTAATGCATATTGGTATTTTTTAGTTTATTTTAAGTGTTGGGATGTCATTTTATAATGAAAAAAAAAAGACACATGTCATATTATCAATAAAATAAAAAATAGGCCCTTTATTTAAAAAAAAATTATTCCTTGGCTTTAGTGTGAAAATCTTTCTCTAATAAGCCATTTTTTTTAATTGCCCCATTCTTTTTTCAGTTTTTAAATTTATTTATTTATTTAGTTTTTTATTTTTTTTGGGTAAACGTCAAAATTTTCAGCCATACCAAAATTATAACAGACATACCAAAAAAAAAGTGATGATTTTCCAATATATAGCCAGCAGAGATAAGGAAGAACCGTAATTATAGGCGTAACAGTGCAAATTTGTTACATTTATATATAAATCCTACTACCATTTGCTTGCTTTTAAAATTTACATAAACTTAAAATCTACACTACGTTTCAGAAAAAAATAATAATCTACACTACAATGGAGTCTTCATATACAATCCCCTCATTTACTACAAAACTTCAAATCCTTCCACCAAATTCCCCTTCACCATCCTCCATTCCATCACCAAAACCACATAAATCTTCTTCGATTGAGTGTACTCGATCTCCTTCGGTCGTGGATTTGGCGAGGTGTAATAACGCAAGGTTTTGGAAATCGGTGTCGAGGAATTTCAAGTTCTACTTCGCTTGTTTCAAATCAATGGAAAGAAGAGAAAAAGGCGAAACGACAAAGAGTAGTATGGAATTGGAAAACCCTAGGAGTGCGAATGCGAGTGTGATGCAGTCGCCGAGAAATGGTAGTTATTATAGTGAGATGAATGAGGAAGAAAAAAATTTGAATCTCAAATCTGTTATTGATTATTGTAAAGATTCTACGGCTCGATAAATGATTCTTTCTATTCAATTATTATTTATCACATCCATTTCTATGAGTGATTTTTTTTTATTTTTTTGCTAAAGCAATAATTCCAAC
This sequence comes from Lonicera japonica, assembly GCA_021464415.1. NCBI lineage: Eukaryota > Viridiplantae > Streptophyta > Magnoliopsida > Dipsacales > Caprifoliaceae > Lonicera > Lonicera japonica. Next base: position 32,621,570 of record CM038466.1, on the reverse strand, counting down.
AATATAATTTTTTTTACAACTACCACTACAAAGGGTCAAATGGTGGAGATACAACCATCACCATAAAGGCCAAAATGTGGATTGAACAAAGAAATTAATAACCACGTCCGTCTCAATTGAACTTAAGAAAGTCGCCAATGAGTTACATGAGCAACGACTATTTGTTTGTTATGTTTTGAATAGTGAAGGGAACAAAACTTTTGCTTATTTGGGTGGAATAGAAGTAGGTTAGAATCATTACTTCTGTAAAATAAGAGTAAGTTAGAATCATTACTTGCGTAAAAAAAATAGCGTATTTGCAAAAGTATTTATGTTTGTGTGAAGTTATTTATTTGTATAACCACAATATTTAAGGGAAAGGAGAGCAGGTCAAACATGTCACATTTATGTTAACCCTATATGCGGCAAGCCAAGCAGAAAAAAAATGCCAATTAGAGTTGGCTGGGGCATTTTTAATTTTCATCCTTAACTATCTATGTTAAAAATAATTTTAGTTTACATCACTATTCATGCCTAGCAAAAATTACATGCACATAAATTATTTGTATTTGATGAATTAGGATTTTCTATTGTTTTTTTTTTGGCCCTGCAAGAGGTCCCTTTTTTCACTGCATAATTAGGAGTGGTATGTTTTAATGGACATAATAAACATTAAAAAATAGTATATAATCTGGCAATTGCTCATTTGTTACAATGAATTGTGATAAAAATGAGACTTATATGTAGGCCCCATTATCTAACTAATAGATGATAGCCACATTTGATATGTCATTTTTTATGATATTTTTGTCGTTCTAGAATTATTGATTAAATTAAACATGTTAGATTGCAAAGGTCATGTTTCTTCGATATCTATTATCTCGTTTGTCGGTCATTAGCTATTCTATTATATTATTTTGTCAATAATTTCACAAAGACTATGATCAAGATTCAAAAAAGTGATTTAAATGATGCGTCATCGCCGCATTAGTCATGTTGATACTTGACACGTCCCCCCCTATTCCAGGTTCATTACAAGGAAAATAAAAATCAAGATTTGCTTTATTCGGTATCAAACGGGAACTAATATATGGATGACACATTCATGAGTATCAATAGATTCAATATGCTCGCATAAGTGAAGCAAAAAGAGTGTGGACCTCACTTGTCAACTAATATATGGATGTTACATTATTTAAATCACTTCTCTTTGAAAACGGTGCGGATCTCATGTATTGCAAAAGAAATGACCATTACTTATTCTTTAATTTAGTATAATGCCTATTGCCTAGCGCCTCTTAAAACATTGCTAAAACTTTAGTTCCCTAATTCATGTGTGGCAATTGAGTAAGGTCGCAATTTTCAGTATTTTTCACCTTAAAAATCTTCGAACACTACCTTCTTTTTTCAACAAACTTACACTATATATTAGGTGGGTAAATAAAAAATGAGGTATTCGATTAAGTAAAATCCACAATAAAAATTGCAAATGCAACAAACAAGAGTGTTTGTTGAGTTTTATACACAATCCATATCTATATTATAAAACACCAAGTTTGACCAAATTTATTTTCAAAAAGTATAAAAATCTAATGGTTAAAAATGTACATGTTATGGTGTGCATTAACTTTACACCATTTGATGAGTTTTATACACACATCAAGATGTCACATCAAAGTTAAAACACTCACACCAATAATGGTTAAATTCTCACATACCAATATTTTTTTCTATATTAAAAATGATATAACTTAAAATAAAAAATTCAAAATTTAATAAAAATTTAATATTTAAAATCTACTAATGAAGATCAATTAAACAAGATCCATCATGACTACAGAATTATGTAAAAAAAATAAAAAATTATTAAGTAACATTTAACACTAATAATATACACAAAAGTATACTCTCACATACCAATAAATATTTTTACATTAAAAATGCCATAACTTAAAATAAAAATAATTCAAAATTTAATATTTAAACTCTACTAATCAAGAAATTTAATATTTAAATATAATAATCAAGATTAATTAAACAAGATTCATCTTAAATAAAAAAATTTAATATTTAATATTTAAAATATACTAATCAACAAATTTCATAAAAAAATAATATTTAAATCTACTAATCAAGATCAATTAAACAAGATTCATCACAACTATAGAATTATCTAAAAAAAAATAAGAAAAATTATTGAGTAACATTTAACACCAATAATATACACACAATAAACTCTCACATATCAATCATTTTTTCTACATTAAAATGTCATAACTTAAAAAAAAAATTCAAAATTTAATATTTAAAATCTACTAATTAAAATCAATTAAACGAGATCCATCATGATTATAGAATTATGTAAAAAAAATAAAAAATTATTAAGTAACATTTAACACTAATAATATACACAAAATTAAACTCTCACACACCAATAAATATTTTTACATTAAAAATGCCATAACTTAAAATAAAAATAACTCAAAATTTAATATTTAAACTCTACTAATCAAGAAATTTAATATTTAAATATAATAATCAAGATTAATTAAACAAGATTCATCTTAAATAAAAAAATTTAATATTTAAAATATACTAATCAACAAATTTCATAAAAAAATAATATTTAAATCTACTAATCAAGATCAATTAAACAAGATTCATCACAACTATAGAATTATCTAAAAAAAAATAAGAAAAATTATTGAGTAACATTTAACACCAATAATATACACACAATAAACTCTCACATATCAATCATTTTTTCTACATTAAAATGTCATAACTTAAAATAAAAAAATTCAAAATTTAATATTTAAAATCTACTAATTAAAATCAATTAAACGAGATCCATCATGATTATAGAATTATGTAAAAAAATTAAAAAATTATTAAGTAACATTTAACACTAATAATATACACAAAATTAAACTCTCACATACCAATAAATATTTTTACATTAAAAATGCCATAACTTAAAATAAAACTAATTCAAAATTTAATATTTAAAATATACTAATCAACAAATTTCATAAAAAAATAATATTTAAATTTACTAATCAAGATTAATTAAACAAGATTCATCATGACTATAGAATTATGTAGTCACAAAAAAAAAGACTATAGAATTATTTAAAAAAAATAAAAAATTATTAAGTAACATTTAACACTAATAATATACACAAAAGTATACTCTCACACACCAATAAATATTTTTACATTAAAAATGCCATAACTTAAAAAAAAAATTCAAAATTTAATATTTAAACTCTACTAATCAAGAAATTTAATAAAAATTTAATATTTAAATATAATAATCAAGATTAATTAAACAAGATTCATCTTAAATAAAAAAAATTTAATATTTAATATTTAAAATATACTAATCAACAAATTTCATAAAAAAATAATATTTAAATCTACTAATCAAGATCAATTAAACAAGATTCATCACGACTATAGAACTATCTAAAAAAATAAGAAAAATTATTGAGTAACATTTAACACCAAAAATATACACACAATAAACTCTCACATATCAATCGTTGTTTCTACATTAAAATGTCATAACATTAAATAAAAAATTCAAAATTTAATATTTAAAATCTACTAATTAAGATCAATTAAACGAGATCCATCATGACTATAGAATTATGTAAAAAAAATTTAATAAAAATTATTGAATAACATTTAACAACATATTTTATATGTTTGTACATTATTGATCATCTTAGTAAATCGTTTTTAGGAGTGTTTACAATACATTAGTCAAATTTTTGAACTATTTTCAAATCATAGCAACAGAGGTGATTGAATTATTTTCACATATGGCCTTAAGTTTAATTTGTTAAAAACTTATTTTGCTGAGATCAAAATAAGATCAAAAAATATGATTAAAAGATTCTTTAAAAATTAAAAACAAATCGCTTCAATCCAGTATACTTTTAGTTGTTCTAGCATGAAGATATATTGAACCTAAGTTTGCCGATTTAGATTCATCACACGTTACTCACTTTTATCTTATTATCAATTTTTATTTAATTTATCGTGCCGAATGGCACGGGTATACCCTAGTTACATTTTAAAGGAATAGTTGGGAGGAAAATAATATTTTATTACATAACTTTATTGGTCTAATTTTATAGTCAAAATAGACGCAATAAAAATCTCTCCACAATTTGATAATTAAATTAATTTATTTTAAAATTTAATAATCAAAATAACACTAGATTCAAAGTTAAACGATTATTTAAACCGTTTACTCTAAAAATAAAGTAACGTAAAGATATTTTCTGAAAAGAAAACGGTTTAAATTGTGGCTAAATTTTATTTTACTGGGCCGGCCCGGTGAAGTAAGGTTCGCCATCTCCCAATAAAACGGCGTCGTTGGTTCAAAAGCGAGAAAACAAATCCGCGTTCAGTTTAATTGATTCTTTCTTTCTCTACACGATAAAGCTCTTCTCTCCTCTCCTCTCCTCTCCTCTTTGCTTAAATCAATATTTTCTAGGGTTTCAATTCTCACTTGGAGCTTTACACAACTCGAAGATGGATCCAACGATGGCTGATCTCAATGCGCCTCATTCAATGGGGACCACAATCATCGGAGTTACCTACAACGGCGGTGTTGTCCTCGGCGCCGATTCGAGAACCAGCACCGGTAAGTAATTACTAATTACTTGTCTCCTGAGAGAAAAATATTTCGATCCAGCTTTAGTTTGTAAGTGTATTTTGATTTTCAATTTTGGTTTTGTTGTTGTAGGAGTATATGTTGCAAATAGAGCATCGGACAAGATTACGCAGCTAACTGATAATGTCTACGTGTGCCGCTCTGGATCGGTACTTACAATTCTCTCTATAAATGTGATATGTTGTATTTCTACCCTCCCAATTTGTCTTCGTATTATATGTGAATGTGATGCTGATTACTTCTGCTAATGTGTTTTTTTTTTTGGTTTTAGCACGGTAGGAATTAGGGTTTAGATGGTCATTTGCTAGTATTGATACCATTGAACTAGTATTAGCCTTGTCACAAATTTTAAGAGGCCAAAAGCTGTGAGCTTATTAATTAGTTTTACGCAAACAATGAAAGGATTTTGAAAACAAAAATCTATTATTTTGTTGAATCTTAACATGAAATTGACGAACATGGGATATAGTGTGTTGCTACTCTCCAACATATGATGTTGACTAGTTATACTAATCTTTGTTGTTGAGCATGGTAACCAATGCTTGGAAAGGTGAGAGGCGGAACGAGGTGTAAGCCTCAATTTCTGTGGAAGAATGACCCAATAATTAATTGAATACAACAAAATCTAGATAATAGTGCATCTTGATCACAAAAAACCATGTCATCAAAGTTATCACAGTAGACTTTGCTGCCTTTTTATAACAGATCATTCACCCTTGTATTCATTCCCCTACAAGAGTACAAGTTGTGTCCACACATATATATACCTATACTTACTAATCTATAGAAGTGTCAATACACTCCAAGTACAAAAGCATCCTTCTGAATTTTAGTCATAATATAACTTTTAGTGCTTATTTGGTTCAAGTTTTTGTTCATTCTTGGAACCCTGAAACAATAATTTCACATGGAAAGTTTGAGCCTCATCAAGTTATGATTCAACCTCTTGATATGAATTATAAGAGACTTATGGTTTGAATTCACCAGTTTAGGAGTTTAGGATTCCAGGAATGAACAAAAACTCGAATCCAATGAGCACTAATATACTACAACCACCACTCCCACTCCTGTTTATCTGCGTACAATTTCCCAATCCTATTTGCATTGCAAGTATATAATTTAAGGCTCCTATTTGTATTTATAGTCTTCAAAATCTAAAAGTAGCACAACTCTTCTATTTCCATTGGAATCTTAATAAAAAAACTATAATTTAACAATTGAATACTAAGTTCTATTTCTATTATGATTCTAATTGCCAACTAAATACCAATCATATATTCTATAAGATCTTAAAAAATAAAATGGTACCAATCATATATTCTATTTGTTGTCGGATTACTATATGACCTATATTATAATTTGTTGTTAAGAAGGTCTAGGATTCTTCAATTTTTGTTGGGAAAAAAAAGGGGACATAAGAGGAAACTGTGAAAAACTCATAAAAAAAATACGCCTTTGTGCCTTGAGGCTCATACGCCTCTATACCGGTGAGGCATAGGCCTCAATTCCCATATTGTCTGCCTCGCCTCAAGGTGTGCCTCGAGGTGTATGCCTCAAATGATGTTTAAACATTGATGGTAAGATGGTCTTTAGTTGGTCATTATGCTAGTATTTTGATAAATTTGAGGAGAAAAGTCCAATCCTCTCCCTATGTTTTTCTAAAATTCAGGGATAAATTTGAGGGAGAGAAGTTATAGTTGAGGAGAAGCTCTCCAATCCTCTCTCCTATTTTTTCCCATATTTGAGCGAGTATTTATAGCCATGGTATTCTAAATATTTTGAATTTTTTTTTATGGTTATGTTTTGTGAATATTAGTTTTGGGGACCCCTATTCTTCTCCCGATATGTGGGGATTGGTTTGGTGATTCCTCAAATACGAGAAGACAGGGAGGGTTGGAGCAAGATTTTAAATGATTTTTCCCAAATTTAAATTTAGGGAGACATTTAAGCAAGGATTGGAGTTGGTCTTACAAAATTGAAGGGGCAAAAAGCTATCAGCTTTGTTGTTTATTTTTTGATTTGTTCCTTCTTATTAATTAGTTTTACTTAAAAAATATATTTTTTGCTTAACCTTAAAATGAATTTGTGTGTGTGTGTCTGCATGTTAATATACGTGTGGACGCATGCTTATGCAATCCAAGTGCAAAATATTCTATTATTTCAGGACTATAGAATTGCTGAATAAACCGCCCTTAGTTGTATTCATTTTGATTTGAAACGAGTACAAGAAATCTGAAAGCAGTTGATATGAAAAGCCTTGTTTGAATCTTAAGATACTCAAATACGAGGGGAGCAATAATTTGAACAGCATTGTCTTTTTATTTATTTGATTTTTCCCTTTAGTGAGATACTCATTTGGTGAGTTATTCATGGACAAATGTTCTTTTCCAGGCTGCTGATTCGCAAATTGTTTCGGACTATGTGCGCTACTTTCTCCATCAACACACGTAAGTGAACATATCATTTTAGTTGTATTACAACCTCTGCAAATCTAGTATGATTTTTTTATTTTATTTTTTGTCTATTTGTGCGTTAAGGATCTGATACTGCACCACACAGACTTTTACTAGTGATTTTCATTGTACTTCTAATTTTGGTTTTCTTGTAGTCATGTTCTCTCATTTTAGTTTGTCAAGGGCATCTTTGGCATTTGGCTTTGCATTTTCTTCTATTTTGTGTAAGGTTATTTTTGAAGACTCATGAGTTCTACTTTTTATTTGATAAATAACTGGCAAGTTCTACTAGGCCATGAATAAATTGTGAAGCCGACTAGTCACCTAGGGGGATTCATTGGAGTATACTGCTAAGGGGACTTTAATTGTTGAGCTTATTCTAAACCGTAGTAAAGATACCAAGGGTGATTTTGCTGTTGTATGGAAATTGTTTCTTCTTTCTGTTGAGAAAATACACACTTCAGTGATTCGTTATTTCTGCTTTTTATTTGTTGTTTTTTTTTGGGTAAAGTTCATTTGTTCTTTTTATAAGGGAGATATATGCATACAAAAAATTGCCAGAGGGGTTGCAGCATTTTGTAAGGTGAAATACATGTTTTTGAGATCTAAATTTGTTCATAAAAGCCCTTTTGGGGTGGGGGCTGCCTGTACAAAATAAAATAGAGTGGGACATCAATAAACAAAGTTCATAGCGTATGTGAAAACAAAGCAGAAACATTACGATAAAGCCGGGGCAAGACACCTTCATCCCAATAGGAGTTATTATTTGATGAAGGCTCATTTAATTCTTGCATTGCGCGTTTCTTTGGTCTCAAAAGCTTTCCTATCCTCAATCTATATGCACCAAAATAAAATGGAAGAACCTCTCGAAATCCTTTACATATTTTTTTCTTCTGTATGAAGGCCAGCTGAGCAATTAGTTTTAAAACTGAACCTTTCATTATCCCAAGTAGTGCCATTAAGCCTTTTTCCGCTCCTTTGTATATTGTGATGAAGTGATATGACCAGAAGATCTCAAATGGTGATAAGTGGCTGAAGGGGGTTACCTGAACCTTCGGAATGCTAGAAGTTATATACTTGTATGCTAGTTTTGCAGCCTTCATATTTACTTTGAACAGAAGTTTTCTTGACGGCAGTATGGCACTACAGTGGGGGCACAGTTTTAACACATTAATATTTGCTTACAGTGGCATTAAATTCCATATTTGCTTACAGTGGCATTAAATTGCATATTTGCTTCAATAGTTCTATTTTGAATATATATACTTGTTATAAAGTTACATTTTATAACGCTCTTTTACTAGAAAAAAATAGCGAAATCACCCAAGCCTTATCTTGTATATACTAGTCAAAGTTGTCACTTGTCAGATAAGTCGCCAATACTTGTTTGGAATATAGTATCCGTCTCGGGCCATATTCGTATCTGAGACTCATTTTCTTAACATTTTGAAGCATACTCCTTTAACACAACAATTCAGTATTAGACATTCTTATGGTTAAACTATTCTCCTCTTCTTAGGATACAGCTTGGGCAGCCTGCAACTGTCAAGGTTGCGGCAAATCTCGTCAGGCTATTATCGTACAACAACAAGGTTTGTCTTTCACTTATTTTTTGTTTTCTCAAGTTGCTCCAATTGTAACTACTTTGGAATTTGCTCTCATATCTGGATTTTTGGTATATGTATGTTAATCCTATAAATGCACAAGGTAGGCCATTTTTTACTAGTTTTAGTTTGTGAGTTAGTATTTTTATTCATCTTTGGTTCTTAAACTGGGTTGCATGTATTTATTGTTCAAGTGTGTAGATACTTGGAGATACAAAAAGGATCGGACACACCAAACATGAAGAAGAAGCTTAGAATAAAGTTTGTAGTTATAATGTTACAGAAAACTTGCTAAAATATAGGGTTCTTGGGGCTATTTTATTGGAGCTTATTAGTCATTTGATGGAAAATTAGGGCATACCCATGGTTTTTCCGTTTTCTTTGTATTTCTATTTTCTATGTTGTACCCAGTGCTACCTAATTCACGCGACGCTTTGGTACGTGGGGGTACAGGTACGGGGTACTTTACCTTGCCCAATACACGGTGCAGTGGGGGTTACGTCTTACATTGGAATCCTTGATTTTTTTTATAGATTACGTATGTATGTCGGTACATACAAAACTATGTCTCTTGTTGTATGTATGTGCAAGTCAAAATAGTAAGTTGCAAACTTGCAATGTTCAAAAAAGCAAAGCAGGATTGAGGCAGTTTGCCTAGGCGAGGCATAAGCCTCAACATGTAGGGGAACCCCCCCCCCCCCCCCCCCCCCCCCCCGCGGCTGCCCCAACATAACACCCACCCCACCCTACCACCAAAAAAAGAGTTTACTAGTAAAAATTGTAAGTAAACTTTTTAATAAATTTATCACAAAAAAATAGCATTAATCAGTTTAACCAACAACATAATACATTGATGGCCGTATGAGTTTTTTGGTTGTGATGATGATTAGTTTACAAAGATTTGAAGCGATAAAGAACTTCGTTTTGGTTCTGATGATGATTGACAAGGAGTATGGTAGGTGCTACAGAAGTTTAAAGAGTTTGGACCATTACTTTTAGCTAGATATGTATTATAAAAAAAATTCAGTCAAAGAGGATTCTTATATATGAAGAAGAAGTACGTAACTTAGGAAACTGTGTATATTACAGTGATTTACATATTAAAAATAAAGAGGAAGAAGTCTGATTGCAGTAGGCTTTGGGTCAACTTTTAAAAAGATGTTTACATGTTTTTATTTCGTAAACTAGGAAGTTGTGTATATTACATTGCTTTTCATATTGAAAAAAAATGTAGTTGTAGTAGTCTGATTGCAGTAGGTTTTGGCTCTCAATGTCTAAAACACATTTTTATTATGTATACTGGGAAGTTGTGTTCACTAGGGTGCTTTACAGATTTAAAAAAAAAAAAAATATTGAAAGAGTTTCTTTTAGACAAAATCGTGTTTACTAGGGTGCTTTACAGATTTAAAAAAAATGTATAGGAAGAGTTTCTTTTAAACAAAATTGTAAGCCTCAGGGTGTATGGCTGTACGCCTCTCCAATGAGGCGCACGAACCGAAGAAGACTGCAGCACGTCTCTGTTTGTGTTCTTACTGTGAATTATAACGCGGTCTGCATTAATGCAAAAGCCACATTGAAATGTGTAATTTCATTCTTTAGCTGTTTGGACTTCGCAGAATATGTTACAAACTGGACTTATAATTGGTGGATGGGACAAGCATGAGGGAGGTAAGATTTATGGAGTGCCTCTTGGGGGTACACTTTTGGAGCAGCCTTTTACCATTGGAGGTATGTTTGTCTTTTGGTACTAATCTACTACTTCGTTTACTGCTTCAAGCTTTATTACTGTTTACTCTTTTGATTTGGCTGTAGTGGTTGATACTTAATTTCTGCTTGGATTTTCAATCATATCAGTTTTCCACAAGAATTTCCTCGCAAACAAAACTCTTAAAACATGGAGAAAATTAACTTTCTTTCATCGTCTTTGCATACAAAGAGAGCCTCTATTTCATACCTTCTACCTCCAAGTTTGGAACTGGTGCCATATGTGTGTTGTGCTAAAATGTTTTCCTTTTCTATGACGAGAGGTTTTGTATTTACAGCAGCCAAGTGGAATCTAATTGCCGTTTAGTACCCAAGTATGAACGATTTTTCTAATGATTTTATTTTTTTTAAATATATACAGGATCTGGGTCTTCTTATTTGTATGGTTTCTTTGATCAAGAATGGAAAGAAGGGATGACAAAAGAGGAAGCTGAGGTTTGTCTTCCATAACTTGAAGAACTTAAAGATATATTATTAGTTGCATTGCTACAAGTTCTTGCCACAGTATCTGCAGTTAAGACAAGCTTGAACCCTAGATAATATTTGCTTCTCCTTTGGTTCGTAAAAAATTGACCTAGGCACAAAACTTTGGTCACTATTTTTGTTTAAAGCTACATTATTATAATATTTATGTGTTTATATTCCTAGTTTTATGTGGAAAGGGAAACATCTTAATTTCTTATATAGGTGAAAAATAGATCACCTCTAACCAAATGGATTTTTGTTTATATAGTCACCGTAAGTGTTTGTCTATGCTTGACTTGTATATATTTAGAAGAACGGTACAATATTTCCTAGTTTCTCATGAAGCATCTCTTAATTTAAAAGGAAATGGAAAAAACCAGACTTTTAACCACTATCGAATATTTATCATTCATCATTTATCCACTATCAAGCTCTAAATTTCTTCAAAAACTCGGTGCATGAATTTTCGTGTATTAAATGTTCTCTTATCCTCAAACAATACTTCCCAAGTGAGAATTCTTCTTGTCATGTGAATGACACTAGGATCTTTCTATATACTCTCTATGTCTTAAATTGAGTCCCACCCGTCAATCCTTTTGAGAAAAAATCGCCTTCAATGAAATCAATACTTCCCAAGTCTGAATTCTTTGTCATGTGAATGCCGCTGGAATCTTTTTATATACTTCATGTGTCTCAAATTGAGTCTCACTGCAAAAGTCAAATCTTTTTAAGGAAAATTGTCTTAAATGAAATCAATGGCTAAAACCAAGTCTTTTCTTCACTAATGCGAGATTTGATACACTGGCTTTAGAATGAAGACTTCAATTTTAGACATCCTCACATCCCAAAATGTAAAGTGGGACTCTTAATTGGCTGACAGACTTAGATCAGCTTACGATTGATGTCTCTAATTCGCTATCATAATCTCAAGATTTTTATCACATATAAATCTACTTGGGTATGAATACAATGATGGGACTAGACCCGGCACAATTTTGGTAGTATGTATAGTACAATAACCATAATCATAATATTCCTCTAGTACTTGAATTTCAGATTTATTACCCAAAAGTTCCTAACATTTTCTTTTCGTTGTATTGTCCAATAACTGCAGCGCTTGGTGGTGAAGGCAGTTTCTCTTGCAATTGCTCGAGATGGTGCAAGTGGTGGTGTCGTTCGGACTGTAACTGTGAGTTTCTTCAATTTATATTCAAAATTTCCCTCACCTCTACAGAATTTTTTTCCCTGTCCCTAATCAAGAGTCCATGTCTGGCTTTCACATATTTTGAGAATGCAGTAAGTTCGCCACAATCAATGGTATAAAACAAAACTTGTTTCATATCATGAGCTTTGGAATGTTTATTATTCATTGAAAAGGAAAATTGATTCTCTTAATTTGGGATAGTGGGAGTATAATTTTTTCTGCCCTGAGCCTTTAATACACTGGGTTCTTGAAATTTCCCGTTCACTGTTGGGATTTGCCGTTTGTACTAGTTAATTGCATATATGATTGGTGTTTTATTTTTTTGAAAATTAATAAATTAACACTTAACATCTGCCATGATAGTATTCCAATTTGTGCTAGAATTGACACGTGGACATCTCATGTCAGATGTCTGTTTCCTTTCATGTTATCTTGTCATTTCCAAAATTGCCCTCCAGTTCAGTGTTTCAAAATCGGTAATGCACACTGAATCACATGCTTCAAGAGTTCATAACTTAAATTCTTGAAGACTCCCTAAGTCCCTGGACACTATTCCATTTTTGGATGTTCCAAATTGAGAATCCAGTTTCCTTTCTGGGACATAATCAACGTACCAAATCTGACCGCATTAAACAAGGTTTGTATTTAGCCACTGATTGTTTCGAAATTAGTGCCCTGTTAAGAGGGTGCAAAACTCAAACTGGACTTTAAACTCTCGGGATGGAGAAGGTAATTATTTTCCCATTGGTTGATGCATGCACAAAATGCAATGGATGCAGGTAACAATAAGACGTGTTATTTTAACCAAAAAATTATACTTTGTATTGAAGTTGAATATTAGTTTATTCTGGTATATATTGGATTCGATTGCGACAATAATTTTGTTGAATACATTTGCATATCTTATGTGTGCACATGCTAGTATATGCTGTATTCATAAGATGTTTGGATTCCTCAATTACAATGTCCTTTCGGCAAGCCTTTTTGTCTGTGGTGATGGTTAGTGGTTCGACTTGATATTTCTTTACTGATTCAGTAGTTTGTAAGAATTCAAGCCTCAGTTTAGTTCATATTGTAAGTTGGGTGTAATCTACTTCCATTTTGAAGATTTCCATAAACTGGACGATTGATAAGTTTATTTGGAGGTTCTTATCAAAAAAGAGAAAAGTTTATTGGACGTAAAATAACATAGGAAAGTGCGTCCAAAGGAACCGGGTTTTGCGGGTGGTGGGGAAGTTGGATTAAAAATCCGTCCAGAACTGGATGGATATTACTTTCTCATATGAATCCATAAATACCCCTATCTCAAGTTGATGGTCCCACATTTTTGGGATGTCCCAAATTGATGGTCTCATTTCCTTTTTAGGACATAATCAATGTACCACATTTCACAATACAAATATGTAGTATTTTGTACCATTCATTAGGTTAAAATTACTGTTTTCTACCTAAGAAACAATAATGTTCAACTAACATAACACGGATGTATCCTTGTATTAGTTATTACTTAAGTTGCACAAATTGTCATTAGTTAACTAATTACAAACAATACTTCTTATTTTTTGACATCTATTTATATATATGTATTTGTTTGATTTGGCAGATAAACTCGGAAGGGGTGGAAAGGAAATTCTACCCAGGTGACACATTGCCATTGTGGCACGAGGAGCTAGCCCCACATAATTCACTGCTCGATATACTATCTTCGTCCTCACCCGATCCCATGGTTAGTTAAATTGTTTATTTGAGAAGATAGAGAACTATGGATACATACATTTCCGTCTTCATCTTCACAAAAACTGTTGGCTTCAATGGCAGTGCCATTAGTTGTATTTTCTTCTGATACATAACATAATTTTACTCTCTTTATGTTATCATTTACCATCTATCTAAGTGAATTATTTGGATTTTTAATATCTTCCCAGGTATGGTTTTGTTAGTTACAGCTCTCTTGAAGCTCTACGTGTGTTTTAATTTTATATTTTTATCCTAAAATTTAAAATTGTATTACTACAATTATATGTTTAAGGGTGTTGGTTGTCCATGTCATCACAAGCTTGTATGGGTGAGCTCCTCTATCTATACACATGCTTTTGAAGCAGTGACATAGGTTGAAGATGCACTCTAGTCTCAAATTAAGAGTTCAATCGGATACAATTAATGTAACACATCTCACAGTAGTAAAATAAGTTTTATTGCTAACTATGATTACGCTCTAATTAGTGTATCTTTATAAAATTAACACCTGGCCCGTTGGCGGTTGTTGTCTATGCTTTCCTCTTTGGCGGACTTGGAACATTGATGACTAAACCATGGAAAAGTAAAGTTAGTTTTGTTCTTAACCATTGATTACGTGGACTTTTTGGCTTTTGGTGACTCTTTCTAGGTTGTGAAAATCACCTTATTTGTGTACAAGAGTAGATCTGTGTTCACTCAAATTTCTTTCCAAATCGTGCAATCATTATAGGTCATGCACTAAATGCAGTGTTTTAAAACTGGGCTTGGGATCAACAACAAATGGTGCCATGCTTGATCTTGCTCTTCTAAAGTGGTAAAAATCGCTTAAGAGAAAGTGGTAAATCTAAACAGATTATGAATTGTACGTTTAGGATTTTGAGTCTACAAAGGAAGTATTTTTTTCTCTAGCGCGGACTATTAAATATAAACTAACTTGAATTGTTCAATTTAAAATCAATCGTTCAGATTTATTAATCTATATTTTAAAGTGATTTTCACCACTTTAGATGAATCGGATGCATGCCCAAGCATTCGGTTAATTCCTCGCGCAAATTTAAGCAGATGCATAATCGGCTTGGCCGGGTGGGGGTGGGGAGTTAACCGCTAATGGATGGAATTTTCTTTTAACAAAAGAAGCTGCCTAATTTTTCGTTCTTTTTCCCTAATGTAAAAAAACTGGCATGTACCATCAGCAAAACCTATGGTTCGTTACTCCCGTTCACGTCCTATGCAGCTACTATAATCAATTTGACCAGTTGCGGACTCACAATATAAAATAAATAAATGACCTTTTTTAACCATCAATTGATTTAAAATCATTGATTTACTTAAAGAATAGTAAAGCAAAAATGAGAAAAATAATTTGAGACCATCTTAAAATATGATTTCAAATGTGACCACCTAGGCACTCTAGCCCCTCTATGTTCACTCTAGATCTGCATATCAAATTTAGAACATTGACTAAATTGCCTATTGATGCACAATTTCATTTTTTTTTTTTTGAAAGCAATGGTGGGGAAGGGATATAAATTTCACTAAGGTTGCGTTCTTTTTCCGGAATTTTAAAATCACGATCAAATCATAAGATTGTAAAATAGCATGATTTTAAAACTGCTTGCTTTATCAATTTCTTTATTCTTTTTTGCCACAGAATTTTACATTCAAAATATCAAAATTTTAAAATTCTATACACTTTTGAATGATTGGGTTCAATTCATGGGGGAAAAACCAACAATGTAACTTAAAGCAATTATGGTTACAAATTGCTAATTACATTAGACAAGCCATGTCAAAATTCTTACTATTCAAATAATAGTGTAAGGGGCATCATTAATGATATGTCAGTGTAATCATTAAAAATTGAAACTAGAAAAATTATATAAAGTAGTAACATAATGATAAAATTAATGATGTGTTGGTGTAATTATTATGTATTTTTATTGTAATATTTTAAATTAAATTTTTTTATCTCAAATTAATGATAAAATATTTGTATTATGGTGTTCTAATTAAAGGTTTAATTTTAAATAAATAAAACAAATATTTGATAAATAGGAATAGCTGTAAAAGATGAAAAATACTAAATACAACGTTATTTTAAATAAGCGGGATTATCAAAATCCCAACCTTTTGAGCGGATTCTAATTTATGGGATTTTAAAATTTTACAAGATTTTAAAATATCGTCATTTATCCCAAAAAAATAGTCCTCACTTATCTAAATCACGTGATTTAGCAAATCACGTCTCAAAATCACGCTAAAAAAAATTCCCTGATACTAGTTTTCAAATCATGCGATGCGTGGAGATGTTGTATATGAAATCGTTCAACTATTGTCATAAGATGAATTCTTTGTCAATAAGTTACTAATTATTGGACTATAAAAATGTATCAAAACAAATATAAAAGAAAAACAAAAAATAATAAATTAATTGGTCTTTGATAACAAATTATAGTGATCTATTTAGTGGGGTGTTTGATTTCTTCCAAGTACAAATTTCCTATAGGCTAGCAACAGGTTTTGATCCAGGAGCAAAGATTGCAAAAAAAAAAAAAAAAGGAAAATATTACGGAAATGAATAGTTGAGCAGTTTATGAGGAGGAAAGAAGAGTGGGTGAGCAAAAATAGGTTCTTAATAGGAAGACGCGTTTTAGGTATAATGAGATTATGAGGGAAAGTAGGGAAAGAAAACGCAAATAATCAAGATTAAAATTTTAATAGACGAAAATGAACATATATTTTAAATTTTTTATTACATCTATTCTCGGTTTAAGTTTGCTGTTAAAATTTTGTAGAGACGATCTCTTATTATAGAGATCATCTCTCCGAAGTTTTATTAAAAAAAAGTTATCCGTCCAGTCCTCAATTTGAACACCGTTAAAAGAAATTAGAAGAATGGAGAGAATCCAAGTCTCACTTTTAACTTCAATTTTTATTTTATTTTTAAACTAAGGGAAGTGGATGTGGATAATGTGGGCATCAAAACATAATTATTCATCACTCTTTTTCTTATTTATTTTGGTATTAGGAGAATTTTCTAGCTCATGCTCTATCTTTTGTCCTAATAAAGTAATAAATCTTAGTTGCTGCTTATCAAATCATAAACATCCATGGGAGACATTTGTAAAGTGATCAAAAGATTTTTTTTTAATCGATTGTAGATCCAGCCTTGGACCGAATGGGGCTGTACTTCAACCCAAACTTTTTATTTAGTATTGTAATATGTAAAGTTTTTAATTCTATCTAAAAAGACAATTCTTCTATGCCTCTCACATTTTCACTCAAATTTAACTTTTAATAGTGTGTAAGTGAAAGCGTTATTTGCTAATAAAGGTGGTTGAGTGGGTAAGGATTCAAATACTTCACTTGTAAAGTTTAGGTTTGAATCTTACTACTAGCAGTCCCTCTTAGTATACAATCTATAAGAACTACGGGTGGACGATTCGTAAGAACTATTGTAAGTGTCACATGTGACATGTCAACTAATGCTAAACTATTAGAAGAATTTGATTTGCACTCTAAACTTTTGAATTTATTTCAATCAACTCCTTTAGGCAATCTTTGACCAAAAACATGAACTCAAAAGACAACTCTTCTATAGCTCTCACATTTTCACTCAAATTTAACTTTTACGAGCATGTAAATGAAAGCATTATTTGTTGATAAGGGTAGTTGAGCAAGTAAGGATTTAAATATTTCACTCGTAAAGTTTAAGTTTAAATCTTGCCACCAGCAATCCCTCTTAGTATACAATCTATAAGAACTATAAGTTGATGATCCATAAAAACTATTGTGTCACATGTGACATGTCAATGCGTGAGATTAATTATAGATGTATTATAGCAGTGGAATGGTATTAGTGACAAAATCACTATTTTACTTTGGCATTCTCCTCTTTTGATTCTTTGTCAATTTCAATAATGAAAATAAAGCAAATATTCATTTAACCCGTTAAATGAAGTTGTATCATATTTTTGAAATCCGTATCTTTCAATTGTCTTTTTTCCATTAAAAAAAATAAAAATACAAGCCTAAAACCTTTGCTTCTTTGCAAGAAATTATTTTACTCAAATTAAATATATACAAGCTGCACATGCCATGATCTGGTGTGCCCAACTTTGAAGAGGAGAATCCTCTTTTTAAGTAAAAGACCAGCCATATTCATTTCATCTGTGTTTTTTGCAGTCATTGGAGAAGGCCTTTGTTTCCCCCTCCTTTTTCTTTATTTTATACCATTACTCTATAGCCCTAGCTTGGGCTTAGAAGACTTAAAAAAATGTAGTATAAATTTTTAGTTTGCCGCGAGTTGTCCCCACATCACATTGAATGTAGGACTAATCTCCGGCAACAATAATTTTGTAACTGCAGGGTTTGAATTCGAGATATACCCAAAACATTTGCCACTCAATTTAGAATTGGGTGCAATAATAATTTGAAATATTTATTCACAGTTTACTGTTGAAATTCTAAATCATTCTTTCAACCACTTTTAAAATTGAATTTCTTTGATGAAATTTTGGAGTCCATAATAGGTAGACCCGTCCAAGGTGGAAACACCCAATACACTATAATTCACACTACACTATAATTGACCCTTTATATGTTGGGATCAATGCGCAAAAACTTGACTTAAAAATTGTAGAAGATTTTGATTTGCACTCTAAACTTTCAATTTATTTCAATCAACTCCCTTAGGCCATCTCTAACCAAAAACATAAACTCCGGCAAGCATCGATCAACCACATGAGGGGAAACTTTTCTCTCTTAGGGTAAAATCGTCACAACATAATCCATAAAACTAGTAAAAAACATAAAATTGTCACAATACAACACATAAATGATAAAACAAGTAAAAAAATTAGACTCGTCACAAAGCAATACATGAAACGAATAAAAAACTTAAAATCGTCACACATTTAATGTACTATGCTGTGACGAATTTACCTCCAAAATTCCCCCACTTGGTATGCACATGTTTGCCATAGCTTATGCCTACGCCGGAGATAATCTAAGGTAGTAGGTAGAAACAAATCAGAAGTTTACGCTGCAAACTGAAATCTTAAAATAGTTTGGCATTGGTATCATTTAGTCTAAATTGTTATCTATGGAAGCTTGGTTTGGTATAAACAACTATGGGGAGAAGGTAATGCGTAATTTTACATGTTTAATTGATCGACCAGCCAAAGCCAAAGCCTATTTTCAATCCTCAAAGTCAGCAACAAATGACGTTTATAAAAATATGATTCCAATAAACAAAATTTGTACGAAATTTACACGAGATGTCCTTTTCATCTCAAGGTGGCATCTAAAGTTCATTGACACATCAGCGTGCAACTTCCGATATGATCTTGACATAAAATTTTAGAAATGTTTTAAGTAGGGACAACACAACACTGTATCGTCATGCAAAAAGTAGGGAAAAAGTATGAAGGAAGTATTAACAAAAGTTGATACTATGAAGACTTTAAAATAGTTGATGGAATCAGTGAACCAGTCGAAAATCAAGATTATGATGAGGAAGAATATCACCCAGATGCAAAAACTGAGGCAAAATAACTTGGGCTTTTAAAGAAATGAAAAATATGTCAATAAGGTTTTCCACACATTAAATTCATCTATAGTGCATTCAACATAGTTAAATCCAAACAATGATAAACCAATTCATTAAAATATCCCACAAAATCTTCACCTACGAAAGTATTCCGAAGCCTCCAAATTACTTCTCTGATGAGTTTGGTCCCCTCTTCTTTCCAAAACCAACAACTGCAAATAAGCAAAACAAGTTGATTGTTATTAGTACCATAGTTCAGTACCAGTATAAAAGTTTTGTACTACATGATGGACATATTACAAGTATGCTAGCAGTAGGGACGTAAATTTGCTCTGATGTTCCTCTTGTTCACAAGGCGGGTAACACCGCACTAGCAAAATGCACTTGTACCAAATTTACAAATAATCAAACCAATTATTCCATACATCCAGACAAGTAAATTGGGTTGCATTTATCTATCTATCTATTTGTATTGATTTGGATTGAGTTAATTTTGGCTGTTTTTAGAGGAAGATTAACAAAATAGCGGTAGAATTATAAGCCAGATTTTGCCATTGTGCCAATTTATTCAACAAATTTGTCTAAAGTACCTCGAAACTCCCCAGAAGTTTAATATATTTTGTAGTGAATATAATTAGATGCACAAACAAGCTTTATGTTCACTTGCAGGCTGTGTTTGGGGACTCAAATTCTAAACCTAGGGATTAGAATTGGAGAGAAAACGTATTCCCATCGTCTACTTGGGGCCTAGCTCCTAGGCGCCGTTTAATCAGCCTCTTAGGTCAGTTTTCAAAACACTGCCGAATTGGTGTCCAAAACACAAACTTATGAGTAAAGCAAAGCAGACGGAGTGAAAATAGGTTTTACATTAGAAATTTGATTTGATGATAATTGACATAGCAATCGCTTTGAAATTGGAAAAGGGGATAAATTAATTCACAAATTAAACGGCTTTAGTTGGAAAACAATTCCAAGCCTTGGAATTGGAACTGGAACAAATTTTACCTAAAACAATACCAAGCTTCTGGATTATCTGAACCGGTATATGGAAAAATTAATCACAACTAAGACTAATTATGCTCCAATTCCAAACCTTGAATTGGTTTACACACTTTTTCATTTTTCAAATTTTCAAACAGCAAAGATCAATATCCCTTCCCAATCCAAATCTAGATTATAAGATGAAAATAAAAATAAATTTATCATAGCACCAACATGCATTTACACACACTTTCGTTTCGTTTCATTTTCCAAATTTTCCAACAGCAAAGATCAATAACCACTCCCAACCCAAATCCAAATCTAGATTATATGATAAATATATAAATAAATTTATCATAGCACCAACATGCATATACACAAATGACCACAAATATATGTACACACACTATCTAGATACTCCCCATTTGACTTCGTTACTTATTAAGAAAACATAATTTCAACTTGATCAATGGTCAATAATACCACCTTTGTTCTATTTCTATCACGAAATGTGGTACATTAATTATGTACTCGAAAAGAAATGGAACTATTAATTTGAAATGTACCTACAAGGAAAGTGAAACTATCAATTTGAGGCGGAAAGAATTTATATATATCTACGTTGGTTTAGTATGCCTATTAAATTACTCAATAGACTCTTTGATTGCGAAATATAAATAATAACACCAACTTGAACCGTTAACCTTTTACGCTAATAACGTGCAACTTAACCCTGGGTCAAGCATCATCAATTGTCTAAAAATGTAACAAAATTACAAGCATCGAGTGTGCCACATATTCATTCTACTATTTACGATATACTATATATTAAATACATACAAGAGTTTAGTACATACACAAAATTACCAAGTTACCCCTACCCAGCTGGAAATTATTATAAAATAATACTAAAGAGAATCTATATTTGAACTCGTGACCTTAAACATGAAGAGCACATTTATTTACTGACTTGCCAAGTGTTATTATTATATCTTTTTAACGCGAAGAATTGCTAAGTATCTTATTGCACATACACATGGTGCACTTGTAGGCTGATATATAAAAAGGAGTGAGAAATTACTTACCGGCGGTGACGAAACGGCGGTTGTACTGCATGCGCTTGTGAGCACGGCCACGGGGCTTCTTCTTCTTGTCTTGCTTAGCCACCTTTGGAGTTTGCCCTCTCACCTTACCCGCACGTGCCAATGATCCATGGACCTTTCCTGCATCACATATATATATATATATATAATCACAAACAAAATTTACAATCCAAAACCCATAATCACAGATTTGCAAATAGGGAGTTTAATGTTAAAAAGATATTGTAATATTCGCATGAAGATCTGAAATTTAGAGGATTTTTTTTACTTACCCATGGTGGATTTTGAGTTCAGGCGAGTTGTGTTTGTTCTTGGGTATTGGGGCAAAAAGAAGGAGAAATTAGGGTTAGTGTTTTGGAGGAAATTTATATTGGCTAGGTTATGGGCTATGGGTCAGATTGACTTAAGGCCCGTAAGCTTTTTAGACCCAATTTGTTTTATGCATTTTGTACCATCATTGAATAAGGTTTATGTTACACCCGACCCGAGTGTACCAGAGTTGGTAAAGAATTGAAGAGTGAATTTCCTCAATTTTACCTACGGTTTGAATTACGGAAATTTTGTTATTTTTTTTCCGTGATCAAACAACAAGTGTATCTAGGCACGGATAAAAAGGTAAACAAGTAAGTATTTAAAATTGAACATTCACTTCTCTTCTATTAATATTGTGTTATAAGGTTATTGACAATTTTTTTGAGATTTGCTTCCTTTTTTTTGTTTTCCCCCAAATTTCGTATGGCAAAGTAGGTTTGTAGAATATGAAAATACTATCCTAAATAATACTTTATTTAACATTAAGAAGTAATATGAAATACCATTGGTTACTTTTTTAGAAAATTCTTAGTTCTATTTGAATATATATATTTTGTCATAACTAGTGTTAAATGTATTGTCAATCATTGAAAAAATATTTTAAATTTTAGTCATACAATTATTTATCCCTTATGCATTACATAAATATTTGAATGTTGATACTCAGCCGAGTATGTCACACAAAAAAGGCTTAAAATTATACAAAAAACCTAATCCAACTTACACCTTGAAAACAACTTACTACCAACAATCTACATAACAACCAAAATTAGGGATAAAAATGGCATAACACATAAAATTACAAAATAAAAATGCTAAATAAAAAATGGAGGAGTTTGTCCTTTAAACAAACTATGATCCCTCAATACAAAAATTATTCTTTAAACTAATGAGGTAAAAAGATTGTCCTTTATTAAAACGACAAGCCATATAACATCCTTTATTATTATTTTCTATAAAAAAAAATTCTGGCATGTTTACACATTGAGTTGAACCTCTAGAGCAACCAACAAAAATATTATTTATTTGAGTCGATAATCAATAGCAAATAATGAACCAATGTTCTCAATAAATAGTAAACCAACATTTACTAAAACTTCATTATTTCTTTTTCCCTTTCTCCCTTTTTATTTTCTGTATTAGGCTAAGGTAATTCTTCCTAAACATTTCACAACAATTCAAGGAATCTAAATAACTAAATAAAAAATTTATAATTATTAATAACCTTTTTAGGATTGGCTTTACTTTCTTATTAAATACTTGTAGTAAAGAACAGTAAAATTTTTTTTTAACTCAAGTCAATATACCCAAACTAAAAAGTATATGTCTCCTAACTAACACCATTTCTCTTATTTAGACACAATAAAAAATGATTGACATGATTAAATACAAAAAACAAGATATAATCCTAATTTAGTACACAAACTAATACAACACAATACCAAATTTAAAACTCTAGAAACTAGGTTCCATTTGATAATAACATGAAAAATAAGAAGGCAGCTGAGAAGATAGAAAATAAGTATAAAGATGTGGTGATATGCTTTCTTTATTATACTCATTTTTGTGAGCATATATCATCCGTCCTCTTTTATGTTTTTGAAAAATATTTCTTCATCGCCATTTAAAAGAAAATTTTTCCATGGAAGAAAACAAAAGGAAGAGTTAATCTTACTATATTCTTCAGCTTATTTTATAACTTATTACAAAATTACATTATTTTTATTACTATTTTTCATGTTATTATCTAATAGAGCCTAAGAGTCAGTTTGATAAAAAGATGAAAAATAATAATAAAATAAATTAATTTATGTGAGGAGTTAAAAATTAAGTTGAGGACATTTCACTAGTCCACAACTTTGTTTTAATATAAAGGTCAGTGAATCAAGCCCAAAACAACTCCAAGAACACAACTACAAGGGCGAAGGCAATAGCTCAATACAGGACTTTTGTGAAATTATTAATCTGCAACAAGAGCATAGTGACTGTACATATTTCTTCTTAAAGGTTTTCAAGGATCCATGATTGTTGTACAATAAATAGAATTAGAAAATAATGTTTTTCTGATTAATTCTTATTAGAGAAGATTAACCCCGAGTAATATAATAAAAGAGAAAAGAAAGTAAATAAGCTTGAATAAAAATTAAGAAAAGAGATAAATACTTACAATGATAACCAGAGCAATCAAGGTTTATAAAAGATTATTATGAAAGAAGAAAAGATTATGATTTGGTTTACAAATTTTGTAGAACTTTAATTGAATCTTTTTCTTATTGAGATATATATTACACAAGAGGGTACACTTGCTCACATCTTTTTTCTCGATGTTTTTTCTAATAAAAGATATATATATATATATACATACAAGACAAAGTTAAAATGTAAAAAAAATTCAAGAACACTTAATGGAAGAAGGTGAGCTTCTCTTCTCTCTTAACAACAAAAACTTTACTGTTTACATTAAAGACAATAAATACATCTTTAAAACTTTTATTTTTCCTTTTGTCAGATAATGACATTGATACTTTATATTTACATTGTTTTGTCAAGCAGTTTTATCTGATATTATAGCTGACATCTAAAAATTGCTATTGTCATTCCATAATATTTTCAACTCCCATACTTATTTTTTTATAACCGAAGTCCTCAACCATCCTTCATTCTACCACTTAAATAAAAAAAAAATTATGAAAAAACACAAAAAAATAAAAACAATACATCACTCGACTTATTTTTTATCTTCTTACGAAATATATTATATTTTTTACAATTTTATATCTTATTATAAAAATCGGAGCATAAACACAAATTTTTTCTGCCAACTTCGTTTTATTTTCATTTTGCTTCGTAAAATTCCCCGTCCATCTGTGCCTAGAAAGTGGGACTTTAGATTCCTATTTCGTAAAAGCACCGCAACATCTTCTTCTACGCTCGCGGTCGTCGACCGACCTTGCCCCCGTCTCTCTCGAGTTCGCCGGATTTCACCAGGTTTGCTTTCCAACCATCCTCTAGGGTTTATGCAACCATAACATAAAACATAAATTTGTGATTAGTTAAACCAGTCTACTGCAAATTGTTCACCGTTTATGCTATCCACAAACGCACATCTGCCTTATATACTTAGTGCCAGTTTGGTTCGGTTCGAGTTTATGTTCGTTCCTGCAATCCTAAAATAGTAATTCACGCTAAGAGCTTCTTATAGTTGATGATTGTTGAATCATAAGTTGACGAGGTTCAAACCATTTATGTGAAATTACCATTTTAGATACCAGGAATGTACAAATTGCTTGACTGTTTGAACTTAGATAGACTGATGTGATAAACAATTTGGCTTAGAATTTGAGGGGTTGTATATGTGTTTTTCATGAGATTTTAGCTATTGGTGTTTGGTATGCTCTAGGCTTCTGAACCTGGGATAACATAGATAAATAGAAAGGCAAAAACATCAGGAAACCAAAAAAAATAAAATTCAAGTTTTTGCAAGGAGTAGATAGTATTGGTATTCAGTTTTTTTGGACTGGGCTTCTTTTTGTTTGTGGGTAGCTGGCTTATAGTTCAGTGCTTCTCTGGCATTCTTTAACATACTATTTTTCAGAATGTCACTTTATTGCAACATGTCAATATGTTTTTTACATTTCTTGTTAATGTCCTTTCTAATTGCAGAATTGGAACCCGCGGTGGATCCCGAACTGTGAAAAACTAGAAGAACTAAATTGACTCGTCTCACTGATACTATCTATTCTATTTTATTCATATAACTTGTTTCCATAATGAAATGAGTTCTCTGGTTCGAATTTTGATGTAAAGGCCACCGTGTAAACCTACGTAAACCTGTGAGTTGTGATACCGAAGTCAATTTTTTTCTTATATTCCATCCAGAATCCATTCATTTCAAAATCGTCTGTTCCAATGATACCTATTTGGATTGATTGGAAGATCTTCATAACAACCAATCACTTAGTTGCTTGCCAAATTTTGATTGAGTAATGCTAGGCTCACTAACATGTGCACAGTGAGTGTACACATAATGAGTTGTCACTTCATGATTGGAGGAAGAGCGCAAATATACCCCATGACATACATGTGGGACCCACTCTTCATCCAATCATGAGGTGACATCTCATCTCTTGTACAACTTTTTGTGCACAGTTTTAGTGGGTCTAGCATTTTTAATTAGGGTTAATTGCTGTTAAGTACATTGGACTTTGCCACTTAGTTTCACTTTGTCCATTGTATTTTTTTTCTTGTAAAAATGGCATCACACTTTCTGTTTGGTTCCACCTTAGTCACTCCCTTTGACATTGTTTAAATTCCGTTAAGTGGATTATGATGTGGCATTTCCAACTATTATTCCTCTTATATATTTTCCACATTAGCATGCCACATCAGCACTAATTATGCCTAATGAGAAGATCGATTCATGGAGATGTGACTGCACGGTTGCGGAGTCTGCTTGATCGTCTAACTGGACTTGTAATTAACATAGTCACTTCTCCATCTTTTGCTTCCTCTTTCTTTGCAATCTTTTTTCCGGCAGTAGAGCTTCCATATGATGGAGAATCTGCGGTTGAAAACTCCATCACAGAGGCAGCCCTAATGTGAGACAGAAACAAAATTATTGCTCTCGTCAGTTCATAACAACTTACTTGTCACACCGCAACTCCTAAAAGGGCTACCAACTTCTCCAATCACAAGCTCTCCAAGCAACTCAACCGTTGGCACGTGGCTGTGGCTGAATTCTTTGGATGCTTCTACTTCTTCTGTTGAGCGAAGCAAAGACGAAGGGTTCGCATTAGATTCAGTTTTCTTCATTTTCTCTTCTTCTTCCACATTGCCAAGTACTAGACTGATTTTCTCTGCTATCTCAGATTCAGCAATCGAATTTTTTTCCATAGGTTGAGGAGAATCTTCAACTGAAGTTTTCTTGTGCCTTGACCAATTAAACAAACCCAAACAGGCCACAACAGCAAAAAGTATAGGAGCCCTAATTATAGATATGGGGAAAGATTCAGTTTTTGTGGGGTTTGATAATGGCCTTGTACAAGAACCCGAAATCAGGTTTAGGGAGAAAGGGACAAAGATAATGGCGGCGCTGCCGATGAGATGGTGGTGATGGTCTGATAGGTGTGGGAGAAAGATGATGAGAAAGATGATGATGAAGTCCACCTTAGTGTGATGTGGGATGCTGATGTGGAAAATATACAAGAGGAATAATAGTTGGAAATGCCACATCATAATCCACTTAACGGATTTTAAACGGTGTTAAAGAGAGTGACTAAAGTGGAACCAAACAGAAAGTGTGATGCCATTTTTACAAGAAAAAAAGTACAATGGACAAAGTGAAACTAAGTGGCAAGTACAATGTACCAAATAGTAATTAACCCTTTTAATTATCTATGTAAGGCTAGTAGTCACTTTATTGATTTTTCTCAAGCACCCAGTTGCTCATAAAATGTTTGATCAATGGTGATGCAGCTGCAGTTTACTTGGGATTAACTCCTGAGGTTCCATGGCAGGCAATGGACTGCCAACTATAGGTCGTGTGAAGCTCACTGATCTTATCGCCTCTGAAGGTCTTCCTTCTGATACATACAAACTCTCAATCTCAACTCTCTCACAATCACTGGCTCAATATTCAGCTGCCATAATTCAACTCCCTTGCAGTGATGGAGCCCTTTTAAGGTCTTGTTTGGAATCAGCTCGTCTTTACTTCAATCAAAAACCATCATTTCCATCTGCAGATATGATTCATGCAAACGAGTCTCTTGAATGGTGCAAAACCTCGGGTTATTACACCAATCCTCAAAATTGGCAAGAGACTTACGATTTTCGACCAGGCCTTACTCCCATTGATCACAATCACAACCCTGAAATGGAATTCCCTCCGGCTGGATTGGTTGACATATTCGCGTTGCTTGGTAAAGCAGCAAGGGATATTCTCGATGCTATTAGCTTCTACTTAAATTTGCGTAGCTATGCATTTACCGATGTACTCGATAATGTTCCCCTCAGAAATAGGGAAACATCGTCCTCGGTTCTGTCTGTTTGCTGTCATGCAAGACCATCGTTTCAGGTAGCTCAACACCATAATTTGACGACCCAAGAGGATGGTCAGTTAGCCATGTTTACTGACCACGAGCATCATGTCGATAAAAGTTTGATATCTCTTATCAAGTCAGATAAGGCGGGTCTTCACGTAAGAGATTTTCATGGTCGTTGGGTTCTAGTGGATGGTGATCTTGGTCCTCAAGAGGCAATTATTTACCCTGGACTTGCTCTGTACCAGGCTACTGCAGGCTATGTTACTCCTGCACTTTATCGCACTGACATTGGTAATTTGCAGGGTAATTTGTATGGGCGATGTTCTCTTGCTTTCAAGCTAATGCCTAAATCCATGACCAGTCTTAATTGTTCAGAGATGAGGGCAGCTGGACATGGAGTTGAAGCTCAGTTCCAACTTCCTGTCCCAGTTGATGACTTCATGCAGAGATCGCACCCCACTGATCAACTGTTTAACAGACACAACTTTCCGAGTTTCAATTTTCCTACAGCCCAAGACGGTCAGTAACAT
The DNA here is from genome assembly GCA_021464415.1 of Lonicera japonica. NCBI lineage: Eukaryota > Viridiplantae > Streptophyta > Magnoliopsida > Dipsacales > Caprifoliaceae > Lonicera > Lonicera japonica. The sequence continues at coordinate 32,593,159 of CM038466.1, read as the reverse complement.
TGTAATACTTTATCAGGCCTTTTTGACTTTGTGGCCCGTTTTTTACGTGAAATTAGACTTATTCCCCTGTTTTCATAATCGTTAGACTTTGCCCCCTGCGTGCCTAGAATATCAGAGAATTGCATAAAAATTAGGGGTTAAGTCAAAGAATTACGTTAAGAAATTTAGGCTTTATCCCTCATTCTTACATAGTACTTTGAGATTCCCTAGCATGCGGGGGGGGGGGGGGGGGGGGGGGGGGGCAAAGTCTAACAATTATGAAAATATGGATAAGTCTAATTTTGCATTAACAACAGGAGGCAAAGTCAAAAGCCCTACTATCACGCTTGGTTTCTGGGTTACTGCCTTAAACTTCAATTGCATACATCTCCCATGGATTAGAAACTAATTGAATATGGCAGTCAAAATCTTGAAAGATGTCTGAAATGGTATTTAGTGACAAAAATTGGATAGGAGAAGAAATTAGTATTTGTTAGATCATTTCGATGGATTTGAATTACTCTGCGTTATTTTTTTTTCTGTGCTAATAGCTCTAACAGCAGGTCCTTGGATCGATGAAATGCTGGTACAGGATCTATGAAGCCCTTGATGAAGAGGAAGAGGAATAATTCCAGATGTAAACCTTTGCCCCCTTCTAAGAGATTGCGTCTCGAAGCACAGAGAGTTCTCAAAGAGAGGGTCCAGGATATTGCTGACAAGAAGGGCATCAAACTGAGATTCTGCACCCTTAAGGAGTGTGAGAATCACATCCTCTCCCTCGATAGCCCGTGTGCCAATATAAGAATGGAGATTGGATGGCCACCAGGAGTGCCATTTGTCCATCCCCATGACTTACCTAACAAGGCAAAGATTGGATTTCTAGAAACTTATGAACCTGGTTGGACTGCTACTCATGAGATGGAGTTAAGTCTAGTTGAACCCGGACAGTCAAGTCAACACACTGCTCATTGTAATTCCAACTCACCTATTCAATTTTAATATGTATATATATACATGTTCATTATGTTTTTTCCTGTCAATGGTTGTTCCTTTAGCCTGCTTGCAGAATTTTTTGAAAATTAGACGCTCCATCTCAAATTGATGGTTCAACTTTGACTTTGCTACTTTTTAAGATGACACTAATTTCAACCCAATCAATGCTCAAGAACACAACTTATTTTTCTTTTAGCTTACCCTGCATACGCGATGTTTGTGTGACCCTTATACATCTAATTTAAAGAAAATATTGAACAAAAATGATTAGTGGCCTAGTGGTTGGATTTTCGTTTAACTTTCTTGGTAACATGGGATCTAATCCTGTTGCTATAATTGGAAATAACTGTTTTAACATTTTTTATGAAAAAGAAGATTGCAGGGATATGATTGGAAATGAAAAGTATGACGGAGCCTCAAAAGCGGTTGAATTTATCCCTACTTTATATGATAGTATAGATTGTGAGATTTGGTACATCGATTATGTCCCAAAATGAGACATCCGAAAAAAGGAAGTGGGACTATAGATTTGAGATGGAGGGAGTGGTAAAGATTCAATAAAATTAATTGTAAATTAAACCTTATTGTTTTTGAGGGGAACGAGACCAAGCTTGTGTCTACATGTATTTTTGAAATTTACTTTAAGAGAGGTTCTGTTCCATTTGCTGTTAACAGAATATACACGCATTCGCATTTTTGTTGCAGGAACAGAGTATTAAGAGTTCGCTAAATGTGGGTGGCTATGATCTACTTCAAATTACACCTTGTTAGGTTCACATACTTGGTAGTTTCTGGTATGTTGCTGATTTTTAGACCATAGTTTATGGCATTCGTTTACCCCGTAATACAATATATTCTCTGTAAATATGTAGTTCAAGAAAATTGGTTGTTATTTACATGCAACAGTTTTCCATCTTGACCTAGTTGGTATTAGGACAAGGAGTCTGACCAGATCTTATTAGGGATACCTGAAGTGATTGTCTACTAGTGTTGTATTTCTTTTAGCCATTTTTAATATAATAGAACTTGTGCAGTCAATGCATCTGCAATATTATACCTACTAGCAGTTCCTCACATTATGTGGATTTATTAAACGCATTAAGCACATGTGATGACATTTGGTCAACTAATATGTGTTGGTCGTGTTTGAGTTAATGGATTTGAATCCTAGTTCAAGCACTACTTTTATTTCTAAAGCATGAAGGGTGATTTCATAATTTCAAGTGCATACGAAAAATCGTCCTCTGACTTAATATATAGCGATATATTATATTTCTTAGATTTGGTCCACTTCTCTTCCCATATACAGCTACACAATCCCAGCTCAAATTTCAAGTGGGGTGCTAAACTTGCCCCAAATTTTATTTGTAGGAGCATAGTTGTCAGATGCTAAAGGCGCACCGAGGCGACAAGGTCCTTGGATCCTAGGTGCAACGAGTAGGCCTTTTCGAAACGAGGTGCACCCCATACAAAAACTTGGAATGTGCAACTTTAATCAGAATTTACACCAACTACTATAATGTCATATCATCTAGAGCAAAAAAAAATCACTATGTTAAGATCTAAATAAAAAACATTCATAGTAATTAACATAATAACATCTAAATCAATGTTCTAAAAATCGCTAGGCGTTCCTAGGTCGGCGAGGGGGGGCCTAGCGCCTAAGGGATTAATCGGTCAAACCATTTTTTATTAAAAATATTATTTTAAATAACATAATATTAACAAAACATAATATAACTTTCAAATTAACATTAGTATTCCAATAAAACATGCATCCTAAAAACAAAATAAACAAGTTCAAACAATCAAACCCAAGTGAACATTCCAAAATACAGCCGAAGAGGAGAGGAGATGGAGATCGGAGACTGAGAAGAGGAGGATGAGAACGAAATTAGGTCGATTGAAAGAGGGCTAGTTAATAAACGTGTGTTTTTTTTTACATGAAACTACATTGTTTTGAAGGAAAAAAAATAGGGAAAAATCCCGCTTAGACCGCCTAATCGGCGCCTAAACACAAAGGATTAGCTCTAGGCCGGGCGGGGAGGCAACGATTTACGCCTAGGCCTGATTTTTAGAACACTGATCTAAATAACACAATATAAAAACAAGTCACAAAATAAGTCTAAGGCACAATAAAATAAAGTAAGTTATATCATAACATAATAAGTCATCAATAATCATCAACGTCGTCGTCGTCGTCATCATCATCATTTTGCTTGGGGACCACGACGTAAGGCTCATCAACATAATCTTGGAAGTCCTCTTCAATTGCATCATCATCTTCATCCATGAGATGATTGACATGTGAACTTGATCCGAGATTGATACATTGTAAGCGGGCTCTGCCACTCTTGCATCACAAGCAACTTCTTGCTACGTTAGATTATCATCACTAAAAACATAGTCATTATTCTCTTCATTATACTCTTCATCCACCCTTCCAAGCAACCACTTGTTACTATCATCAATCATCTAGAGCAATGGGTTCGATGGTGTCCTTGAACTTACATGAACGCGTCAATGCCCGATTACACTTCACAAACACCAAATTATTCAAACGTTGTTGAGATAGCCTATTTCTTTTTTTGCTATGAAGTTACATTTACGTTTACCGTTATAAGTATGAATAACTACGTGCTCAAAAACACTCAAATAAATCTCACAGCCATATCACTACAAGTAAGGCTAAGAACCTTACTAGCAAACTTTTGCCAGTTTGGTGTCGAACCTCCATTAGAAGACCACCGGTCCATTATAAATAATAAATTAGTAAATATTAGAAACTTGGCTAAAATAATCTAAATCGCTTAACACTTTATGTCCAAACGTAGTACCCGCACTAAAGCGCTTGGCACCTTAAGTCCGAAAACGACATTGTTCCACAAAGAAGGCATTAAAACAATTTCTAGTGGTCGTTTGCCTTGTGCACCTTTGATCATTTGCTATTTGTCCAATCTTTTGAAGTGAACATTCTTTTCAAGTTGTTCTCCTGTTCATGTATCTGTGACAAAGTGATGAAAGTAGTGGCAAATAGAGTTTTTGCCGGCCTAAGCAATTCTTTTTTGTTTGTAAATTTTCATCATGTCCACCACACCCAAACGGAAATAACTACAATTGGTCAAAAATATTGCATTTTCGAAGGCCTTTTTCATGTTACTTAACTTGAATATATCTTCCAACATTAAATCTAAACAATGGATAACACATGGACTCCGATACAAGTGTGGATACTTTGCCTCCGATAATTTCCATATTAAAAAACGTTTATTAGAATATACTTACATACATATTTAACTAAAAATAAAATAAAATTATTCTTTAAATTCAAAAGTATCTTACCGGCCAATACATTAGAAGAGGCACTATTGGTGACAACTTGCACCACCTTAGATGGCCTAATCTTCTCCACGAATGTCGAAAGTAACTCGAACATCTTCTCCCCAGTTTTCGAATAAGAAGATGCATCCACAGATTCAATAAACATGCTTCCTTTCGGACAATTCACCAAAAAGTTTATTAATGCTCTTTCCCTCTTTGTCTATCCACCCGTCTGCTATAATTGAACACCCATTTTTCTCCCATGCTTCTTCATAATGTTTCATGGCCTCTCACGTGTAGTTTCCACCTCTTTCTTAAGTAGAGGAACTATCAACTCATGATAGCTTGGGGGCTTCATGCCTGTACTATATTGTCCAACTACTTCAATCATGGCAGCAAAGCTTTCATACTTTGTAGCATTAAAAGGGATCCCCGCATCATAGAACCACCTTGCTACTTGTGTGCAAGCTTGATCCCTTAGCTCCTTTTTCACCGCACTATTGACGTCCAACCTCATTTGTTGGCCCTTCTTTTTTGCACCATCGCCTCAGGATCAGGTGTAAAATAGCAATCCATCGGTCCCTTTTGTTTTGGGCCTTTCGACGTATTACTCCCCCGATGCGAACTTCCCGTTTGTTGTCACTCGCTAGAAACTTCCATTGCTTCATCCTCCTCGTCTTCATCATTCCCAACTCCCATGTCATCAAAATTTGGAACCATGTTCATGTTATCTTTTTGTTGCTTTTTTTGATCAAATCGTTCTCTAACTTTTTTTCTAACGTCATTGGGACATTTGGGGAAAATTTTGGCATTCCTATAACCACCAATAAGATGTTGTTTTGCCCTATATATGCCACCTCTTAAAACTTTTCCACAAAAAGTGCAAATGGTGGTATTTTTATCATCGGATTCTTCTTAGTGAAATACGCCCATGCCGGATCCTTTCTCGTGTCACTAGTCATTGAACTTTACCTAATGACAAAAACAGATAGAACACTTATAATTAAGAACCTAGTGTGATGATACTCTCACTGCCAATGCCAAATTTGGCAGCCAAACTGCCTACTGCCCTACAAGGAAAATTATATAACACTTGCAATTTAATAATTCAAGAAAATTAAAGCAATCTTACAAAATCACAAAGCAAACAAAAATCAGAAAGTAATCAGCAGCATGACTGCGTGATTACAAGAAAGTAATCAGAAAATTAAAGCAAAACTGCCTACTGCATGTTCTTTTCTTCCAAGAAAAAGAACGAGAAGAAAGAAGAAAAAAAATTCAGCAGCGTGACTGCATGAGAGAGAGAAGAAAGGAGAAGAAGAAGGTTAGGAGAAGGAGAAGAAAGAGATGAAGTAATTGTGAGAAGGAGATCGATTTTGAGGAGGGAGAGCAGCGATGTTCAGGAACCGCGGCGTTGACTATGAGAAGGAGATCGTTTAGGGTTTTTTGGATTCGTTTCAATCGGATTTAAGATCCAAAAGGCAAAATGCCAGTGTTTTGAGTTAAAAAAAAAAAAAAAAAGAGCCTCGCTTGAAAAGGCCCTCGCCTGGATGCGCCTAGACCCTAGGCGCTTAAAGAGCTCGCCTTGTTGAAAGCGCTGCGCCTTATAGGAAGCAACTCCCTCTAGCTGCACCTGGGTGTGCCTTGCACCTAGGCGCACTTTTAACAACTATGCATAGGAGCTAAATTAATTAGGCAATGGCCTTATAACCTAATGTTGTACTCCTCGTTCTTCTAGGAAAGGGGTCCCTGGTTCGGATGTGATCATTTACTTTAAGGTGACAATCCAATAAATATATATGTACTTGAATGAAAGATATATTCAGATTATTAGAAGTAAAATAACCAGAGTTGGTAGCCGCGACAGGAGGATAGTAAAGAGGAGAGATTACATCAAAAGAAGGCAAAGCCAGTGCGGTAAAGCCCTGTCAAACAATTATGGACAATCTTAATAGGCTTCGAGTAATGGGTGATACAATGAGTCAATGACCTCTCTTTGTAGATGTAGATTGTAATTTATGTTATTTTCATGTATCTCCAATTTGTAAAGGATTCCCTGTGGTGGCCAAACAGTTTGCTGCTCTGGTGGTGGACAAATAAGGCTCTTAGTTGATCGTATCACTAACTCCAATTTTGTACACTACAGTAGGTGTCCATACACCTACTTGCCCTGAATGAAGGAATGCCTTCTTAGGCCGCACATATATAGCTCGGCTCCTTGCCGCATTTAGTTTCATAAATTAGCACCATTGGTTATGGATTCTATATTTAGTTTTTCCCTACTGCCGGCTCTTACTTTACATTAGTTTAAGTTTTATGTGAATTACCAACTTCTCTTTCCTGGATCTGAAGAGGAAAAAACTCGAACCAAACGAGGGGTGAAAGATAAACTCCTCCTTATCATGTTCACTGCAAGTAGTAGTTTGGATTTCCACCCTTTTTCGTTCTAGAGTGTTAAATTATCATTTTTATACGGATATTGTGCTGTCTAGAAATGACTCCCATTTTGCCTAAAAGTGCTTGATTCACGAGGCAGAAGGGTAGGCGTGAGCTTTAAGTTTCACAACCTCACCCTGCACACATGATACATGTGTGATATGTATATCTATCTGTTATGAATAAAGAAGTTAAAATGGGCAGTAAGTGGCATAGTGGTTGAGTACTTGTTCAATTTGCCTACAAACGAAGGTTTGAATTTTGTCTGAAGCGTACTTTTATGAAAAACTAATGGGAGTAGAATTGGCAATTCAAAAATGTGACAACATGATGGCATTAGAAGAGAAACGTTAAAACATCTAGACCATTTGATAGCTATGCATGTGCAAACAGCTCAACATTGACTCTCACCGAGTCACTGCTACCATTTGTTTTCCGAGCTTTAGTTACAGCTAGCAAAGTCGAATCTCCTTTGCCATTTCTCAATCAAACAAACTTCTTTATCTAGAGGAGACGGTTTTGGCTAGTGGTAGACAACCTCAGCCCTTGCCTTGAGAGATTAGACATCCCTTAATTTTTATTTTTTCAATTTTTATTTTTATTTATGTAGGCCACTGAGAAGGAATGAACTAGTACTTTTGGGACTGGATAATGGATTATTTTAGCTGTAGAATGGATGGTTGATTTCTTAGTTCTTATGAAGGTCTGCTCGGGCATAACTGGGGACTATGTTTCAACCCACCCCGACAAAACAGTACCCTATTCGCCTTATATTAAACAGACCGTTAACATATTTTCTCCCACTTCAGCCCACCCCCTCTGTCTAAACCTGGGTCTGCCCACATAAGCCCCGTTTTCTCGTTTATATGTAGTTCGACAAATTCCATATGAGGTCTCTCTTTATTAAAGAGAGAAGATCCAAAAGAGTGATTTCTTCGCAGTAACATTGAACTTTTCTGTTCTCTTTTGTTGGATTATGTCTTCAATTTGTAAATAGTTGTAAGCGTGCTTGTTCTTAGTCTTAGTAGGTTATTTGTGTTTGTTTACATTTTCCTAGAATCCTAAAGTTTGTGGGAAACTAAGTAAGGACCAGAAGTAGGTCTAGGGAACACTTATAAAAAGACAGGATTATAGCTTAGTCAATTCTTCAGCTCAGGTTGATATATGGAGTCACTATTGTTGCCCATAGAGTAACGTCGGACTTGATCTATCCACATACATGTTATGCCCTGTGTTGCTTTCTTTAGAATTGCTTTATTCTCGTCTATTTTATACAGTGGTCAGAAGATCCTGCTTTAACAAACTAGTATCAAAGGGTAATAAAACTGGTATCGAGCATAACATATCGTTGTTGGATCAGGAATGTCTTCTCTTTCTTTCTTTCCTTTTTTTTCCCAATAACCAAGAATGTAAAGGTCCAAGTTGACAGACGGGGTTCTGTTATGAATTAGGTAGCAGCAAAACCTGCAAGAATAAGCAAGTTCAAGAGTGCTGAAGCATGAAGATATAGATGAGATATTTGTAAAAATGCGTTAAACTCATCTTAATCCAACTTGTATGTCGTCCCCCTCTGGTCGCTCCGTCTGCAAAGGACAGTCTGGGCGTGCAGAATTTAAAAACCAAATTCCGCACCTAGTGAAGCTTACTAGATAAAAAGTTAACTGAAAGTATTGATGATTACAAGAGGGATCAATGTGACACAATTTCCGTCTAATATCACATGCATATCAGCAACATAATTTCCATTTTCCGAGTTTAATTAGCAATATGCTAATTGCTAACTTAGATGAAGATAGTTCACCTCTCAATACAAGTTCGATAATGTGTGAATGATCACTGTATCAAATAGTAACGAAATTGTTAAGGACTTTACTAACTAAATGCTCCCCCATAAACAGCTGATTTCAACTTCTTAGTACCACCTGTTCTCGCTAAACATGCATCCAATGGCTCTATCTTGGCATCGAAGTTCGGCTGTTCGTCGTAGCTGTTCGTCATATCAAAACATGTTCGTCGTAGCTGTTCGTCATGTCAAAACATGAACAAAGGATTACTTCAGAAGCGCAAATTAACAATCGTATAAGGGTGGAAAGGGCTGAAATGATATTGCGATATATCACCTCATAAAAATAAGCCACGGAGACCCAATACTTCGGAGAGTTGTTGACGACCCGATGCAAAGTTGATTTATAAAGACCATTGGATAAAATCTGCAAATTTTTCAAGGTTTCAAATATATATAGAGATATATCAGCGTGCGTGTGCGCGAAGACTTTAGAGTGTCTTGAATGGTTGTGTAAACGTAGATTTTGTGTAGATTTATCGATTGTATAATTAAGTATTCTAATGGTTGTGTAAGAGTGTGTTTTATGTAAGTTGAACTTGTAAAATACACTCGCAATTTACAGGCATGTCTCAACTTTCTTTCTTAACTTTTTATAAAAATTTAAAACGCAATAACTATTAATAGAAAATTCTAATTTCTGTAAAAACGATATATTTGAAACCTATTTATCGATATCTACAAAAACAAGATCCATTGTTAGCATCTTGCAGTTAATTCTTTCAAATTCTAAACAAGAGTTTTCGATTTTGTGCAAAAGAGTGTTAACTGTTAACATTTACACAAATTTTTGCACATTCATTGAAAATGCTATAAGAGTGTGCATATATTAGGGAAATTTTAGCATACCTTTAACATATAACCAATATAACAAACGAATGTGCCTGGGATTGGAACTGCCCATATCCACTCCCCTGCAATGACATACAATAATTAGTTAAACCCCTTCAACAAATCATAATAATTATTCAAAAAAAGAAAACCAATATTAATCATCAATGAGACAATAAAATGTGAACTTCAAATAACACATTTAACTTTGTACTATGTCCCTATAATCTTGAGAGTATGATGATAATCATGTAATCTTACGGTTCAATTATAATTCAGGCAATATAATTAATCTCGCCACTCCTGATATATGTAGGAGTTTATAAAAGTTGAATCTAAGAACTCCTTTCATGTTAGGGCTGACAATTCGGATTCGCGTGTTGTGTCAACACACAAATATTACAGCATTATTGTCAACCCGAACACAACCCGTTTAACTAATCTTGTCATTTAGATTAACTCAAACACGACTTGTTTATTTTACAAGTTACACAACACGACTCGACTAACCCATTTAATAAATAGGTCGTGTTAAATTTGCAACTCGACACGACACGATTAACCTTTTAAGATTATAATAACAATTAAGTCTCATGTGAAAAAAATTAACTTGTTTTATAATAGTTTTAAATTTTTAATAAGTAATAATAAGTATCACCCAATACCAAAATTCAATATTAAGAATCTAGAGTCAAAATATATAACATTCCATCACCGAAGCATAAACATAAAAAATTACTACTTTATCTATCATCAAAAATATAATAACTATCATTTATTACTAATACTCAAAATAAGAATATAATTATTCAAGCAAAATGGCAAAATAAAATATATATATATATAGCTGCAAAAGAAAATAAAAATAATAATCGTTTTGATTGTGGATCAATTTCAAGTTAGCGGGTTAACCCGAACACGACTTGTTTAATTTGCGGGTTATATGTGTCTAACCCGAAATTGACCTGAACCCGTTTATACTTGACCCAAACCCGCTAAGTCCATGTTAAGTTCGTGTCGGGTTAGCGTGTCGTGTCAAATATTACCAGCCCTATCTCACGTACACAACATATTTTTTGGGTCATATTTTAACGTCGCTGTGTAGAAGTCTCTTGTGTAAATTACAAAAAAATTGCTGTAATAAAAGCTTGTATGGTCACCCACCCAGTACATCCTCAGGACCGGTCTCGATTAACCATACCTGAAGTGTAGTTATATCGTTATCCTGATTTAACAATGTTAGAAGACCTGTTATAATAAAAGGCAAGTTACAATTGGCCTGGTGTGCAATAATGCCATACAAGTTTTTTTTGTCATACAAGGACAAGAATGTCAAGAAATTACCATAGTCCGTGTGAGCTCCACTGGAATTATATTGACAAAAGTGACATCGCCTAAATGACAGAAAAAACATTTTAAATAAGGATTATTGGAAGTATTTAAAATTAAGGGTATGATATTTTTTTAAAAAAATACTTTAAATAAAAAGTTTAATTTCCCTTTCTGATCATAATCAATGTACTTTTATTTTTTTTAGAATCATAATCAATGTACTTACGATAAGTTACAAGTGTTATTTCTAACTATTAATTACACAATTATAGAGATTCAAGATTGGGGTTTTAAAAGATAACTCAGATGGTGTGGCATTGTTGCAATGATCATTTTGTGAAGTGAAAAGAATGTGTGTCACAACCATTGACCAATTAGCTTATGTCACATTCATTGAGTTACTTTTTCAAGTTTTGAAATTGCGTTCCCCCAAAATAACTCTTGATTATGTTAAAATTAGTGAACTTTTAAAAACGTGCCAAAATCGACATAGACTCTTAAAATACCAGCCAATGTCATTTTCCTCTTGTGTTGGCCATTTTCACAGGATATATTAGGGTAACCAATTATATGTAGCGCCCAGAAAGGATCTCTAGCTAAAGATATTCCACGCAGTATTTTTCTTGATAGATCTGTCAACTCAAACAATATATATTTGTAAATTACCCAAGAGTTTTTTCCTTTTTTTTCCTTTTTTTTTGATACAAGAGATAGATACATTTGGGTGGTCTAAAGAAAATAGAGGGGTGGGGACGTGGTCAAACCTGGGGTGTTCACTGTGAATACTCATTTTTTACCATTTGAGCTAGAACCCGAATGTAAAGTATTGCAGAATTGAACGTGAGAAAAAATCAATCAGAAAGAAGAAAAACACAATATTTTTTGAGAAAAATAATCCGTGCAAAGGCTGACATATTCTTCCATAGCTTCTTTGAGATTGAGAGGATCAAGTGGCCTGCTCAAAGAAGCAATTGATAGAAAATCGAAACAAAAAATTAATTGGCAACAACTTACAACATAAAAATGTAGTTTAAACTATATAATTTATGATTCATACAAGTTCGTGAGGAAAAATTACGCTATACAATTTTTTGTTAAAATGAAATTTTCTTTCTATAATTTATCAATTAAAAATGAAAATGTTTACAAATTGACAATAATTAATGTAAACAAACGAGCACATATTTCGACTATGCGATTTGTGCCTAAGGATTAGATACTTAGCTTTAGTGTAAAGAGTAAAGACGCCCATTAGGCCAACTCCAACCATACACCAAAACACTAAATTTGGTGTAAATTTGATACCATTTTGCTTCAACCATGCACCTGTTGTAAATGTGGAAACAATTTCCTAGTCCTAATCCACAAATATACCCGAAAAATCCCTTTCGAGAATTCTCACAAACACTTGGCGGGCGGAAATCGACAAGCAATAAAATTTTAGCTCAAACCAAGAATGGCCAATACAATCACAAGCAACTATAGATAAAAGATAAAGAACAACAAGAATCAAGTGCAAAGCAAAGAGGAAAAATACATCGGAAATAATGTGGAACCCTTTGGGTCTTTCACTTGAAAGAGGAGCAACTTTATTGATCAACCAAGAATTTACACCAACTCTCTCTCAATAATCCTCACTCGAATCAATGGAACAAACCTCCAAAGATTACCCTCTCAACCTTTAGCTAAACCCTAACTAACATCTCACAAGAAATATCACTCTTGTAAGAACAAATCTCTCTTTCTCACTCTTGCAAATGCATCATACAATAAATAGAAATAAACCTTTCTATTTATACTAAGTGAGAAAAAAATAGGCTAAAAGCTTTACCCGCCGAACTGCAAAAGCGCTTTTGCACCTTTCCAGAACACTTTTGCCCAGCTGCAAAAGTGCTTTTGCAATTTTTTGACTCAGGTGCAAAAATGCTTTTGTACCATTTTAGCTTGCACAATTTTGTAACATAGATTGCAAGCCAAACACAACAGCACCAAACTTGGCACCATTTTTGGTGCTGTCTACAGTGCCACACCATATTTGGTGTGACACTGTTCTTTCGCGGCATCCCTCTTGTTTTTTTTTTTTTCAATTTTTTTCTTTATTGTTATTTACTTATAAATATCAATTAGGTCATTTTTATACTTCTAATTTAAATTTTTTAGTTTATTTTTTTAATTAGCAATATTAATAATTTGTTTTATTAAAAAAATTAATTTATTCTAATTAAATTTATGTATGATTTGATAAAATAATAGAATATTAAAGATAATATTCTATTTTTGGAGAGAATATACTTTTTGGTGTTATATTTAGTGTTGTGGTTGGAGTTGAAAAAAAATATAGTGTAAAAATGACACCATTTTTGTGCTAAATCAACACCAAAATGGTGTTTTGGGTTGGAGTTGCTCTTAAGGATCTCAAAGATTCCGGGTTCAAGTTATATTTGGGGTAAGGTAGATGGATTTTTCTTTTGTTATTATAGTAAAATGAAGAAATTTAGAAAAAAAAAGAAGTAAAAAAAAAAGAAGTAAAACTAGGGGAAAGTAAATTAATGATAATCATAATAATGATGGCAATAATAAAACAATAACAAAAAATAAACAAATGGGTATGGGTATGGCTATTGCTATTGCTATTGCTATGCAATTTAAATAAAAAATTTAAACACTTTATAATTCATCATGATTATTAATATAGTGTCCCTAAAAATATAAGAAAAATATCATTGAATGCGTGAAAACTCATTTAACGTGCTAATAACTATACCCAAAATTTGTCAACGACTAATAATCAAATAAAGTTATAAAACATCTGAGCTTCATAGCTTGATCAACTTTGCTACAAATCAAAATTGGTCCATATTAAAAAGTGTGGACCGGATTCAAAATAACTTTTATGAATGGGACTTTTTTGAAATGGGTCAAGTAGAATTTTGACACAGATCCCTCTTATAGAAACTTTATATTTTGATCATCGTGAAGAAAGTTGTCAAGGTTAGACAAAAGATTTGATAAGTAATTTCATTTACAATAAGAGAGCATTTTTTTACTATATGAGAGCAAGATTATCGTATACGAAATAGCTAGTTTAGAAATTTATCATTGTGAATTGTCTATGAAAGTGAAAATGTGCGTTTGATTGTACGTATTCGTGATTCAACTGATGATCATTGCTATTTTAATCGTTTATTATTTTGTGAATAAATTGTAACAATGCAGTAAACTAATTGTTATTTCGTATGAATTATTTTGGAGAGCACGGGTGGTCAAGATAGGAATTGTGCATTTGTAACCGTTGACGAATTATGTTATCAATTGAAACTAGTCTTTGTTATAAAATTCCACACAATTTACTATTTTTGTAACTTTCTTTCTTTAAATTATTTATATTCAGACACGCACAAAAATATAGTAAACTATAAAAAACAATTATTAATTGGATCTTGCATCAATAGCTTCTTGAAAATCAGGTTTGCCTTTGGTTATATTTACGCCAATCTGCTGATATCCTCTGCATTTGAAATGGCATCTTATAGTTAAATAGTGAATTTAGTTATATTTATCCTCTCTTGTTATTGTAAAATTAGATTTACCTTTATATTTTCACAATTTTTAGAATTTTTCCATTGTTTGCAGATGTCGAGACTATTGATTCAGGGGCGTTACTCTATCCATAGTTCATTGGTTTTGTATTAGATTTTCTAAATTCTAATATGACATGAGAGAGTGAGATGTTCACATGTCAAGGCCCAACGGCCACATGTACTCCACGTCACTCAATATAACCAGATCACATATTAAACTCAAATACGCCACATATGAAGGGGTGTGTTGAGATTATAAATCATACATCAGAAAAATGAAACCTCTCAAAGCAATATATAAGATCCAGAGGCTATTCCTCCCATAACTAATTGGTTTAGGGTTGGATGTTCCAAACTCTAATAGCAAAATCTCAAAAAATTACGTAAAGTCCTGGATAAAGTCAAATAATTACTGCATCGATCTTCCATCTTTATGAAATTTAGTTTGTTAAAATTCTCTCGCATGCAAGGATAAAGCCTAATAAGTATGAAAACAGAGAATAATTCTAATTTCATATTACAAATGAAGCATATTACCAACATTTTTAGGTGAGTGAATTTAATATAACTCAATGGCAATCTTCATTGGAAAAAAGTTAGTATAAACAATTGTAATCCAGATCAGTCACACGAGGGAATTTTATAAAAGGTGGTAATCAATATAAGAAGAGAAGAGAAGGAAAAAAAAACAATAGGGATGTGACTTGCAATTTTATTAAGTAGTTATATAATTTTATTCTTGTCCAATTTTATTTATGTGAATAATTTTTTTAGATATAGTATGACTTTAAATTGTTTGTTATCTATTATTATTTATTTGTTATGAATAATTTTGGGTAGAACTTATGTATTATCAAAGATGGACATTGTAATTAATTCACCTGTCTCTCACAAGATTGTTTTGCAGGTTTGACATTGAACGAGTTTGACTAATAAATTAAAGTGATTCATTTTTGCGTAAATATTCAAGCTTTGTACTTTGTAATTGTTAGTTGATTGTATTTGTAATTTGGGACGTGTAGATCCTCAGACCAATATTTTTTTGAAGAGTTTAGTATTTTTTTTTCTAATAATAGAATTCTCCATATTATAATTTTTATTTTAATAATTAAATTTAAAATTGTGTGTTTCTATATTTTAGCAATATAACATGATTCGCAGGGAAGATTAAATTATTATGGCATTGATGTCTTTAATTTTCGCAAATTGTATCCTCGATCAATTCAACAAATTATTAGTTGCTCCTTAATAGTTGGGCAATAAACAGTAATTGGAAAAAAATTCCAACCACAAGCTATGGCCCGGCCAGTGGCATAAGCCTTCTTGGATTCGAGCTCCGGATTCGATTGGAGTTCCTTAGGTTAATTCCTAGCAGCAGTAAAACAATTGTCGTCAAGATGTGTGAAAGTTGATTCGGATATTTTGTAAGAGACCAAAAAGCTCTTAAAGAGACAGTAGTAGGATACTGAAATTATAGGATCAATACCTACAAAAGGTATGGAATCCAAGTTGGTGGCCATGGCTTTGGAGCACTAAGGTCTATGGATCTCACTTCAATCACGATGCCACGAGACTGATTGGAAATTACCACTGTGTCTTTCAACGGTGGAGATTGATCATAATTTGCCACCACTAGATTTGTGTGGGAGATCAGTTTATTTAATAGGATGTTCTGTGTTTGAATCCCTCACGTAAAAATTCTCTTGGGCCAGCGACAGGCTCAGTTCCGCTACTAATCTTTACCAGAGAAAATAAATTGAAATTTAATATCTTAAAATGTTTATTTCTTAAAATAAGTTAGGCTTTGAAGACGGATTCTCTCTATAACAAAATAAGGGTTGCTTATTCGAAGGAGTATGTAATTGGTGAATATAATTACATGATCATCTTCTTGCGTAATCACCAATTTCATAATTTGGAACTGGGTGTAATGAGAAAATTATATATATGTGCATTTTCAACTAGTGAAACTTTTTATGGTCATCACACCTAGTTTTCAATTGAATTTTTTTGATGAAATTTAGTGAATGTGATTTACTCATTGTGATGAATATGCACCTTGATAAACATTAGAATTAAATAGGATGAAATATGAATATTAATTATGTCGAAAAAGTGGCGCATGGTTTAGCTCGTTACGCTTTTTTAGATCATTACTCGGAGAGCTAGGACTCCTTATTTTTAAATTGGCTTGTGGACCTCATCTCCCATGATTTCATTTGTTAAGTTTAGTCGTATTCACGACGAAGCATAATCTTTTTTTGCATGTCATTATACACATCTTAATAATGTAACAAGAACTAAAAGGTTTTAGTAAATCTCTCTAAAATCGTGACATATATTATGATAAAAGATAACTTATCATCACGAACAGTGTGAGTATCTTAAGCATTGAACCATCCATCACACTTAAGCTGAAGAAACAAATTAATTAACATTTCACAAAAGTATAGAAAAAGAAAAATTGAAACTTGAAATGTCAAACAATAAAATAGCGTAAAAGTCCAAAGAAGTTAAGATTCCGAGGACAAGGGACTCAATCAACACAAAACTGAATAATATAGGCTAAATGACCAAAAATAGCAACGAACTTTCCCCCGACTTTCACTTAGGTCATTGAACTTTTTTTCGTAGCAATCATAGCAACAAACTTTGCTCCGTTTATCGCTTAGGTCCAATCGTTAAGATTTATTAACGGAATGCTGATGTGGCTGCTGAGTTGGCACAAAATTAATGACGTGGCTTATTTTTTTCATAAAATAATGACATGGCATATGATGACTAGGATTTTTCCGGCCACTAACATTTTCTCCGGCCATTTTCTATCTCCGGCCACCTCCATTTTTTCCGGCCACTACATTTTTGCAACTCCATTTCCGGCCACTCCATTTATTCCGGTGACTACATTTTTGCAACTCTATTTCCGGCCACCTCCATTCTATATCCTTTTCCGGCCACTACATTTTTGCAACTCCATTTCCCACCACTCCATTTTTTCCGGCCACTCCATCTTCTTCTTCTTCTTCTTCTTTTTCAATTTTTATATATTTTTAAAGAAGTGTTAAATCTCTCCCAAACTTCTCTGAGCTTTTGCAGGAGCAAGTGGGTCCTTGTCTGCTATAAATAATCCCCAGTTAAATCTAATCGTGGAGGAGGAGCCTTTAACCAAAGGAGGTTATTAGAGATGATGGCAAGTAAAGATAGGGAGTTGACTTTTCAACAATGGCTTCCCAGTAAATGTCTGAGAAAAAGAAGAACAAAAGTTCAGGCTTCGTTAGAGAGAAACTAATTGAAAAAAAAAGAAGAAGAAAAAGATGGAGTGGCCGGAAATGGAGATAGAATGGAGGTGACCAAAAATGGAGTTGTAAAAATGTAGTGGCCAAAAAAAATGGGGTCGCCGGAAATGGAGATAGAATGGAGGTGGCCGGAAATGGAGTTGCAAAAATGTAGTTGTAGACACCCCGATCCGTGACCCCCGCAAGAACCCTAACGACCTACGAGACTACTATTTTTTGGAGTCCAGGACACACCCGAGCACCCAAAACTACTCCGGGGGGGTTTGTTGCGCGACAAACCTATTTTTATGAAGGATTGTCGCACGACATATCACATTGTCGCGCGACAATCATTGGAATGTCGCGCGACAATCCCACTATGTCGCGCGACAATCCCTCTCTGCACCCGACCAACCACTTTCTGACACATCACAGTGTCAGGACCCATCACTTCAGCCGTTTGTCGCACGACATACAGGAATGTCGCGCGACAAACAGATATGTCGCGCGACACTTGCCTTTTTTGGGGAAATGTCGCGCGACAATCTTCCCCGAGCAGTATAAATAGGCCAACACCCCCAAGGGTTCGAGGGGGACTGGAATCTGGAAAATCTGGAGCTTTAGTCTGATTCTATCAAGCATTTTATATTATCATCTCATCTCTGAAGAATTATCGGATCTATTCCCGACACTCGACGTGTCCCGTCTCTGGAATCGAATTCTCGGAAATATCGGAAGAAGGAGAAGATTGTTATCGCCGGAGATCTCTCTGCCGTATTATATTCTCTTTCTTATTATTATTATTCTCGTCGGGAAGGTAAATAAAGTTTCTTCTGGTAATTAAACAGGTCTATCTGTGTACTCGTTTTATTTATGTTGTTTTATCCACGTTTTATTTGAATAAACTTATTGCCAAGTTATAAATAGTCTACCGTCTTCAAAACAAAATACCCTTATAAAATCGTTTGCAAAACCAGAAGAGTAAGTATGTTATCGTCCGGATAAAATTCTGTTTTCAAAACCCAGACTGATACGACTTATCTAGGAATTAAAAATCAACATATCCTGTCTCCTCTATAGACTGCGATGTGTCTGATAATTCTCCTCTCAAGAGTCATGATTCCATACTAAATTAGTCCCGATATTAGATCCGAACTTTCACAAAAGTAAACACAACACGAGAAAACCGTCATTATCTGAGGAAATAATACGGGATACTCTTTCAAAATAAAAGGTTTTGTCATGTGTATTTACATCTTTTAAATAAATAAAACATCGGATCTCGGAACACAAAGGTTTTCATCCCTTTCCCGTTTTCCCCCAGAAATTAGGGTTTTCATTTGAAAAGTAGTAGACTGTCAGTAAAAGCATCCAAGTTTTTCAACATAGAATAAACATATAAGACCACTAGAGACCGAAAGGGCAGAATGGGTGCTTAACACCTTCCCAAACCGTAATATAGTTTCCGAACCCTAAAGAATCCTGGTTTCGCAGACAAAACGTGTAAAGAAAGGCTTATCTTTAGCATTTCCCCTTACACAACCCTTTTTGTCCGTTTTCTCGTAAAACGTACTGGCGACTCTGAACGAACCCCTTTGCATCTAGAATAGACGTAAGGACACCCGATATGAATCATCAAACAACTCCGAGCAAATGGAGCGACGGAATCCCTTCCGACGCTTCAGACGCCCAACGAACGGGGACGAAACCCGGGGGTCGCATTTGAGGATTCTCACAGTAGTGGCCGGAAAAAATAGAGTGGCCGGAAATAGAGATAGAATGGAGGTGGCTGGAAATGAAGTTGCAAAAATGTAGTGGCCGGAAAAAATGGAGGTGGCCGGAGATAGAAAATGACCGGAGAAAATGTTGATGGCCGGAAAAATCCTAGTCATCATATGACACGTCATTATTTTATGAAAAAAATAAGCTACGTCATTAATTTCGTGCCAACTCAGCAGCCACATCAGCATTCTGTTAATAAATCTTAACGATTGGACCTAAGCGATAAACGAGTAGAGTTTGTTGCTATGATTGCTACGAAAAAAAGTTCAATGACCTAAGTGAAAGTCGAGGTAAAGTCCGTTGCTATTTTTGCTCATTTAGCCAATCATATATAATAGCTAACTATATCAATGTTTATTGTGATAATGTTATCTAAACAATGTACTTAAAATGAACAAATACTCGAAGCACTGAAAAAGAAAAAAAAAAGGTTTTACCGAAAAAAAAAATTGCTGCGAAGAAAGTCGAAGTTTTTACCTGTTCAAAAAATATATATACGAGGAAGGAATAAAATTGAAGAATAAATTAATTCACAAAATAGCAAACCATATCTTTTCCTTTTCTGCATAAAACTCCTTTAAGTATAAAGGGCTCGTTTGGTTCGAGTTTTAGGAATGGAATGGGAATACCTGATTTCTGAAAAACTTTTTTTCTACCATCTAGCATGCCATGCCGATGTTTGGTTCAAACATGAATACTTTATTCTTGGAATGTTACATTACTTTCACTATGTTTGGTTCAACTGGAAATATGTCTGGAATAAAGTATAAATTACAAAAGTACTCTTCCTTTTATAAGATGAGAAGACATTACCTACTAATTTTTCAAAAGGGATAATTACTATAATAAATTACAAAATTACACATGCCTAATAACTATCCTACAAAAATTACAATTTTTGTAATTAAAAAAAAATGACAACAGGAAAAAAGAAAAGAAAAAGTTCCAAACAATTTTTTTTTTGTGCAGCAGCATAACTAAAACAAAAGTTCCAAACAATATTTTCATACATAGCTGAAGAAAGAATTATTTATTCATAAGGAAGAGAGTTATTTTAATCCTAACAAGAAAAATTAAAAACGATGCCCACTAGTAATGGCTTCTTCCTTATGATTTAAATGGGAGAACTTGGGGGAGGGGAGGGGGGGGGGGGGCGGAGTTGGTTCCTAGAAAATCAAACGCGGAAATCGTTTCGGAATGAAATTTAGCATTCTTAAAATAGTTTAAATCTTGAACCAAACGAGCCAAAAAACTCATAAATCCTAAGGAAATGAGTAATTTCAACATGCGGAATGAGTGAGGAGAGAAATATCTAAACAATTATTTCATCTTAAATTGTTAGATATGAAAAAGACATGGATTAGTTTTCTTCGAAACAATAAAACAATGAAGGACCGTTTATACAGGGTGTGCAATAGTTGAATATCAAGGCTGGTCCTGTAATTTGAAAGGCCCTATGCGAATTATAAAATATTGTATTGATTGAAGCTTTTTTGTATTTTTTTTTTTTATGGTTTTAAGGAGATATAGGTCGAGAGACATGGAGGAGATAGAGTGGAAAAAATAAAGAGTAGAGATTACTTTGAATAGAGAGATTAGAATTTTTTTATTAAAAAAAATTCCAATGAGAAATTAAAACAAGAGAGAGAAAGATGTTGGAAATATAAAAGGGGAAAAATGAGAAAGAATTAATTAAATTTTTCTTGCTAATTTTTGTTATAAAAAATAAAATAAGAAAAATAAGGAGTGGAGAGTAATTGAACATAGGTTTGTGAGAAAATATAAACTTAGATTTTCATCTCATCTAAGTTCAAATTATTCTTCATAGGCCCTTAAGTAAAATAGTATTGGGTCTTATTTTATCATTAGGCCTTGTGCAAGTGCACATCGTGCATACTCACAAGGCCAATCTTGTTGAATACCAAAAATGCTCTTGTTTTTGTCCAAATTTAGATGGTAAGTTGACAAAAGAGCTTATTCGACTAAGATTAAATAATTTAAGGGCACAATTGGTGCATTTTATAGTTTTAGGGCTAAATTGGCTTAAATTAAATAGCTTAGACGCTCCTAGGGTTATGTACCTTTTACGTACTTGAATTGCTGGACAGGGATGAAGGTAGTCCACAAGATTAAATGTATCTTGCACTTTCAAATTCTATGATAGAGGTGGCTTGGTTTGTTCAAGTTTTAGTTTATTCTTGTAATTTAAAATGGAAATTTTACATTATTAGTGTGAACCTTATTAATTTAAGATTAAACCATTTTACCTAGGCTATAAGTGACTTCGAGTGTGAATTTATCGATTTAAGAATTTGAGAACGAACTAAAACTCAAATCAAACGAACACTTGGGTGATTTATGATTTTGAGAACGAACTAATTAAAACTCAAATCAAATGAACACTTGGTTGATTCCTTTAATACGAAGACCCAATCGAACCGAGTTTAAATTTGTTGACTCTCACTCAAGAGGGGTCACAGTAGACCCTCCTTTATGAATGGTTGAGTTCTCGCAAGAGAAAGTGTTTCCCTCTAGCGAGAACTCTATTTTAAATGACGTCGCAATAACATGAATATATATATATATTAATCAATAAATTAATATAATTTATTCGTTAGAAGTCTTATTAGGTTAGTAGTCTTTTTAGTTGGTTGCAAAGGTAACTTTTCCTAGTTTCATTCTATAAGTAACTTTTCCTTATTTCATTATACTTTGATGAAAACTGCGATTTTATCATATCGTAAGAAAAAGTAACATCCTCATTTATTTTGAGGAGGATGATTTATGGTATAGTAATTGAACTGGTTTCCTATAAAAGTATGCCAATACGCACCCATCTAAATCACAAGGTTTAATGTACGCAATCAAGACGAGAAGAAGAAAAGGGAGGTTAGTATATACTTCTTCTTTTTTATTTTTTCTTTAATATTATAAATTCATTGGTCTAAACAATTTAGGGTGCGTTTAAAGTTGGATACGATTATTTAATTTTATCTGCACAAGATAAAATAATTGCATCCCTTAATTAAGTGGGATTATTTAGTCCTTCCTCTTATAGGATAAGATGCTTTGTATATAAGATAAATAATCATAAGAGGCTTTGTATATAAGATAAATAATCAACTATGATGTCTGATCGACACCCAAATATGAATAGGATAAAGTTATATCATATCATCCTATCTAGTCTTCTTATTCCGCACGTTAAACACAACATTAAGCAATTATGTTTATTTCTAATTACGTTTACACCTAAATGCAATTGAGACCTAAAAATTTGAATTATAATAACACTCTTATGTTTCTCTCTTCTGTGTCCCAATGTAACAGATGGGGTAGCAATAGTTGAATTTGGGAGGTGGGGGTGGGGCCCTGAGGGTGTTGCGGGGAATATTGAAAATAAAGAATTAGGTTTTGACCAAGTATTTTGAGTCTATTTTTAACAAGATCCATATTGTTTGCTAAATTAGTAATTAGCCCAACCATTTGTTCTTGGAATTTTTTGTATATAGCAATACAGCCCATGTAAAATAATGTATTTTTTTAATTTAAAAAAAAAATTATTTAGAAATATGCATAATACCAACTTTAGCTCTCATATATTAAGCGTTTAAATCTCTTATATATGCCCTAGATTATCAATTTCGTTACCCAGTGGAGCCAAATCTTTTTGGTCCATATCATATTCGAAACTAATTTTTACCATATGTATACATGCATCTTTGTTCAAATCAACACACTTCGTTCACAATAAAAAATAATAAGAATAATAATATATAGTGAAAGAATTGATTAGGGGTGGCAAAAATACCAACCCGTCAGGTTACCGAACCGATCTGATCCGTTTGGAGCGGTTTCGGAACGATTTTTTTTAGACCGGTTTGGTTTCATGTTTAAAAAAAAACGCTGAGGGTTTGGTTTTGGTTTCAGTTTTTTTTTCTAAAAACCGTTCCGAACCGCCCCGAATATATATATATATATATATATAATATAGAAATATTATTTTATATAAAAAATATATAGAAATATTATTTTATTTAAAAATATATAGAAATATTATTTTTGAAGAATGGATACTTAATTTGTTCGAAGTTTAATTGTGTGTCTAGATTTAATGTCTAAAATTTTTTTTAGCTTAAAATAATGGTTATTCGGGGCGGGGCAGTTCGGATCGGTTAACTGTAAATTGATTTGGATCTGTTTTGGTTTCAAAGAAAAAAAAATCGTTGCGGTTTCGGTGCGGGATAAAAGAATACGGTTCGGTTTCGAATTTAAGTAAAACTGCTCCAAAACTGCCTCATTGCCATTCCTAGAATCGATCTGCACTTAAAATTTTTCGTGTTTATACATAAGTGAAAGAATTGGAGATGAATTAATAGAGGTGAGATGGGAGGTATCTGAAACAAATGACAAGTCCCACTAAAGGCAGGAAACTGTTAACTTTTTTGTTTCCTAATTATATTTGCCTTCCTATTTTAAAATTCAATATGAGTATAGGATCTTTATTTAAATAAATAAATAAAAAGAAGAAAACCTAATCGATTCTATAGATTACAGTTCCAAACCCACCAAGCCATTAGCCATCCAATCTCCACTATCAATTTTTTTTAAGTAACAATCTCCTAATTGCATTATAATTTGAATTTTCTTGTTTACAATATTTCTTTAATTTATTTGTATTATATGCTTTTAGTTTTATATTTTTATTGCAAATTTGTCAATATGTATATGCGCTTCTTCTTTTGTATTAATATTATTGATTTGTTTTTTGATTTGTCATTGCAAATAGAATCCCTCTTATATTATAAAACTATTTGTAGTACTACAATTTTCTTTTTAAGTAAAAGTATATATCTATTGGTTGATTTTAACTTCTTATTTCTTAATCTTCTTTTCTTCCATGTTTTAACGTGTGCACCCGTTGTTATAAATTTTTAGATCTGCCACTGTTTCTCACTATAGTATGGAATTTTCTTGGTAATCTCTCTTAATCGGATCGTTTCTTGGACCTTCAAACTCCAAAGAACGCCAAGATCGACTTGTCAGAAACCCTGCAACCCTAAGGAAAGATAAAGAGGATGAGGCAACTGGCAAAAGAACATATTCGTAAAAATGTGGAAGAAAACAACACATCTAAAACTCCCAAGGTTTAATCCAATTGTCTTGTTCATTATATCTTTATATTTTGCCTTAATGTGTTTATTTAAATATAGTATTCAAATGGGTTGATATAAATTTAATTTTCTTTCGACTGATTTTTCATTGTAACAGTGAAAATATTTAAACTTAGTTCTAAAATATTTTTTTACAATATGTATTCAGACATTGATCTCATGATCATATACAATATAGAGCACAAACATCGACCAATCCCATATCTCCAATAGATCATATCTTTTTTTTATGTAGATATTTAATTTATTTATTTTTTTTTGAAATTCCAAAAGGCTGATAATAAATATGATTGCTATATTAATGGTAGTGTAAAAATTAACTTATAAATTATATGTGTTAATCAACTTTTACAAAAAACTTGAACACTAAAAAAAATATGCTTCAATGGTATTTTTGTAAAGTGTTGTATAATTTTGAAATAATCAATAAAATTCCAACATATTTTAACTATCAATTTAAGGAATTTATTATTATTTTTCTTGAATTTTTTTAATAAATAATTTTATAGTCATAATAGATCTTGATTTGTAAGTATTGATGATTTCAAATATATAATTTTTATTAAAATTCATATTTTACATTTGAAGTTATTATATTTTTTAATTTTATTTAAAACTTAAGAGAGAAAACTGACCCAACATTGTAAATACACAAACTTTGGATTTTAAAAGACCGAAAATTTACAAGTTGTGTAAATTTTACACAAAACAAAAATATAGAAGATCGTTGAAGATGCTCTAAACAACAATTGAAAAAATTATTTCAACAAATTAGGAAAAGCTATTTTTAAGGGGTAATTCCATATTAAAACAAAAAAAAAAGCCGAGGAGTAATATTTTAGACTAAAATATAAATTATTAAATTACAGAAAGAAGTATTTAAATATATTAATTACTATCATTATCCTATCAGATTTGATTCATCCCTAATTTAAAGAAAAAGTGTGGGCTAATTTAGAAAGAAGACTAAGATTTGGGGCAAAAAACAAAAAGGCAAAAAGAATTATGTAGACCTTTCTCAAGGGTTTTTTAACAGTAGCTTATCATATGTGTTAAAGCTGATTTTTTGTTTAATTGATTGAAAATATATTTATGTATTAATTTATTGCTAGCTATACGCATCAAACCCCAAAAATAAAAAACCATATATAAAAAAAATGTTAAATTTATTTAATTTTAGAACAAATTGATATAACACCACTCAATTGAATCGGCGAGCTTGCACATTTTATGTATCTTCGTTCTCTTCTTTCTTTCTTTCTTATATTTTCACATAAATGTTATGCGGTTCATTTTTTTTTTTTAATTCTTCTTCTTTAATTATTATGAAACTGTATAGTAATCTTTTAGATTAATTACTTCCCTTTAAATTGTTTTGTTTTTTCTTTTCTTCTTTTTGTGATTTTGGATTTATGATTGTTCTTTTTGTGCACCTTTTAAGGTAAATCTAAAAAAATTATCTTCTTTCCTTCTTATTTTTTTGTTTCAGAAAGTTTATGCAGCCCAATTTCTTTCTCTCCTTTAGCCAATTTTGTGGTAACCTTTTGGATTATTAATTTTTGGATAATTATTTTATTTTTTTTTCTTTTGTGATTTTAGATTTGCGAAGAATTTTTCAGCGCACCTTTGAGGTAAATCCAAAATCCATTAATATTGAGTTATGGTTCGGAAATGTTATTTTAAGGGAATCGCCCACAGTAAGAATAACAAGGATTGTTTATTTTGAGGGGTAAATGAATTATTTTTTTCATGAAACTTTGCAAAAATGATCTTTATAATGAGGAGATCATTTCAATTTAGAACTGGGTAATATAATCATATAAAATTTTAACAGACGAAAATAAACATAAATGTCACAATTTCATTACACCTGCTTCTGGTTTGAATTTTTTTTATTAAAATTTGGGGATACATGATTTACTTTTTATAGAGGTCATTTTCACTGAGTTTTATAAAAAAAAATTGTATTTCACCCTTCGAAGTGCATGGTCCTTATTATTTTTAAAGTAAAGAATTCCCTTAAAAGAATATTTCTGACGTTAGGCTTATGATTTAAAAATATCGGGATAATGAAAAATGGGGCTTATCCGAAAAAGTTTTCTACAAAAGAATCATGAAATAATGTTTTTTTGTAAATTAAGGGCTTATCTTTGACTGAACTTCAAAAGGAACAAAAGGTACGTTAACTTTGCAGTAAATTTTCATATTATAATTTTTTATGATATCGTGCAAAATTAAGTTTGCACTACATGTTTTTTAGTAGATTGTTATGTCTTGGTATTTAATTGACAATGTTATGGAGTTAATTCAATAAGTTACAAATTTGAACACTTTTATTCATGAAAACATACATGATAATTTTTATGTATTATGCAAAGTTAAGTTTGCGGTCATTGTTTTTTAATACATTACTATGTATTGTCGTTTATTATAAACTTTAGAGTTACACGCGTGACACATAAAAATACATTTGTTAAAAAATAAAAACACTTCATGTAAAAAAAAAATGCATTATTTTTTTATATTTTTTGAATTGCAAAATTAAGTTTTCACAAAACACACATCTGTGCAAAGATAAGTTTGCAACAAATACAGTTTTAGTCAAGCACTTTATTTGAAAACACAATTGATAAACAGGAATCATACGCTAACAATAATTAAAAGACAAACCTTTATTTTAGAAAGATATTATTCTCTAAATTTTTCTCGAAAACCGTTCTCATGCAGGGTGTTGTAAAGATATTTTGTTTGGTTTTATCTTAACGTTAGCCCACTGCCCACCCCACACACATATATTCTGGGTTCACCCGAACAGAGATTTAGAATCCGCCATTGAGCCAAGAATGTGTTCATGCGAAATCAACCGTTTACCAGAGCCTCTCATCAGCCACATTCTCGGCTTTCTTCCGATTAAAGATGCTGTAAGAACCAGCATATTATCGTCAGGATGGAAGCACCAATGGACCTCCATCGCGAATTTAGACGTCGATGATAGTACCGGTATGATCGACTTTGTGAATTTAGTTGATCAACTAATGCTGCAACTGAAATTCCGACGTTTGCATAAGTTTCGCTTGAGATGTGATTTTCGTTACGAGTTTTCCATCATTAACCAATGGATTTACCATGCTTTATCGCGTGGTGCTGAAGAAATGGATATCTATCTTAAGTGGGCAAGAACTCGTTCGCTGGCTTGTGACGTTTTTAACTGTGCGTCCCTAACGGTACTAAAATTATGCGTGCGCTCTTTCGATGCTCCAGTCTCGATCAGTCTACCGAATCTCAAAGTGCTCCACTTTCGAGATACTAAATTTGGAGACAGTGCGTTGATTACTAAGCTCTTATCTAGCTGTCCTGCTCTCGAAGAATTGGTTCTGCTTTCATGCGAGTTGGATGATATATCTGTTCTTAAAATTTCACATCCCTTGTTAAAGAAATTGGGTTTGATTCGCAATGGACATTGCAAAGTCAAGTATAGTTTTGTGCTTGATGCTCCGCGTCTCCTCTATTTGGAATTTGCTGGTTATATTCCACTAGGTTGTACAGTGAAGAACCTGCACTCACTTGTTGAAGCGCGCGTTGATTTTGATACAAACCGCGGTGGATTGTCATCAAGCAACTCTGCTCTCAAAGATTCCGCGAATGAATTTGTGCGTGCGCTGTCCAACGTTAGGTTTCTACATTTATCTAACTATTTCACAAAGGTTAGTTTACTTGCACCTCTTTTCTAGTGCGTATGTACATTTCGACATGATTTTTGTCTGTGATAACATTGAGTTTTGAGAGCTTATCACAGAAATTTACAATGTTCAATATGTCCATTAAGCAGAACTAAACTGTTACAATACCTCTCGTTCCCCCGCCCCCTCAGTTCGAATATTTTTATGGGTCATCCACTGTAACTAATGGAATTTTGTCTTTATCGGTATTGGGCATTTTATTTTCCCTCTAATTTTGAAGGCCTTGAATCGTCTCAAGAACAAGTTCCCGGTGTTTCCTGAACTGAGAAGGTTGGAGTATGGCATTGATGATAAACCTGGATGCTCTTTGCTGCAAAATTTGATTGAAAACTCACCACAATTGGAGACTATCAAACTCAATTTTGTAAGTTTTGTACTTATTATCTCCATCATTTATATTTAAACTACATTCCTATGTCATCTAATATTTCGTTTTTGTCTCTTGTAGAACAATGGTTTTCTGCCTCGTGAAAACATTCCAATTGGCGTTTGGGATCGACTTAAAGTAGTCACACGATCTTGGCTTTCGGCGAACAATGATCGGGATTTTAGAGTTGATGAGGATTTGAGATTTATGAGGTATATTTTGAAGAATGCCAGAGTTCTGGAGAGGTTTGACTTGCAAGCGCAAATGAGTAGAGAAGAATACTTGAACGCAACTAACAAAATATCAACTTTTCCAAGGGCTTCAAATTCATGCAAAGTCTGTTTAATTTTTAGGAATTTACCAGACCAGTTTCAAATTTGAATTATAGTAATTAATATTTGTAAATACTGATTTATTCGGTCTACTTCTATATCTCGTCTCCTTTTTTATCATGGATTTTTCAATGAATTTGCGTAGTTCTTCGGTATATCTTTCAATAAATTTGAAATAGGTATTGATTGCTCCAATATCTTAACAATGGAAATGTATTGATTGAAGAAGATCTAAATGGAATATAAAATGGCTTCAATTTAGGCTCCTGAAAATGAAACTACTTGGGTGATATTTGTTTGATATTTTGAGTTGAGTTTTTAAAATCAGTTTGATAGAATTTAAAAGTCTGTTGAAAAGTAAATTTGGTTTTTGTTTGAGTTTTTTTCTACCAACTAAAAAGTCTCATAAAAAAATTTCCAATGAATTTTATTTTATAAATCTCGATGAGTAGGTTTCAAATATATTTTTTATTTAATTTTGATTTTTGGATTTAAAGTTGTGGTGTTTTAAAAGTTTTCTTAGAGAGAGAAAGTACAGTGAAATAAATTTTGAAAAGTGTAAAAGTAAAGTTGATTTTAAGTTGAGTTTTAAAAAAATTGAAAAATAAACACACCCCCTTCAATATCTTAGTATTGAACTTTTTTCTGCATTCGACGTCTTTTCTAGCTTATACCTAGAATCCATTTCCTTTTGAGGGGAAGAATTCAAGTTTCTAATATTGTGCATCATCCATCTGTACCACGGAATTTGAATTGCTAAAAGGCAGAGGAAGTAAAATTTGCTAAGTTTTCAAAACATAATTATACTGTCCATACCTAGATGAAAATATAGCTTTTGGCATAGTAAATTGAAGTAGAAATACTAAAACATCTGTAACAACCGCAACCCAAAAACGGAACATATTCCAAAGTCGGACCAAATATCAGAAAGACAAAAACCCTACAATCTCATAAAAATCGAAAGACTTACAGAATCTCTCTATGAAAAGACAGGATAGTGATGAAATCAATCTTCATCTTCAATGACTTTGGTGCCGAGACCCTTGAGGCCTTCTGCTGGGATCTCAGTAACTGTAACGAGAGAGTAGAGTTCTTCTTTAGCATCCTCATCATCGTTTCTCTTCCGGGCAATTCGAACTCGGACCCGCCTTGGGACGCTTCGGATACCCCTGCTCCAAATTTGCTTGTTTAGCTTCACGTCGACTCTTACGTCAGTTGTTCCCATGGCTTTTTGGGCGAATTTTCGGATCTCCTTAATGGCTTTAGGTGCCTTCTTCTTGAATGTGCTGAATCATATAGGAAAAAAGATAAGAAGCAAAGTGAGAAGATAGTTAAGTTAAAACTTGCAGTAGTAGATTTGTAGTCATTCAAAGATAGTGAAATTATACCCAGCAGTAAAAGAAAGAAAAAGGAAGTTGCAGTGAGATAAACATCAACACATTTTATATACTCCCTCCATCCCAAATTGAGACTCCACTTTCCCTTTTAGGACAATGTAGCACAATGGTGAAAAAGTTCTACTCTTAACCATTAATTAGGTTGAAACTAGTGCATCCTTAAAAAAAGCCCAAGTCAAACATAGACTCGTAATTTGGGACGGCGATAGGAAAAGAACAAACAAGCATGTCTATAGCATGTAGAAAATGCCAGGACTTAATTTTTGCAAGGGCAAGAGAATCAGGGGGAAGTTTTCTAAGCAAATGAAATGACAAGCTCAAGCTCAAGCAGTCTCTCACTGAAACAATGGCTCATTAGTAAAAACCCAAGAACAATAAACAGAAAAAGGTGAAAGCTAAAATCTTGATTACAACAGATTCAGAAATAGGATAACATGTAAAGATTCATATCGCATTTCAAAACCAACTTCAAAGATTGGTCTGCGAGAGACAACTAAAAGTACAAGGACTCGTCCAAAGTGATAAAAAGGGCCAGGCAGAAGGTAGGCAGCTTGAAATGGTGGGTTTATTAAAAAATTTAAATAACACTGCAATAAATAAGCTTTACTTCTTGAAAATTCATAAAAATTTCCCACCAAAAACTTCCCACAATTCAAACACAAAATAAAAGCTTCTCAAAATACATGAGAAGGAAGAAAATACATCACCTGCAACAGTAGGTGATGTGCCCAGGCACCCAATAACAATATATCCTATACATTGCTCAAGTACTAGCAGACATCTGGTTCTCCGTTCTTGTTTTGCTCCAATCATGTAGTTCTAATGTTTGTCTAAACGTGAGTACAGGTCAACGCATAAAGGGTAAATGGTTGAGTTTAAAAGTTCCTGAGTGACAAAGATTCCAGTCCAAAAACCATCCATTGACCATTGCAAGTGTTTTTTAAGTGAGATGACATTTTATTTCAGAATCATACCTCCTTTTAGTCTCTTCCTTATAGTTGTACAACAGTACAAGTCAAAGAGGGGGAGGGCAATAATATCCACAAATTCCCAAGTGTAAGGTGAGAGCCGATGCCAAGTAAGATGAGGTTAGTAAACCTAGCTTGCTGTGTTACCAATAACCCCTAATGATTTCATGTACAGCTCCGAAAAATTCAGCGTAATTTATACAGCATTTCAACACGGTGGCTTTAACGCCATTGAATTTGGTTCAGAATCTTTAATCTTCAAATGATTCATACATGTAAACTAAGCACTAATCAAGATCACTAAGATAAAGAAACAGCCCTAATTTGAGAGAATCAACACCACAGTGCATTCTTATATAAATATCTCTAATTAACTGAAACAAACTAAATTAACAGGAAAAATGCAAATCAGATACAATTATATAAATAAAAAGGACATTACATATAAACGAATTTATTCATTCAATTCAATTTCAATATATTATATTATATTATACAGTCACAAATTAGGGTTTAGCAATTACCAGCCATGTAAACGCTTGTGGAGATTGATAGTATACTCCCTAGTAACCACCTCCTCCTTTCTTCCTTTCGTCTTCTCCACCATTTTCTCTCTCTCTCTTTCTTTCTCTCTCACCTGCTGCAATCACTCACCATCAACATCAACACAAAGTAAGTAAATTACACACCAATTTTCATTTCATTTTAAACACCTATCGTTCCATTATTCAATACACATTTTGCCCTAGAATTCAATGAGATTGCACACATATATATATAAATATGAATGACAATACAAGATTAGATCGATGAGATGCACAGCAGAGATAGAAAGAACGTACCTAGTGTTTGAAGTTTGTGAAGGGGCTTAATAGAAAACCCTAATCGCATAGCATTATATAGCTCGGTAGTTTACTAGTCAGGTCGGGTCGGGTCAAGATCCGACCATTTTTCTTTATTTTTTACCCAGGCCCGGACCGACCCGGCCCAACTGAACCTAACCCATTATAAATTCAAGGCTTCAACCATCTTAAGAACAAGGCCCATACATATTGAAATGCGGGCTGCTATTAGCACACTTCAAATAATTCTCGAATACCCCCCTCCATTAAATATTTTTCTCACTATTGACACAATCCCATTCTTTCTTTTACTCAAATAATTAACATTTAATAAGCCTAATAAATAATCATAATTAATACAATCGTTCATTAACATTAAAACATTAACACCCACTACTCCAACTCATAAAATCACAAAACCCACATGCTAAAAAACCCTACCACTCCAAGCAAACAAGAAACACCGTACATACTCGTTTCCATTTTCATTTCATTCGAAAATCCAAACAAGAAAATTAAGATTATTGTTGGTGATCTTGTGATTGAACTATAAAAATTATTATGGAGAGTGATATTGCCCAAGAATGTCCACTCACTTGTTAGAAGCCGAAGACATCCTCTATTACTCGGTTGCTAACAATCAAAGTGGCCATTTGTTACTTAGTCCTTAGCAACTGAATTGGAAAAATTAGAGTGTTTGAAATTGGGTCCCCTATTTTGAAATGTAGAAGAGAGGAGTGGTGGGAGTGGGTGTGTGAAATTGAGTCTTTGTTTTGCGAAGAATTACTATTATTTAATACTATTTAATCTTAAAATTAAATAGAGAAGTGTTGTGAATTTTAAGAAGATAAAATATATACTTGAGATATATTAGGGAATGATCGAGTGTTAGTGCTTCAATAGCAACCCCTAATAAATAGCAAAGGTGTGACCTATATTATTAAAAATATAGTCAAAAAAGAAAAGAAAAAAACTCCACAATATTTTTTTTTTCTTACGAAAGTCCACTGTAGTATTAAACTTACATATGTAAAAAAAAAGTTACAAATTTTTGGTAGAAATAGACACTAATCAGATGAAAAAAAGATGGATTATACAAAAATTGAATAAACATAATTTTTTAGGGGTGGATTTGGTATAATATCGTACCATACCAAATACCATCAAGTACTGTACCAAAAATTCGGTACACTAAAATTTATTACCATTACCATACCAAACTTTCGGTATACCGAAATATTGGTATGGTTCGGTACGGTACAGTACATTACAAAAAATGAATCTTGTAAATAAAAAAGATCAAATTTCTGAATTTAACTTATTTACAAAATAATTGATTGTTGTTACTTATCGTAAAACATATCTAACTTAGCTCAAACCTAAATTTAACTAAATTTTTTTGAAAAAGAATTAGATATGGTTTGTTAATATTTACATATTTGCACTTTATTGTCTAAAAAAATAGACTAAATCACTAAATAAATAAAAATGTGTTATTACTATGATGGCTTATTTTTATCTTAATTCAAACCGATTAAGTAAATTAAGGCATCATAATTCAAATGGATTAGATAAATTAGGACAATTTTCACAGAACTAAAATGAGGATGCAGAACTGAGAACCCCTGCAACTAAGCAGAATTGTAGAATATATACATACACACACACAGATATATATATATATATATATATATAATCTATATATCTTAGTCCCACTCAACCAACTAAGTTCCCAAATTTAGAATAAAACTTACAACGCTCTAATTTATTTCATTTACTTGACATCATCTGTTCAGACTATACACTGTCATTGCCTATTGTGAAAGAAAATAAAAACTAACATCTTCTCATCATTGATATATATTATATATGTCAAAATTCGAGTGCATACTCAATGAAACGATTTAAATGAACTAAACAATATTAAAATGAACCGACAAAATTTGTTTTAATGGAATATTTATATGGAACGAGAATTGTTACCTCATTTAGAGCTGAAATTGGTCTAAAGAGAGAATGTGATCGTTGACAATCTGAACCATTCATCTAAATTAATCTAAAGAGAGAATGAGATTATTAACAATCTGGACCGTTCATCTAAATTAATCTAAAGAGAGAATGTGATTATTGACAATCTGGACCATTCATATAACTTAACTTATATTTAGTTGTGGAATATTGGTAATTTGATATAATGGCACATTTGGTATTGGTATGGTACAGTATACGGTGATAATATTGATTTTTTGGTATGATATGGTATATAATCGGTAATGAATTTAAATACCGATGTCGTGCCAAAATAATTCAGTATGATACAATATCAATCGATATTGTACTATTACCAAATTTTTGGTACAATTTAGTATTAATTTAGTTTGGTACAAATTAGTACGGTACAAATAATATATTTTCCCACTCGTAATTCTTTATACAAATTAACGTGACTCCAATATAATATTATTGGTTGGCAAAAGTCTCGTCAATAAAGGTTAACATAAATTCCATTTTAATTGGTCAATAAATTAATATAGTAAGAACTAGTATTATTATTATGCACCAATGAGTTACAATAGCAAAGTGGTACACCCCATTTAAAGTGTGAGAAAGGAACAAAAAAGAAAAGAGTTAATTGGTACGGAAGAAATATAATAAAATTATAATCCGAACACTAATGTAAAGCATTTTGGTTAATTGGAGATTTTCCTTGTGCATGGAAACTAAAATTAAATATTTATGGGAGCAATGATAGAGGCAAAAACAAAGTTGGCCTTGTACGCAAATGGATGATGGATATGTGGGTTAAGTAGATGTTATAAAGCAAGGATACTTTTTAAATGGACGCTGTTTTTAATATTTGAGAGATATTGACACTTGTGTTCGAGTTCTTAACATATATCTAACACTCGTACGAAGTGTTTTAGATAAAATTTTAACAAATCACGCGAGAATGCTTGCTGGACACTTCTTGAACACTTTGTAAACACTCTTGGATAGATTTTGTAAATTTTTATAATTATTTATAATTTAATTAAAAGGTAAAATTGAAAATGACTGATTGTATATGTCAATAATACATATGTACATTCTATGGGTTTTATCGTATTATACCTTGTAATTCCTAACATTACATGGATTTCACACATATCAAATATACATAATAGTGATTTGACAAGCGGAGATAATATGAGTTATTCAATATGAGATTGCAAGCTTCAATCATAGTCCATGCATTATTTTTATTTCTAAATTACGAAAGGTAATTTTATAATTTCAAGTGCATACAAAATCCTCCTACTCAATGTATAGTTCTAAATAGTTAGTTGTTACAGAGAACATAGTGCATTAATAATTTATTATTCAATGCATAAATTATACATATACATAATGTGTATATATATGTATAATTTCTTTGTCGTGTCTGTGTCTTATATTTTTAAATTTTTTTGTGTCACTATTTCTGTGTCGTATCTTGAGTCCATGTTCATACTTCATAACATAGAGAAAGCAAAACATCACGCAGACAAGCTTTCTTGTTGCTATCCACCGGGAAAGGAGGGGCTGATCTTTAATTTTTATAGATTAGCTAATATGAATTAATAATGACCATTGGATTTTAATGAACTGATCTAACGATTAAACTTATGTGCAGGTTAAAAAGCAATCTGAAATATATTAACGTGGGTAAAATATGTTAATATACAATTCCTTTTTTCCCGCCCAAATGTGTGAATACACGATTAATTTTTTCCCCCATCAAAGAAGTTGAAATGCTAATCTCTCCTTTATCCCACTTATTCCGTCAATCACCATTTTGCTGTGTTTTTGAAGCTAGCTTAACATTTCTAACTCAATCCAACTACAAGATACAAGATACAGATTTTTAAAAGCCCATCTCATTTTTTTATTCTTTCATTAAAAGCTATTCTTCATGGATGAACCCTTGATTAACCAAACGGATGAGGGTTTAGGGTTTAAAGAAGCAGGCATGATAGATGTGGGCACGGGAATGATCGATGATCCAGTTTTTGATATATATAACTCTTTGTGGTATGCCTTCCTTTTTCTCTTTGACGGTTTTATCTTCTTCTTCTTCTTCTTAAGTACATATTTTTGATGTTTGACTAGTTTGTTACAATTAAATATAAAACCTCTGATACAAAGCTATTTTGTTTGAAATTTTGCAATAACATGGAAGCCGTAGCTGCTCGGGATGAAAATCATATTTCAATGAGTAATATTGACCGAGTAGACTAGACTCCTGCTATTGGTATGTTATTTGAAAATTTAGATGATGCCAAACTTTTTTGGACAAATTATGGGAAACATATGGGATTTAGCATTAGACAACATATGTTTAATAGATGTCCAAAGGATAAAATAATCACAAATATTGTGTATTGTTGCTCAAAATTCGGGGTTCGCGAGAACGATAAACGAAGAATCTACAGCAAGCATCGTCCAGAAGTAAGAACGGATTATAAGGTGATGATTAATTTGTTCTTAAATCGAAAGAATGGAAAATACATGATTAAATTTTTTAAATGTGAGCATAATCATGAACTTTAGCCTCCGGAGACTCGTTTCCTGTTGAAAGTAAACATAAATATGTTAGATGCTCAAAAAAGTGCGATTGTGATAGCACATGCTGCGGGATTGAGTAATGCAAAAGCACATGGATTTTTTAGTGTTGAAACTAGTGGTAAAGATCGTCTTGGATATATTATGGAGGATTATAAGACTTATTTACGGTCTAAGATAGAAAAAGATATGGCGGGTGGAGAGCTAGGCAGTATATTGAAGTACTTTAATTGTCAAAAGTTGAAAAATCCATCTTTTTATCATTCCATGTTGCTTGACATGAATGAGGAAGTTACTAACATATTTTGGTGTGATTGCCAGATGTAGCTAGATTATGAGGTGTTTGGTGATGTGGTTGTTTTAGATACTACGTACGGAACAAACAAATCATAAAGATCTCTTGCTGTTTTTACTGGTTTTAACCATCACAGACATATGATAATATTTGGAGCAGCAATTATGTATGATGAGACAATACCTTCATTTGTTTGGGTTTTGGAAACATTTTTGGAGGCACACAAATATAAAAAGCCATAAATAATCTTCACGGATCAATGTTAAGCCATGTCTAATGCAATAGTTCAAGTGTTACCCGAATCATTTCATGGATTATGTGCTTGGCATCTTTCCCAAAATGCAAAGAAGCATATGGGAAATCACATGAAAGGCGATAAGAACTTTTAAGGTCCTTTTTACCAATATATGCTCCACATCCAAGATGAGGTTGAATTTGAAGTAACTTGGAAGAAAATGGTAGAAGATTGTGGTGTGAAGGATAACAACTGGATTAACAATACATATGCATTGAGACAGAAATGGGCTATGTGCTTTATGAAAAATACCTTCACTTTGGGGATAAGGAGCACTCAATTAGCAGAAAGTTTAAATAGTGATATAAAAGATCATTTGCGGTCTGACATTAATATGGAAGATTTTTTTGTATAGTTTGATTCTGTAATTAGTGACAAAAGATTGAATGAGCGAGCAACGGAGTTTTATGCAAGACAAAAGCTTCCACCCAAGTCAATGAATCGCTATCCACTACTAAAACAAGCTTCGAAGATCTATACTCCAAAAATATCTTTACAATTTGAAAAAGAGTTTGATAAGTCATTAGAGGCATTTAAATACAACCAGGGACAATATGAGAATCAATTTATCATTACTTCGCTAAATGTGGCAAGTAAAGAATTCAAAGTGTATTTCGATCGATCGAGGGATGTAGTTACATGCTCTTGTAGACTATTTGAGATGGAGGGAATTTTGTGTCATCATATACTTAGGGTGCGTTTGATTGCAAGCATGGAACTTGCATGAAAAGAAAATAAGTTACGGGCAATTGAATTGCCTAGAATTGAGTTGCATGGAAAATGTAGTGCAGTGTGTTTGATTGCCTTAGTTTTCTACCCGGAAAATATTTGTTGTATTATGGCATTTTTAATGTAGAAAAAATTATTAGTATTTTTTTACATAATTATACAGTCATGACGGATCTTGTTTAATTGAACTTGATTAGTAGATTTTAAATATTAAATTTTTATATTATTTTGAATTTTATATTTTAAGTTATGGCATTTTTAATGTAGAAAATGGTAAAAACCTTGTCTCGTGAACCGTGCCCAAGCATGGAAAACAAAAACCACCCAAATTCCCACTTTTGTAGTGTTTGATTGCATTTATTTTTCATGGAGTCAAACTCCCACTTTTTTTACTATTCGAGTGTGTTTGATTGGCAACATATTCCATGGAAAATGAGGATTTTCCACTTGATTTGACAACTTAAGGTGTTTGATTGGCTTTTTTTTTCAAGCAATTCAATTCCCACTTTTGCCTCACACATGTGCATTTTCAAGGTAATTAAGGAAAATGTTTTCTTTTGGGGGGAGGTGGTTTTTTGTTTTCCATGCTTGGGCACGGTTCACGAGACAAGATTTTTACCATTTTTTACATTAAAAATGCCATATCTTAAAATATAAAATTCAAAATAATATAAAATTTTAATATTTAAAATCTACTAATCAAGATCAATTAAACAAGATCCATCATGACTATATAATTATGTTAAAAAAGAAATACCAATAATTTTTTCTACATTAAAAATGCCATAATACAACCAATATTTTCTGGGTAGAAAATTAAGGCAATCAAACACACTACACTACATTTTCCATGCAACTCAATTCTAGGCAATTCAATTGCCGGTAACTAATTTTCTTTTCATGCAAATTCCACGCTTGCAATCAAATGCACCCTTCATGTACTTTTCCTTGTAAAGGTGGAAAATATTTTCTTTGGGGGCGGTGATTTTTATTTTCCAGGCAATTTGCACAAAGACTGAGGCAATTAGCACCTAAAAAAAACTGTTTTTTGATCAAGTAAAATTGTTAGAAAAATAAAAAAAAAACTGTTTTTTAAAAAACAGTTTTTTGATGAAGTAAATTTGTTAAAAAAAAAAAAAAACTGTTTTAAAAAAACAGTTTTTTGATGAAGCAAAATTGTTCAAAAACCAAAAATTGTTTTAAAAAAATCTGTTTTTCACTGAAGTAAAATTGTTCAGAAATAAAAAAACTGTTTTTTGACGAAGTAAGATTGTTAGAAAAATAAAAAAATCTGTTTTAAAAAAAACAGTTTTTTGATGAAGTAAACTTCTTAAAAATAAAAAAACTGTTTTAAAAAAAACAGTTTTTTGATGAAGTAAACTTGTTAAAAAAAACAAAAACTGTTTTAAAAAAAAACAGTTTTTTTATGAAGCAAAATTGTTCAAAAACCAAAAATTGTTTTCAAAAAATCTGTTTTTCACTGAAGTAAAATTGTTCAAAAATAAAAAAACTGTTTTTTGATGAAGTAAGATTGTTAGAAAAATAAAAAAAAAAACTGTTTAAAAAAAAAAAAAACTGTTTCTTGATGAAGTAAACTTGTTAAAAATAAAAAAACTGTTTTTAAAAAAAACTGTTTTTTGATGAAGTAAACTTCTTAAAAATAAAAAAACTGTTTTAAAAAAAAACTGTTTTTTGATGAAGTAAACTTCTTAAAAATAAAAAAAACTGTTTTAAAAAAAAACAGTTTTTGATGAAGTAAACTTGTTAAAAAAAAACTGTTTTAAAAAAAAAACTGTTTTTTGATGAAGTAAAATTGTTAAAAACAACTCTTTTTTAAAAAAAAACTGTTTTTCAATGAAGTGTGGTCTAAAAAAAAAACTGTTTTTTGATGAAGGAAAATTGTTAAAAAAAAAAATGTTTTAAAAAAAACTGATTTTTGATGACGTAAAATTGTTCAAAAATCAAAATACTATTTTTTGATTAAGTAAAATTGAAAAAAAAATAGAAACTGTTTTTAAAAAATCTGATTTTTTAGGTAAGTTCCATGTAAAAAATATACAAGTTCCATGAAAAAAGGTTCAAGTTCCACGGGAAATAATAGCTATCAAACAACAAAAGTTGGAAAAAGTTACAATTACCATAGAAAATAATGTCTATCAAACACCAAAAGATGGAAAAGTACACTATTTTTCGGGTAGAAAATTAAGGCAATCAAACACATTTAATTGACATTTTCCATGCAACTCAATTCTAGGCAATTCAATTGCCTGGAACTTATTTTCTTTCCATGCAAATTCCATGCTCGCAATCAAACGCACCCTTAGAGTTTTTAGTAAGGATGATGTATATAAAATTCCAGAGAAATATTTTTTGAAAAGATGGGCTAGAGGAGTGAAAAGTTGGTTTTCACTTGATGAAGATGTAAAGGAAAGAGAAGATAAAAATGGTTTCATCAATCGGATGAATAGTATTTTGTTACGAGCCTTATATCATGGTTCAATTTGTAGTGATTCATGTAAGGGACTAGAGAGCATGGTAATGGATTTTTGTAAGAGAGTTTTTGATAATTATCCTAAACATGCGGCACAATAAGTTGGAGACTCTACTCAAGACCCAAATTTTAAAGGAGCATTGAAGAAAAAAGAAGGCAAACAAAAAAAAAAGAAGGCAAAAACCCTTGCATGAACAACGACAAGGAATGGGAAAAAAAACAAGAGTTAAAAAGGTAAATATAAATTTTTCATTATTTTGTTATGTCTTGTGAAATGGTGAAAAGTAAATTATCTATATATATTCTTTTCTTTTTGTAGGATCTAAAAGATGTTAGAAGCCAAGAACTTAAACCGGAATTTCCTGTTACATCGTTATCTCCACCGTTATTTTGTAAGTCATAGTATTAATATCTTTCTATCTACGTACAGTGCGGTTTTGTAAGTGTGTATTTCTGTCATTTTTTTGTCAGATCCAAAGGATATTATTTTCCAAGTGTTGCCCAGCTGATTCTAAATTATGTTATTTATTAATGCTTCAGGTGATTTGGACACAAAATTCTCTATCAGCTAATCAATGAGAGATGAACATATGTAGTGGAAAAGCTTTGCGATCGAACTTAACAAAATTCATTAGTTTTGGTATGTGTTGGGTTTTAAGCTTGAACTTTATTTTTGTCATTTTGTTTGTCCTTGAATTTTACATATTATTACTGTTTCAATGGATGAGGCAGCTTTAATGAAATTAGTGAACTTTCTTTATTTCTGTCATTTTGTACTACTTTGGATGATTAATTTTATTTCAAGGTGTAGTAAAAAGTAGCGTGTGACTTTAAGAAGAATCCATGATTGTGCATCTACATATTAATAGGCTACTTGAAAATTAAATGAGAAACTAAAGTTCAGTATGCTCAAAGAATTTCAATTTCATTAAAATCTCCAACTCAAGAACAACATTTGAGGCAAATTACCCAAATACTTCTTCCTTAATAATTTATCGAATTCAAATAAGTTAGCTAATTCAAAACTTAATCAATTCGTTTGATTACATTTTCTTCTTAGAGTGAGGCACTTTGATTCTTCTCTTGAATTCCAAATCTTGATCTTGGTGTTCAATAAATGACAAAGCTTGCACTTTCTTCACGATTTTGATTACACTTTCTTCTTGTAGTGAGGCACTTGAAGTCTTCTCTTGAATTCCAAATCTTGATCTTGGTGGTGGTCTATAAATAACAACGCTTGCACTTTATTCATGGTCTATAAATGGCAAAGCTTGTACTTTCTTCGAGTGGTGGATCTAGAATTAGGTTCACCGGGGCTAAAAAAATAACACACAAAATAATTAATAGATGATTATATACTAAAGAAAAGAGAATTTGTAACTAACCAGAGCACATCAAAAAGTTTGAACAACTTATCTTTGCATAGCCGAGAAAATGCAAATACTAAAGAGGCCACCAAATTCTAATAATCACTGAGAATTGATGCTAGCTGCAATGAAGAAAAATA
This sequence comes from Lonicera japonica, assembly GCA_021464415.1. Lineage (NCBI taxonomy): Eukaryota > Viridiplantae > Streptophyta > Magnoliopsida > Dipsacales > Caprifoliaceae > Lonicera > Lonicera japonica. Next base: position 32,551,068 of record CM038466.1, on the reverse strand, counting down.
AATACAATTGGTGGATGAGAATTTATGCCAATAACACCCCCAAATCCCCAATAATAATTATAATGCTAAAGAACAATAAATATGATAATTAAGGAGTATAATGGATACACTAAAAAATTTATGACTAATTAACCCCAAAATTTACTGAAGAAATTGAGTTCTTATCCCAAAACTAATTTTGCAGACTCACGTCAACAAAACCCTAAAACCTTTCTTTCAATTCTTTACCCTTTAGTTCGATTGATGTAATTTCTATCAACTAAATGACCCAAGGCATCTTATATCGGTGATAATCCACATTCAATGTTCACAATTTCGCCAATTTATTTTTACAAACAATTTCACATACCTGAGTGAGGAGAGATATATATAAAGAGAGAAAGCATTGCGAAAGGTTGGAAGAGAAGGCAACAAAGCACTGACAGAGCGTGAAAGAGCATACAACGTCCATGAAAATGGGTGAACTTGCTTGATTTCTCCGGCGGCCATGGCAAGTGATAATGCCAATTTTTCGTTCGCGTCTGGGGTGAAAAAGAAACTCGCTTGATCTATTGTGTTTCAAAGAAAGAATAAGTAAAATTAATTAATTTTATATCCCATATACAGTTAACCGTTAGATCTGCTCATTTAAATCTAATGGCTATCATTTATTTAGATTAGTTGATCTATTTATTTTAAAGATCAGCGCCCCTGTACCTCTATCCACCTTATCAAAGAGTGGAATAAGAATAATTTTTGAAGTTTTGAACATAAATTTTCAACACATGTTTTGAGATGGTAATAATTATGCTGATTTTTTGGTAACGACGAGAATAAACTGAAACAAGAATTTAATGATTTAATGATTTTTGAAGGGCCTCTTTTGGCTATCCTTCTTTGGCTACGAACAATCTTTGGTAATCGATATTAGTGGTGTAGCTTTTGTTAGATTATAATTATTTTGTGTCTTTTTATTTATGCTAAAATAATATAAATACAATAATTAAGTTTAATAATATTTTTTATTTTAAAGTCTATAATGAAAATAATGATTGTTTGAATATAAATAAATAAAAAAATAAAATTGTTTGAATAGAAATAAATTTTTAAAAAAAACTTGAAAATCTCTTCAAGAAAATCTTTCCAACAGAGTTTTTTTCTTGACAAAAACCCTACATACCACTGCAATTTCCCAGAAAAAACCCAATTCAAATCAAAACATGTTCACTCTACACTCCTTTCCCTCTCCTCCTCAACCCCTTCCCCACCCCACATTTTCCCCCCAATTAAACCCCCACCCACACCACCCTTTCAAAACCCTAACAATACCTTCATTTCAACCCAACCCATGTCTTCAAATTACTAAATCAAGTCAAAATCAAAGAATAGAACCCACCACAGACTTGATTTCCCAAATTGAACAGGATAATGAGGGCATTGAAATTGAAGTAGAAGTAGTGGATGAATCTCCTTCTAGGGCTAGATTTAGAGGGAGAGCAGGAGGAGAAGAGGAGGAGGATTATGATAGAAACCCCGAGTTTGCTGAAATTATTGGTAATTGTCTTGATGAGCCTGAAAAAGCTAGGTCTAAAGTAAGCTCTCAAATTGTTTATCTACTCTTTTAGTCAATAATTATTTCTTTTGGGTCATTGGGTGTTGAATACTTTTTTCTTTTTTTTCTGAGAGATAAATAATGAAGACACAATTAAGGGTGTGTTTGATAAAAGAAGTTCGCTATTAATTTTTGCAACAAGTCTGAAAAAATATGAGTGATCAGTGAGACGTTCTATTACTTTTACAGTTTTTCCGCAGAAATTGGAATCCAATTTTATAGGTAATGGGTAAGAAAATTTTTACATGAACAAGATGGAGTATATCTCATAATTTCACCAAATCACTCATTTTTTTCCCATCTCCTCATAAATTTGTAGTGTTTTCAATATTTTCCAATTTCTTTTCTTATCAAACCCACCCTAAATTGAAGGATTGCAAGAGGGCTTATTGTTTACTTTGTACTCGTGTACTATATGATTAGTGGATTTCTAGGTATAACCAGTACCTATGGCATTATCTACCTTTACAAAGAATTTTCTCGTGCTTTGCGATAATATTTATGTATATCCGTGCACCGTTTGTACTAAACAAAATGGCTATGTGTAAGAAGTTTTTGTTTAGTAAAGTAAAAGAATATAGGAAAAATGATTAAGGTAGTATGAGGTGTATAAGTATTGGTGAGAAAGTTGTTAGATAAAGTTATCATCAATAATAGGATAGAAAAAATCTTGAGTTCAACTTGTTGCGTAATGAGCTTAATTGAAATTTCAGATGGAAGAGAGATTGAGGAAGAAAAGGAACAAAATAATACATACCAAAACTGGTTCAGCAACACCTATGCAAGTGACATTCAACAAGTAAGTCTACAAATACGTGTATATAATGTCATGCATTTTGAACACCAACTGTATGATGAAATATCTCGATGCTGACTTGCATGCTATGTAAAGCATATGCAAGTGTATATTAAAGATGAAATTCTTTAACAGACATGCTAGACTACTCTCTCTTCCATATAGATGCTATCTTGAAATGGTAATGAGATTATGTTTGCATACTATGAAGACGACGACCGTTCAGCAAAAATGAATGCTTAATACGAATACATCTGTCACTAAGTCATTAAATTTCAGTTGAGTACCTAAAATTATTGAAGGAGGTACTACAACTTTGCTGGGAAATTATCATACTAATTACCAAATTCTTGAAGTTTGCATTACTGCTTTTGAGGCATTGTGTAGTAATCAGTGTTTAAGTTTGTTTATATCACAATTTGCAAACAATAAGAAACACGAGATTTTGTGGATCTCCTTTTGTTCCTCATGTTCCCAGTGCACTCACCAAACACGAGCCAAATGCTCAAACCAATGTTACTTAATTCGCTACCAACGTTACGTAGCCCCGTATGAGGTGCTCTGTGGGGGTAGGCTTAGTCAGGACGCTATTTTGGGTTGCATACACACTATCTATCCTCTCTGCTATACATTTATCTATATAGTGTAATCCTTGATATATACGATTTATAAATTTTTATACGTCACTACTCACTACACAAAAATATGCGTCTCTTTGGTGATCTATGCAGGTCAATACAGGGGGTCGCTTGGGTTGGGATAAATTTTTGATTTGGTTATTAATTGATGTCTTAATCTTGATATTATAATTTCTCTCCTTTTTATTTTTGTTTTGTCTGATTTTATGAATCAAATTCCTGGGGGATGCATTAAATATGAAAACATTTTCTCTCTCTTAAATTGAACATTAGGTTCCTTTCTACATCTAGTGGATGTGAATACTAATTATAGCTGCTTGGTCTTCTTTTCGTTCTTGTGGATCTTTTTTTCTTCTTTCTTTTTTGCCCGTGGGTATTTACTATTTTCACTTCCTTTTTCTTGAAACATGTCAAATGGATGATCTCATTGTACAGTTTTCGTAATTTTTTCTGTTTGGTTGTGTTTACCAGATTCGACTTCTTGAACTCATACATATGGTTTGAATTCTACAATGCTCCATTGGAGAAAGATGTTTCCTTAATTTGCGATGTAAGTAGTAACTTCTCTTAAACTAGATTTCTAATTTTGCCGCCATCGGGATTAACTGGCTCACTACATATGACTTACATGTAGACAATTCGGTCATGGCACATTGTTGGACGGCTCGGTGGATGTAATTCCTTGAATATGCAGGTAAAGTGATTTCACTTGTCTATTTCGACTATCATTTTCAAAATCTTCACATAGCACATATGAGATTTCTGAACTTACCAAATTAGATCCGAGAGAAGTGAACTGCTCCCAAACATCACTCAAGCCATGCTTCAGAAACGTTATTTTGGCCAACGATTCCGTCTCTCTAATTTCTGAATTGGTTGAGTGAGACAAACCAATATACTACTCAAATACTAGCAATTGGAAAAATTGACAAAATAATTTATTCAATTCAAGAAAAGTACAGGCAATAATTGTTTTACTTCTTTAGTCCCTTTTATTCAACAAATAACGCGTTGACACGTGTAACACTACCCTTTATGCACAAAAGCGAGACGTGGTTACAATATTTGCCCATCCCTTTGGTGAGGACCAATTGAGTATTAAGGGAAAAAAAGGAAATAAGGGAAGCTGATAAGATATTTTACGTTTGGGTAAGGCTATTAGCACTCCAAATGAGTACAATGGTCCTCCATAATTATCTTTAGAAACATTTTATACAGATCTTTTTGCACACTTTTGATGCATTGAAGACACTTTTGGGAGAGTTTAGACTATGCATTTGGAGTGCCAATAGCCTTACCCTTTATGGCTTTATGTTTTTATCCCTATTTTTCAGCAAATAACGCGTTGATAAGTGTAATACTCCTTAAAAAAAGAGGGACTACAAAATTAATACAATTACTGCATGTGCTGAACACCAAAACATTAAAGAAAAGGTCAAAATGTATAACAATTGGTCCTCTCCTAAACATGAAACACAAAAAAAAATACAGTGACTAAAAGTAAAAGTATTGCTGCCTATCCTAAAGACAAAACCCAACCCAAAACAGAGGATGGCTCCTAATTTCTTGTTATTACATGGTTAAATTTGGAAAAATAGTATAGGACTCGAACTCAGAGAATTGACTTGGCAACTCCAAGATTTTGGCCGTTTCGGACAAAAACTTGCACGGTGAGTCTAGTTTGTTTCTTAACTATATCGACAATTTATGGAACAAAAGATACTAAAACTGAGTCAACTTTCCGTTTTGTGTCACTTCCTCTTAATTTTGAAGCATGAACAAACGATAATGTTTGTAATAGTGGACTCTTGGTTTTTTATCCTTGCAGTTATCACAATCTCCTTTGGATAAAACGCCAAGTTATGATGCTATTCAGGGAGCAAATGTTACTCCAGCAACATTTTATAACATTGGTAATCTCGAGATGCAAGACAATTTAGCACGCCTATGGTATTGCCCTAGTCTGAACTTTCGTGGAATAACTTGAAATTTTTTTGATGGTTCTATTGCCCTAGCAATTTATAATAACGGAAATAGCTGCGCATAATTACAGGTCCCTTTCCAGTGTTTTGGGCTTATTAGTTAATACAAAGACCTTCCCTTTGTTCCCTACTGATCCTTTTTTACCTGTTCGGTAATTCCTTAATGAGAGGGATCCTTTCAACTTGCAACAATGCAACATATAACGAAGCTTTCTAATGGGATATATTATATACTTAAAATTTCATAGCCACAAAGGACAGCCGTAGCCCTAATAGTTATCGCATTAGAGATTTCATAGTTGTCTTGGGATGGTCGTTATAATACTTGACATCAAGAAGGTTACTTTAGTTACCCGAAACAGTAACTTCCTCCGTCTCAAATTAGTAGTCCTAGCTTGACTTTGCTACTTTTTAAGAAGACGATAATTCAACATAATCAATGATCAAGAATACAACTTATTTTGTATGCTGATATTTGATGCATTGATTATTTCCTAAAAAGGAAATGAGACTATCTATTTGAGACACGTGGAAAAAAGAAAGCGGACTATCGATTTGAGATGAAGGGCATAGATGTACAATTGACGTCTTTGCTTTTCCATAAAAATAATATTGTTTTCAGTGTTCTTGTTCATAAATTCAATCAAACTTTTGACAGGGTGGATATTGGGACTAGTGAACCATTGCTGTTGGATGTGTTGGTGAATGCATTCACGCAAATAAGTTCCGAGTAAGCTCCCATGTCTCTTTTCCTTGAGAAAATCTGTTTTGCTTACTCATGTAAAGTTCTGTCGGATTATTCTCAATCACAAACTCCCTAAAAGTGAATTTCAAATGATGAGTTGATGGTTTGAGTCGTTTGACCTTAACTGGTAAATGCCATAAAATTGCGTAGTGCTGATTCAAATTTAAGGATTGCAAGCATAAACATAAGAGAAAGTTATAATTTTGCACATGAAAGTTGAAACGGATTTTTTCAAGTAGTGTCGCTAATGGTATCGTTCAGGGACATTTTCCTTTAAATATTTCTGTGCTTGCACATAACTATTTTCGTTTTAATGCACCAAAGCATGATTTTTTTTTTTAAAAAAAAATGTCATGGGAAGCTATCCTTTCTTTTGTCCTTATGCTTCAATTGTCCTGGCCATAATATTTTTCTTGTTCAACTTTTCTCCTCTCTCAACATAAGCTTGAACATTTGATTTCTCAAATGTATAGGGTGATTTAATAAAAAAGTTGAAAATGATTGAAGACACTACTAAATTTATGATATTTTGGAGAAAGAGATTATTATATTATTTGGTGAGATGATCTATTGCATTTTATATTTTTCTATGGAATCCAATTTTTTGGCGATGAGTAAGAAAAATTTTCCAAGGAAAAAGAGAAGAGGGACAACTTCTTACCAAATACTTATCTTTTCCAACTTCTTGTAAATGAAGTACTGTTTTCAATCAGTTTCCAACTTTTTTATCCAATGGACTCATAGTGACGGAATATCCAAATAAATAAAATATTTATTTTTTTTCAAAAATAAAATATTTCAAATGTTTTTTTCTGTTTCTCCAAGGGGTTAGTCTCTCCTGTGATGTATTATTCCGCTGCATCATAATTGTTCTGTCGATTGGATCAACTCTCAACCGCTGTGATTATATTTTAATGCAAGTCACATTGGAATCAAGCAAATGGTGTTTGGCGGATCCGAATTTGAGAACTGGAGGGAGAATTTGACAACCGATGACACTGGTTTCAGTGTTAATGAAATTTAGACAAAAATTCGAAAGGCCATATCCCACCCTTTAATGTTAGTGTGTAAAAACTAATTTAAAAGATGTATGCAGAATTGAGATAGCTGTTCAAGGATGTACATTTGGGTCAATTTTGGAGTAGCTGACAGATGTAGCCAGAATTTGAAATAGCAATCTTGTAACGAAGATATTTGTAAGCATTTGTTCCTGTGATTTTAATGCTTCTACTAGTTGATCATATCTGCAGAACTTAATTATGTCAATGTTATCCAAGTTTTGGATTAATTACGCGCATTTCTCATGTTTTGGGGATATTTATTTTCCATCGACTTTCATTGATCTTTTAAGTTGTTTTTTGTTGACATATATTACAGTAACATGCATGTGGTGTGTTCCGAAGGGTCCCTTCCACTATTGTATAAATGGTGGCGCACTTGCCATTGAGAAGTTGACGCGCTTTGCAAATTTAAAGTTGCATTTGTTAAAGTAGACAACACATTCATATGAATATAACAAACTTGGCATAAATAAGGTTCTTGTAAAATCCCTGTTCACAAGTACTATACAAATTGCAACCTAAGATCATATGAGGATATATATATATATAAATACAAGGCTCTTTCATTTACAAACCTGCCTCGACTCGTCCCGATTGTTTAACCTTGAAAACTTATTTAAAATTCTAGATTTCAGCCTTAGTAACCATTGTTAATTTTCAAATGTAACTTGATGCAGATTCCAAATCAACAATGTGTAGCTTTTCTTTGCTAAACTTTCATGCTTCAAATGCAGGCATATTTAATTCTGGCTTGATCGGTTTGAAAACAAGCAATGTGTTATATCTGTTACTATGGTTAATTTTCAAATGTAACTTGATGCAGATTCCAAATCAACAATGTGTAGCTTTTCTTTGCTAAACTTTCATGCTTCAAATGCAGGCATATTTAATTCTGGCTTGATCGGTTTGAAAACAAGCAATGTGTTATATCTGTTACTAAACACCGCGTCTAGCTGGAGTCTAACCCATTACAAATGACTTTAACTTGTACAAGTGCATGTATCGCAACAGAAATATGATTAAATACAACTGTGCACGTGTTGCAACAAAGTCCAATGCCCCCTCAACTACTAGATAGTGAACTTTTTCGGAAAATTCAGCATAGTTAGCATCGATAGAAGGCCGCCATCCTTGCGCTAGTAAGGAGGAGGTATCAATATCTACAATCAATGAAAATCTCATCAATGTGCGCTCATAAATATATGCCTGTCTGTAAAACACGATTCAGATGTACTTACAAACTTTTTACATACTAACTTTCATGGTAAACAAAGCAAAGTCGTAATTCTTAAAGTTTGCAAGCCACCACAAACATATTTTCAGTATTTTTATGTACTAGTTTTTCGTACACATGCGATACGTGTGCACCTTGCATAAATTAGAATGAGAAAATAAATAATAAAATAAGAATAGTCCAATGGAAACAAATAAAAATAAAAATAAAAACCATTCTACCTTTCTCGAGAAAGGGTTTGAGCGTTATTACATCACTCTTGCATCCGAGAAAGAGGATCATAAGGTTAAAATGGGAAACTAAAATACCTTATGGTTATATATATCAAGTAGTAAAGACCCACAAGGGAGCATTGGGCTCAACACTTACACATGGGGAGACTCGAACCCAAGCATTGAGCGACAGAATGAGCTCCTTTACCACTAGCCCACTAGGGCCACAATGCCCGGTGATTATAGTAGTAAATATTCTTGCACTACAAACTCTAGTCCTGCTAGTACTTTCTCATTTCTCAATTACAGTTTAAGTCATTTACAATTAGGGTACTTGATGTAGAACCAAACAAGTCACACGAACACAGTTTTCGAACAGTGACAAAAGTGCAAGTTATTTGGAAAAATCAGTATTCCACCAAGAATGCAAGTTTTTTGCTTAGTTGGCCTCTTGGAGTGCTTTCAAAATTATAGGGGCAATGCCGAGATCTTGGCATGATTTGTTGTGCAGACAATGGAGTTTTAGAGGAAATAAAAAGAAGGTCAAAGTCCTTTGGAGATCGGTTTCTATGGCAATGACTTGGTGCCTTTGGCAAGAGAAGAATGCCAGAACTTTTGAGGATAAGTCATCAGAGTCCCATGAAGTGTGGAGTAAAATGTTTATATGGCTTCATTATGGGTGAGCCTGTCAAACTTATTTGGGCCTCTGTCTATTTCAGACATTGCTAACCATTGGCGGCTTGCTAACAATTGGGCGGCTGCTATCTCTCCAGAAGTTTGATGGGTTTCTTGGACGACTGTGTAGCCTTCTGTTTGTGCTTTGTTAGTTAATTTCAATGACGTGTTGTATTTTCGATTTTTAGGGTTGGTCCACCAAGTCTGTTTTGACTGTATTGCTTTTATTGTTAAATGTTTTTATCAATGAAAGCAATTTGTTTCTGATCAAAAAAATAAAAATAAATTCTAGGACTTCTATTTTACTTACAAATAAGGATTCTATTAGATGTTGAAGATTTATGAGTTCTATTTGTTCTTGAGTCTTTTCCATATCAGTCGTCCAACCACTTTAGTTAGTTTAGAGTTCACTGTCTATTCAAGTTATAGTTTGTCTATGATCGCTTCTACTCCTATATAAAGAGCCTGCCTTTTATATTTTTGTCATCAATCATCACTAAACTTCATAGTTCTTTTCATTCTTTCACTTCTTAGAGCATCCACAATGGTGGAGTTTTGTGAAGGCAAAAGTGTTCATCAAATTGGCCAGTCATGAAGGGACAATGTTAATACGAATGTGGGAATGTTAAATGTAATAATTCTTTATTAGCAATTCCTTATTTTCACAGAAAACGTCTGCGCAGGTGATAATCCAACAGGTCATAGCACAATTTCTGAAAAATTCTCTTAACAAGCATATATGGGTTTGTGTTTGTTTGAAAAATATATGTTTGTAACTGTGTGGATGTATTTCTCATAGAGCCAACTCCAAAGAGGAAAAGCTACTCCCCTAGGAAATGGTTACTATAATACGAGCTTGCCCCACCTCTGTTTGATGTACGACGATTTATCATTGGATACGAAATTGAAGGAATTCGTTCCATATCATCATAATCGCCTCAAACCATTGTAAAGGACCAAACGCTAGCATGATACACAATATATATATACAGAGAGAGAATGCAAAGATATTCTATCAAGAAAATTATTTACTAAAGAAGTATAGGTTTAACTCTAAAAAAGATTTGTCCCAAAAAATAAAAAAATCTAACAATGATCATCGATCTAGAAAGAAAACCCAACAAAGATGAAAGAACAAATTCATACTAGCCTGGTGGAAAAACATAAATTGTTCTGGGTACCTTTCATTTGCATTACACTTCACTTTTTACATGGAAAATGATACAAATTTCATGGTTGACATCAAGTATTATCCTATGACGCACACAAGGGTATGTGTGACATGCCTGACACCATCCAGAAAATCTCAACAGACGAGGACACGACACGGTTGGGATTCATCGATAATCATTCATACAGTATAGTTCTATAAATTATGCACTTCGAAACCATATGGCAAGATACTGCGTATAGGTGTGTCGAACTGTCAATAAGTCAGTGGTCATGAATCTATACAAATATTACCTCACTATTGAAAGCAAAACTCATGGCTAGAAACTTGAACTCCTGTGAGCTACATAAGTGCTCCACTTTTTGTCATTTTTCATCATCATTTTATAACACTGCCTCAGTTTGTAAAACCTTAAAACTCTTGAATATATGTTAAATAAAACTTATAATTCTAGAACATATTTTTATAGCCTCTAGTAACGAGATTGGTTGTACGACATCCTTGGAAGACTCAAATCTCAATGTACTAAATCTTACCATACAAAATAAGTAATATCATTGACCATTGATTAGGTTGAAACTAGTGTCTTCTTAAAAAGTACCAAAGTCAAAACAAGACTATCAATTTAAGACAGAGGCCTGGATAGAGTATTTTTCTTTGTCGCTTCAGTGTCCACATGGCGTTTTGAACCAAGACTTCTACATTACATAGCATGATCCAACAAATATACCCACTCTCAAAAAAAGAAATAGAAGAAGAAGAAGTATGCCCCAAGGGATTTCATACAATTGGGTTCCCTCATTTGTGCTAAATTCATTTTACAAGCACATTTCATATGCAATACCATTCTGTAACACAAATGAAAGCAGCACCAATATGCCCTCACAAAACAGGAACAAACTCAACAAAAACACAAGCACAATCACAGCTAAAAAGATATGAACAACTCATTGCGGAAAATCATCGAATACCTGAAAGGCATTATTTGGTAAAACTACTCCATCTCCTTTTATCCGCAGGCTTTGCCCCAGATTGAGTTGCAGCTATCTTGCATTATCCCCTGTACTAATCCAAACAAAACAAAAACTTGGAATCTGTATAGTTAGTCACTTTAATTAACGCGAGGGTTAATAAATTGGTCGATACACATATTTTCACCTAAAATACCAAACAAATATTTGCATTGAGTAGTAGCTAATATATTGTAGAAATTTTTATACAAACTTATTTGACACCAAATAAATAAGGGTGAATCTTCTCACCCGACTTCAAAATTTTCAACTCTAATAATTTAACTCTGGTATATATGCTATCGATCTTTTCTTTTTCTCCTATCATTTGTTTCTCTTATGTTCATTATCGATCAATATCCATGCAAAACATCAAATTTTAGCATCATTGTCTTCTATCTACGTATGTATATATATATATATATGGTGAGTTTTCAATAGTTACTTTCTCTCTCTACCCATTGATAGATACCGACAATAATTAATGCGCATTGGTGAGGTATCAAATCTTTTAACCTGTTATAGCGGGTAAGATGACCTGTTTTAATTTTTTATTTTTTAATTAAAGTTTAGGTGGTGTTTGATTGAGATTTTAAAATCAAGTTTTTAAAATTTTTATCAAAAAGTCAACTTTACTTCGTACTTACCAAATTATTTTAATTTCTCTCTCATAAAATTTTTATACCATAACTTTAAATTCAAAAATCGAAATTAGATAAAAAAAATATATCTGAAACCTAATCATCGAGATCTATAAAACAAGATCCATTGTTACTATTTTTTTACGAGTTTTTTTGAATTGGTTGAAAAAAACTTTAACAAAAATTAAATTCACTTTTCAAAATATGTTTTAAAATCTCAACCAAACAAGATTCCTTAAATGTTTTATTTGCCAAATAAACATAGGATAACCCAATTCCAAATTAGGATAAGTGTTTATGAGTGTTTTCGTCTTTTCAATTTTATAGTTAATTAATAACATAAGTTTATTGAAAATAACACTTTCAACATATATTTGATTTTGAATTTTTATCTCTATACAATAGGTTTACAAATTACATACAACTCAAGTACTATTTCAATAACACTTTCAATTTAATCATTTTATTATCATTCGTGACAAATCATATCATAATAAAAACTCAAAAATTAATTTGAAGCCTCTCATATAGCATGTGCTACTGGTTTTATTAGTCACTGTTCAACTAAATAATAATGTTAACACAATAACATAAAATAATATTAATAGAAACATATTTTCTTAATTTAAAGTATTTCAAACAAACTCAACTTTTTATAATTTGATCAGATACGGAAGTATACGCATGATTTAAGGGAAAATTTTATAAATAATTTGTCGTTACTTTAATTCCGCGCTTAAATACAATAAAACACTACTTTTATATAAAATAATTAAATCAGTATAGCGAATAAGTAGGAGTCAATACAAATTCAAGTTAATACTTTCAAAGTGGAAAAGTTTGTCGAAATCCAGTATTTTAGGAATTTGGATTAAACCAGTTTTTACATTTTGATTTTTGAAATTATTTTAAATAAGAACCTAAACCAATTAAACTAAGAGATAATGGGTTATAAGGTCTCGTTCCATAATATTTTATAACTCTAAGGACGGACTCATGTTTAATAAAGGGAAGTAGTAGTAATTTCATAATTTGGTTTTACAATAAGGACACTTTTCATAATATTAATTTATTTTAAGAAAAATGATAATGTTGATGGAAAAAAATACCCTACTATATCATTTATTCTAATTATACAAAAGATATATTATTCTCTCTTACATACACATAGTTTAGAGAGAGAAAATAGAGAACAATGGAAAAGAGAAGTTGTCTCACCAATAATCTCACCTCTACCACCACCACCACCACTTGACTCTCCGATCGTATCGCCGAGAGGAGCGCCGTTTTCATCTTCATCATCTTCTTCTTCTTCTTCTTTTTCTTCATATTCTTCTTTCTAGATTTGCAATCGTAAAACATATATAACTTTTGATCGAACCGTTGGATTTGGCTAATTTTTGGATATGTTGTTCGGAAGACAAAGTTACTTTAATTACGCGAAAAATTAAGACGATCAAATGTCGTTTTGCTATCGAAATTGACCAATTTTTACAGTCCAGCGGGATTTGAAAAAAAATATGAGCGTAACACCTTTTTTTTTACGAACCCTAAGTCGATTCATATATATACATATAAATAAATTGAGTGAATGTTGATCTCATCCATTTTGTTGTTCTCTATTTTGTAATGGTGTTAAAATCATTTTAGCACATTTTGGTTTAATGTCCAAGTGGTGCTACCTTATGTTTATTGTTCAAAAGGTGCTAAATGCATTTAGCACCTTCTGGTTGTTGTCCAGGTGGTGCTAAATGCATTTAGCACCCTCTGGTTGCTATCCAAGGGGGTGCTAAATGCATATAGCACCATCTGGTTGTTGTCCAGGGGGTGCTAAATGCATTTAGCACCTTCTGATTGCTGTCCAGCAGGTGCTAAATGCATTTAGGACCTTCTGGTTATTGTTAGTGTCATAATAAGACGATATTATAAGGAAGGGGTATTAGTGTCTTCTTTATACATTGTCCTTAATTTACATGGCTAATTTTTAAGTGTCATTTATAATTATATTATTATTAGAATGAGCCCTTATATCTAATTGCCTCTTAAACTAAAGCAATTAAATTAAATCTAGCAAGTACGTAATCAATAATAAAAATTCCCAAGAAAAGAGAATCCACCACCATGGATATAAACAAAAAAGTATCTAATTATATTTTTAATATTCATCCATACTATATAAACAAATTCAAAATTACCATCATTATTTCTTTAAAACTAATGTAAATAAAAATAGGAATCACCTGTATTCTCATTTATGGTGATCATAAGAGATCCATCATTTATTTTAAAAAAAATTAAAGTACTAGAAAGAAAACACGTTATAATAATGGTAATTTCAAAATCTATTTTAATTCGGGACGAATAATTAAAAATCAATTAGAATTAAAATAAGTCCATTACATCCATGGCAGTTCATCCCTCCCTTTTGGGAGATAATTTAGCCAAGCATATTAAATAAATAATACATTAAAACAAAATAATAATTCATCATTAAAATTTAAAATTAAAGTACTTGAATACAAACTATAGATAATTAAAAAGTTAGAAAGCGTCGCACTTTATGATGCTTGAACTAGCGTGTACTTCATGGCTTTATGCTGTCCATTTCTTCACCTTCAATACTTCGGTCACACGACAACTAGTTTATGAATGATTTTATCTATTTTTTTCTATCATTTTTCTATGATTTTAGGTGTAGAGAATAGGTCTATATTTAGTAATAATAGATACAAGTTTAAAAGGTTTAGAAAACTATAATTGTAGAAGAAATAACAAATATGAGTTCAATTACTTAAGAAAGAATAAGGAGTTGTATTTTAATTATGAGAGAATATTGAATTGGAATATTCTTTCTTCTTTATCTTCCTTTCTGATCTTTAATATATTTCTTCCACCTTTTTATAACAATTTACTTATTTCCTACAAAAAGACAAAATAAATATTATTCCTCCATAATTTAGGCATTAATTATATTCTAACAAAATATTATTTACAGGTTTAAATAACAATTTGAGGCACTTATCAACGCACGACTTCCTAAATAACACTTAAAATATATCTTATTTAGTATTAAATAATTAATTATTTGGTTCAATAATTAATGTATCGTGTTTGACAAATAAATTTTATACTATTTTCAAAATTGAGAAGTATACCCACTAATTAAAATTAATTTATAATTGTACTAATTTAGATTACATTTTCATTTAGAATCCTAATCGAAATCTACTTCCATTTTAATTTATTTTCCATTTTCTTTTAAGGTGCATTTGAATTATATAATTGAATTTAGCTTTAAAATTCATAAATCTAAGATTTAAAAATTACATATTTGAAATACAAGAGCTTAAAATTTTGTGTTTGCTAAACAAATACAAGGAAATTGATTTCTAAATCCAAATATTATTTCGCTAAAATTTATATTTAGTTGATTAGTAAGCTATTTTTATTTTTTAATCCTGTGGCGGAACTCATGCTTACACAGAATTAACCCGTTTGACTCGACCCGCCCCTATTATAGTATTTTATTTCTTATAATATAGCATAATTACCACGGGATGGGAGTAGGTTTATACGTACACTATTCGCGATGGATTTAGATTTAAAAAAATAAAATCTGCACCGGGTTAGGATGTGTTTATAAGATTGTTGGGTTTGGACAACACACGACCCTTTGTCATCCTTCGTATTATTATTATAATTAATATTACAAGTATATTTATAATAACAAAAAATAATAATTTTGTTTAAAAATTAATTATTATTATTTTCAAATTCGCAAGTTTGGGATCTCTAAGGAGCAACTCTATCTCTAAAATTTGAAAATTATAACTTTTAGATAAGTATCAAATCTCATTATTTGAATATATTTATAAATCTTAAATCATAATTTCACACCAAACAAAAACATTTAGATTTGAGATTCCAAATCCAAATCTCATGTTAAAATCTTCTCTCAAATCTACATTCCAAACACACCCTTAAAGAATTTTATAGGGTTTTATTAAAAAAATATTTTCAATTAACTATGTTATTAATACTTCCACCCCATAGTAATAATAATAATAATAATAATAATAATAATAATAATAATAATAATAATAATAATAATAATAATAATAATAATAACAATAATAATTAAGATTTAAGAATCAAATATACATATTCTTCTATAATGACAATCACAGTAGACTTATTTCATGTTTATCAAATTTTCAATATATAATCATATAAAGTATTCATGATCATGTAATTAATTAGTTAGTACGACATTTGATACTATAATTTATAATACGAATAGTATTTTCTTTCACTAGAATGGTTTGTGAGAGGATAATTATGTAAACAACATACCATAAACCTTTGAGATTTATTTTGTACTTTTAAAAAAATATTTTTTATGAATTTATGTGAAATAAATGAGCCTACAAACAATTTTAAAAAAATTCATCAAAATTTTAATTATTTTTTGAAAGGATCACCATTCTTAAGTATATTTTTTTTTTGCTGTACAAAATTTTTTTTTCTTTTTAAAATTGTAGCATCTTATCATTTGATAATTAATTTGAAATTTAGAGTTTTCAGAATTAATAAAAAATATATATATTTAATACTTATGTTCTTGGTTGACCTTTGTAACAATATTTCGATTACATGTTCAAATTTAAAATATTTGTTTGAGATGTTTTGTTTGAATTTGAGCTTTTGTTATTTATATTTTTTTTATTATTTTATTTTTTAGTAGTTGTTATCTTTCATAAGGGGTAGTTTTGAAAATAACTATCTTTTATTTTTAATAAATTAAAATTTATTTTGTCATCGATTAAAAGATTGTCCTTGAAACTAATCCTAAAAATAAAATGTCCTTTGTTAGAATGAGAGTAATTGATTTGTACTTTAAAAAGAATCCCCATATTTTTATTGATTTAATTAACGTAGATGTACCTATTAATCTACTTTATTTTTTAATATTAAATTATTAATAAAATAATATTTATAAAATTAAATTAATAATATTTTTTTGTTAGTTTGTCCACACTTAAGGATTAATTTAGGAAACAATACTAATTAACTTAAAAATGTAGATTAACTACAAGATATCAATATAAATAAAATCATACTTTTTATAGGGGTATAGAATAGGGATATCCTGTATTGGAATTACAAAATCATGTAATGAATATCTAATTTATGATTCCTTAAAATTAAATAGAAAAAAAATGCCATGTCATCAGGTATCAACAAGTTACCCACTTAACCTTGCATTTAATATTTTGTATTCTCCTATGTGCATTAATTATGTTAGCCAACTACACATTTGATCTCAACCATTGATTTTTCATCCAACGGTTAATATTACAATAACTATCCATGGGTAAAAAAAGCAGTAACCATTGAAACCTCACCCATATATATATGTACAAGCCATATATAATCATTTTTAACACTATACATTTGAATAGCAATTAGCGAAATTATCAAAACAAAAACTTAAAATATAGAAAAAAAAAATACAATTCTAGCATGTACTAGAATAGAAATTCTGGTAAGATGTAGATTAAATTCTGTTTTAAAATTTTAAATAAAATACAATTTTTGATTGAATGTTGAACTCTACAAAATTATCAATATTGTAAATGTGCATTGTTATAGGTTCTATGCAATTTTAAATCTATTGTAATAAGAGAAAAATATGGATAGTCCTTTTTCTTTTTAAACTAATTTTTGTGACAAGTAAAAGTTAAAACTAAGTTGTAAGCATACGGTTACGGTTACAGTGTTGAATTGAATGAAATTGTTATTATTTTAAATTTGTTGTTACATTTTATATGCAATTATAAAACTACCGCAGCACAAGAGAAATGTAAGTCATTTTACTTTACGGAACTTATTTTTGCTAAGATTGCGTTTCATAGGGTTTATTTTCATGGAAAATTGTCCTTTTCCACACAAGTTCCAACTTTTTAGAGTGTTTTTATTGTCCTTTTTTTAAGGAAAACAAATTCTAAGAGCCATAACATGAACTTTTTTTCCTTGAAAAGATGGAAAATTAATTCTCATGGCTTCCCTACATAATTTATTTTAAAGAACAGCTGAAGTAACATTTTCCTTGGAATTGAACACATGTGAATTGTTTAAAATTCATTTCCATGTATATTATGATGAATTTTTTTGTTATTGAATTATTCGTATTTTAGTTTTAACAAACTCACCCCGTTTAAAGATTTTTAGAGAAAGTCGTAGGGTGAGAAGCAAGTCCGTAAAAAGCTCAATTTGGTGGGTGCATATAAGAATAATTTCCTACTGTTTAAGTTCCACACACCAACTAAGAAATTGAACAAACATAATAGAAAAACATTCAACTTTGATTTGGAGCCAATGCAGTAGTGCAAGGGTCTGTTCGAGTTTTTAAAAGAAGTTATCGCATTTTGGATATGAAACAAGAAAGTAATATGTCAAAAATAGTACCAATTATACTAAAGTGCAAGGGTCTGTTTGAAAACAATTGAACATTTAAACTTTGATTTGGTGGGGTGCGCCAAGCCAATGCAATAGTGCAACACAAAGGCGATGCTCGAGGACCCCAATAGCAAGCTATTGTAATGAGCCTCCCCCTGAAAAAAATTAATTTAATATCGTGTGAGCCGATGGCTCACATATCAGATATTAAACTGATAAGAACAGATACTACACTTGATCTTAGCCAAAAGGCCGAGAAAGGTATGCTTTTCAATATCTCTTCGTTTTCTTTTTATAGAAGCATTGGCTAGTATTCGTTCCTCTTGCACCGATGTGGTACTAAGCTATGCCACGCGCATACTTAAACTCTTTCTTTTTCTTTTTACCCCCTTTGGTGTTGATTAGTTAAACCACTCTGATTAAAGAAGTTGATGATACTTATTTATTACTATAAGTATCCCCACTCATGGTCAAGCATTAATAGAAAAAAAAAAACTGAAATTCAACTTTTAATGGGTCATGTATTAAGTCCTTGGAACTATAAAGGTGCAGTACCCATTCGATTACAAAATGCAGAAAACACTGTCAACAAAAATTATACTTTGGATTAATGAAAACCAAAGCGATATACTCATATGACTCCTCACCCAAAAAAGGCTTTTTCAATAATTATGTTCAATAAAATGTTACTTAAGAACATATATAACACCCGGATCTTAGCAGCCACAATATTTGAACAAAAAATTTCTTCCTCGACCCTAAAAATGTCAATTTTATAATTGAGCTTACTACATGTTCAATTCAAATTTGGTGTTGTATTGAGTTTAAATATTTAACGCACCATTTGATAACAAGATGAAAAAAAAAATTGATTTATGTGAGAAGTTGGAAAATTAAGTAAAGGGATGTGGTAACAACATAATAGAAGGATTTACTCAAGATTCAAAACTCACAAAGCCTCAGAAATTTTCTCAATTGCTGGTTAGTCTAACAAAACATCTATCGAATGCTTGTTTGTACGGAACTACAGCATTAAATCACCATCTAAAGGCAAAATAATGCACATATAGCATTCTGAATGATAAAGATGCGAAGCATAACCACCATTACAATAAATTCATCTTACTCCAAAAAGTTACTTCTATAATGCGTTCTATCTGTAGCCAGAGAGATGTTTTTTTGCCTATTGTGTTAGTAAAATATTGCAGTGACTTCTATATGAACAATTTCCTTTTGTTTTAGTTCCATACACCAATTAAGAATAATGAAAAAAACATAATAGAAAATCATTCAACTTTGATTTGGTGGGGTGCGCCAGGCCGAAGCAATAAATTCATTTGGACTCCTTTTTTGCATCTTACCTTTTATTTAGTTAGTGATTTTCTACAATAGCTTGCTTCTTGTTCATTATTATATTCTTGACGATGTCGAGTATAATTTAGATTTATATTTTTTCTCAAAAAATGTGTTCTTGATTATGTTTCAAACGAAAGACAAAAAAAGGACACTCGAAAGGATAGCTAAAGCCCTTCCACTTCTTGATGTAATATATGTATGAAATAAAACAAACTATGTCACTGTTTTTTCAGCTTATTACTGTGTTTTTTTTCCTCAAGAGAGAATAATTGTTTGCTATAAAGTAAAATAGCATTGCAATCTATCAGATGGTTTAGGGGATTTCTATGCATACCAAATGCAATAGAATGGAATTCACTGTTGATATCCCACCACTAAAAGCTTCCAACTATTCTACCGCTGCCACCACCACCACCTCCCAATTGCTCCAAAAGCCAACCTCTAATTTGCCACCATCTCCTTAGAAAATCATTTTAACTGAAATTGTAGGGGATCTCTTCTCTTGGTATTCTTTAGTAAAAGGCGAAAGAATAGTTCGCTTTGTGCTCACCGCACAGCCACATGAAGTTTTGATTGATACTAGATCGCATTCTTATTTTGCTTCTCGTGTCTCTGCTTTCTTCTTCTTTCGATGTGGGAACACGAAAATGTGATTTACTATATTATCTTACAAAATATACTATCATA
This sequence comes from Lonicera japonica, assembly GCA_021464415.1. NCBI lineage: Eukaryota > Viridiplantae > Streptophyta > Magnoliopsida > Dipsacales > Caprifoliaceae > Lonicera > Lonicera japonica. Next base: position 32,530,810 of record CM038466.1, on the reverse strand, counting down.
GAGAAATGTGATATACTTTTCATATAAATCAAAATGCATTATAGTATTCTGCATTGGAGATGTTCTTGAAGTGGACCTCAAAATCTGGGAGCAAATCAGGTAAATTAAAAAGGATAAAATAACCTGCAAATGTATATCTTCCAATGGACCAATAAAAAATAAAAGAACATCTCACTGTTCCACAAACTAAATGTAATAAAATAGAAAAACCTGTTCCATAATTTACATAAGAATTAACAACTGTTCCACAAACTAAATGTAATAAAACAGAAAAACTTGTTACAGAATTACACAATAATTAAGAACATTTTGTCAATCTTTTCTGTCTTGCTTGCAGTTGACTCATTGTTTATATGCCACTGGCCATATTTCAAATTTTTTAAGTCACTCATCCCATCAAATTACATTTTTGCACAAAATATATTATGACTATAATTGGTAGGGGCCGCGCGAACGCAGGCCTCCTCTGCCACAAATTATGTTGTAGGCTCCACCACTTGGGTAGACCTTAGGTGAGCACCCTTCCTAAGTGCAATGGAAGTCACTAACCTAGGCCATAGGCCTTCTTGATCACCCATTGATCCCATCCAGGTAAGTATGTTGCTTTGTACTACTCCATTCCATTCTATAGGCTTTCTTTCACCTCCTATCTCACACATTCCAATGTGGGACAAAGGCAAGTCCCATAAAGTTAACTAAGTGCTAGTTTAATTCGCTAGATATTGAATTTATGATAACAAACATTACACTTGATCTAGCCTAAAGGCCGAGAAATTTATGCTTTCATTTGTCTTTTCATCTTCCCTTTATAGCTGTTATGGCAATGCATTTTTTGATTGTTGCCTTTTTCACTCCCTCTATATAAATCAGTAGTTTCATTCGTATATGCTAGTTATTGTCTAATCAAATGATACTTAGCTATTAATATTAGTATACATGCATGGGGGTTGTGAATGGTTAGAATTCATTTGGGATTCCATGGGTGATTTTAAATAGCTTGTATTCACTATGTCATGGTTGATTTGGTGTGGTCATAATTCGTTTTTTATTTGAGCAATCACCTTGGTCAGCTTCTGGCACTGTGGACAAAACGAAAAGCTTGTTAGCTGAGTTCAAGGCTTTAGTATCTACAGCTCTCAAGATGTATCTTTCTTTATGGGTAACTCCACCCAAAGATCAATTCGAAGTAAAATCTGATACGGCAGTGACTCCCGGATCTGAAGATTCGGGATTGGTGTGTTGTTCAAATGAGCACATGGTGAATTTTTATATCCAGCAACATGAAGAAGGAAAATGATTGAATAGAGGAACTCCCAAACATTTGGCGATACCATATGTGGCGATATCAATGGCGACTCATTATTTCGATGAATAATTTTTTTAGACAGAAGAATCTAATGTAAATACTTACTCAAAATCTAGCTTACCAAATTCCATCATTGAAGACCCCATTTTCTCTTAAGAATTGGCCATGATACAGCTAATCGATGCAAATCTTAATTTATTGAAAAGAATCAATTTCAATTCAGTTTAGAGATACGGATAAATTGGTTCAAAAGACAAAAAAGGATAACTATTCAATTTAATCTTAAGTTCTAATTTATTTTAATGAAAGAAATATGATAGAGGACGAATAATTCCAATTTTAGAAGAATAAATTTAGAAATGTTTCTAAGACTGTAGAATTAGAAGATAATACTAAAAAATTAAAGTAGAAACCTCATTAAAAAGTGAAGAGGAAAGTAGAAGAACAAAATTTCAGAAGGAAAATAGAAGCAACCTTCCATTTACATGGTAAGATAGAGGGAGACATGCTTCACAGAGAAGATACGTCAATACTAAAGGTTGTTCTTAGGTATATTTAACCAAATGCTATCATGTATGGTATAGCCTGACCAAATTTAACAATGGGCTAAACTTTAGCCACAGGTGAATGTAGCCCGTCAAACCACAAGCGGGTCAATATTGCCCATTTCTCCCCTTAGGTGGGTCAGATTGACCCATCACTCTCCTTATACATACAATTTTAAGCCATCCCCTTGGCGGGTCATCTTAATCTTCTTAAGTGAAAAAGGTGGTAGTGTGACGTATTTGATGGTGATTGGGTGTGGGTTGAGAGTCAGCCTTTTTATGAATCGATAAATTGTAGGTTTGTGGATGAAGGGTTTAGATGTTTTGAAAATGGACGGCCAGAGTTGCGTTCCATTACCGCCAATAACAAGTGATAGTTATGGGACTTCCCCATCAAAAAAAATAATATAATACCATGTAGCTAGTTTATCCACGTATCACATATTAAACTTATAAAATGTATATTACACTTGAGCTTAACCGAATGCCAAAAAAAGGCATGCTCTCAGCTATTGTTTCTACTCTTTTATATGTATATATATATATATATAAATCTAGTGTACTCATACTTTTTTCGGAGCTAACAAATGTGGGACTCATCAATTGGTTTCCCTTCTGGTAACACCTAATAACTAATATTCTTTCTAACTAGTTACAAATCTCGTGCGGTGCACGAAAGTTTGATATCTTATTTTTAAAAATATAAGTGAAATAATCGATATATATACTTATTGAATATAAAATTAAACTTGAGAAATAATTCGAATAATAACAATTTGTAACCATGCCATCTACATGGCAATTTCTTTTTAAGATTTTGAACATTGCCACTCTCTAATATATGTTTCCAATTTTGTAACAATCTTCTGGAATTTTTTTGTTATTTTTTTGTTTTGAAAAATGAGTGTATAATAACGAATACACAAAGTTTTAGTGCAAATACTAAAAACTCATGATGTATCTCTACTATTAATAATTTATATTTATACTTATATACTTCTTCTTTTCATTTATTAATTAAGTGTGAGAGAGCTATTTGATGTCTCAATTAAATTACGAAAATATCCCCACATGCTAAGAAAACAGAAAAATTCAATTACAAGATTTAAACCCATGACTTTACACAAAATAAAAAAATCACTTAACCACTTCACCAAATATAATCACATATTATTAAATTGTTTTTAAAAAACAAATCATGATATTGAGTTATTAATAATTTAACCTCTTTAAATTTACTCGCTTTTGCACTTTCGTCCATGAAATTCATTTTGCATAACTTTTATCCTTAAAGTTTGTTCTAGTTTTCACTTTTGTCTGAAATTCCAAACACTTTTAAGTTTTTGGACGGAAAAGAACATGTGCGTTGTATGTGGGCATTGTAGCGGGATAAAGCGGTTAAGGCACTATAATACTCTTATATATGTTTGTCTCAAGACCAAATTAGGGCAAAATCAAAGTGTGGAGTTGGAAAAACAGTTGAAAAAAATGAATAAATTAATGCATTTCTGTTACATTAAAGGCTCTAATTAAGGCAAAATGAGTTAAGAATTAGAGCATTAAAGTGGCTTGACCGTTTTACTCCGCCATATATAGTGTCTTTGACATATGGTCTTTTTCATCCAAAAACTTAATGACGAGTGGGGTTTCAGACAAAAGTGAAAGTGGGAGCAAACTTTAAAGACGAGTGTTATGCAAAATGAATTTCATGGATGAAAGTGCAAAAATGGGTAAACTTTAAGTGAGCAAATTATTATTAACTCTATGATATTGCACATATATTGCGTGTCCCAATTCTAGTTCTATATGAAACGCATATATGAGCAACTTTATGTATAAAAGCATCACTTGTGCATTCATACTTGAATAGAGGCAAACCTGGCCCGTGTCAGTATTCTTCACTAAAGTGGGCATAAATGGAGGATCAATTTAAATGAGGCTCTAATTAGAAATGTTCCACAATGATTTGTTTGACGATCCAAGTTAAGTTTTTGGCCATGTTAAAAGAAAAGTGCCATGGAAAAAAAATTAATCAAGAAATAAATTATTGGTAAAGAACCAGAAAAGGAAAGAAATAAAGAGATGAAAAAGTATTTTCTCTTGTTCTTAAATTAAATTTTTTTTTGACATAATTGATACAAAAACAAAGACTAAAAAAAGTGGTAGATGTCGTGATAATTTGTGGACTTAATCTATCAATCACCGCACTGATGTGTCAGTTCTTTTGGAATTAATATTTGTTGACATAAAAGTCACTAATCTTGTTTTGATAATAACAATAACGTTAATCATGTGTAATTTAACTAAGTTGATGTTTTGAGTTACAGCCACATCTAATTGATTACACGTGGACTAAACCGAAAAGCCGGAACTAAGATCATTCACCTACAAAGGTTTCTATTATCAATGTCTCACACCTCACACAACTACTTGATCAATGCACTATCACAATGGCATATCTATGAAGATCAATGACCCAAGGAAGAAAAGAAACGAAGAAACAAACAAAGCCCTCGAAGACTCGTTATTTTATATTTGAGTGAGTGCTTATGTTTTCTATATAAATGTTCTTGTTTGATTCTCTTTATAACTCATACACTTTGTTTTTACACAATTAGATTGATCAAATCAAAGTTTATTTTAAGATACTTTCAAAATATCTTTTTAGCAAAAATTGGTTTTGTATTAAATTCATTATAAATTCAAAATATCTTATTTGGAGCTCTACCGAAAATAGGTGTCTTAGGAACCTATATTTGACCTTCCATAAGCATCAAAATTGATTTTAGAGCCTATTTACAAAAGGGTAAAAATTGCATTTTTGGCCTGCCAGACAGAGCTCATCAGTCGACTGATGTTGCTCAGTCGACTGATGGTCCAGAAACTAGCCGTTGGATTTCTGATTTTTTTACCATTTTTGGTACCAAACTTCCACCAAATCCCTCTAAACGTCCATATGTTGTCCTAGACTATATATACACTATCTAAGACATATTTAAACCCCCTTGAATCATTCTAACACTATTCTCTTCATCTATATTCAATACACAAAGATTCAAGAACATTGTTTTGATCAATCTTCATTATTTTGAGCTATAAATTGTTGATTAAATTTGATATCTCTTAGTGTGAGCTTAAATTGTAATCTTCAAGCACTTGAGAGCTATTGTTCATTGGTGTTTGCCACCAACATCTTATTCTTCAAACATTAAGAGAGGTTCATCTCTTAAAATAGCAAGAGATTGTTCTTGTGTGAGTGTTGTGAGAAATCAACATTTGTAGAGTGTGTTCACTTGTAGAGGTTTGATCTTCACCCGGAAGAAGATCGGTATTAATGGAAATTCTCGGGGAACTATCCAAGCACGGAAGTAAGGGCTAACAAGCCAAACAGTGTGGACAAAAAGTCTTCAACTTCTATCGGTTTAATCTTTCTATCTCTAGCTTTCTTATTAAATTGCTATATTCGTTTTGTGCTTGAGATTGCTTGAGTGTTTTGCTTGGATTGATTGATATAGACTTTAAATATTTTTAAAACGATTTTAAAAATCCGATTAAGTTTTAAAAATCCTATTCACCCCCTCTTGGTATTTTCTGACCTACAATATTGAATCCCCCTAAATTCAAAATCAAGTCTTGATCACAAAGACAGTAAGCTGATTGATTCTTTTAAATATCTAAACTTATCGTTAAAATATACTAAAATCCAAGTGAGATGACACTGAAGGAGCAAAAGTAAACATAAATAAACGTGGATAATTTAAAATAATTGTATACCCTAAATGCATTTTAATCCATCTAATAGAGAGCTGAATAAGAAACTACAAAACTGAAAAAAAAGAATGGAACCCAATTATGTCATTGTTGAGAATGATTGGCTCAAACATCGATCGCACATGGAAAAATTGTAAAACCCAACATGGGTATATGAGTAGGGAAGTGTTACCACTTAATAATGAGGCTTTTAATTTAAACCCCACACCTATGGCCTGAAAGTATACGACCTGGGCCCAACTTGGTGAATTTCTTCAATTAAATAAACCATTTAAATTAAATTAAATGGTTATATTGTACATGTGATTATATGAAGACCATGTTTTGGTCGTCTTACTTTTATTGTGACGGGACTGCATCTATGTGGGAATCGTCACTTAATGCGTACGATAGCACCTTACATCGCTCCCCCCACCCCCCGCGCAAAATTCCGATCAATGCCATTAAACGCCAACCCTCTAAAGTTGCCTTCTTTAAGCTCCGTACCACCATATTGGAATTTTCAAAAGAACTTGCACAAGAATAACAAGCAACATTAAGCACAGTTGATACACATGTGACTTGCATACAAATAAGTTGAGAAGAAAGATTGAAGAAGTAATGCAAGTGGCTTAGTGATAAGGACTCATTCCAATACATGCTAACGCAAGTGTCAAATATCGTAACTTACAACCTTCTGAGCAGGCCAACCCTCTAAAGTTGCCTTCTTTAAGCTCCGTACCACCATGTTGGAATTTTCGAAAGAACTTGCACTAGAATAACAAGCAACATTAAGCACAGGCGATACACATGTGACTTGCATGCAAATAAGTTGAGAAGGAAGATTGAAAAAGTAATGCAAGTGACTTAGTGATAAGGACTCATTCCAATACATCTAATGCAAGTGTAAAATATCGTAACTTACAACCTTTTGAGCAGGCCTTGTATGCATATATCCCGTAGCAAAATTCTGTAATCTCCTCGTCTCTAAATTAATCAAGAGAAGTTTATGTGCTTACTGCTACAGCAATAACCAATTTGCCACCTCAGCAGCTTAAAAGTTAAAAAGAATTTGAGTGCTTGCTGTAAGTGCGAGCGCAATAAATTCTTTACTACTCTGTTCATGTACTAATTAAGAGTATACTTTTTCTTCAAAAGAAAGAGGACTAACGGAGTCTTATTTGGTGTTGTTTATGGGTACGCAAAAATATGCACAATTAGAAAGAGTGGAAAATCTAAGAAGAGAGATAAAGAGTTAAGAGGATAATCTTATCCATCATTTGTTATGAGTTCTGCTTTGGAAGAGTTTGTAAGACCAGATTTTATAATTTCTGGTTTGATATTGTGTTCGATCATATTGATAAAGAATTCATAGATACCTAAACAAGGTTGTTCACTTGTTCTACAAATTTAATTTAACAAGGGATAAAAAATCAACCTTTGTCATTTGCTACTTAACAGAAACATAAACAGGCAAGTGTCATTGGGGACACAATCCCGAGCTCTATAGTTTTTTGTTAGAATTCAGTCAGAGTTAAGATGAAGTTGGTTTGTTGGTTTTGCAGCCATAAGCCATTTATATTCCAGAAACAACAAGAGCGTAAAACCTTTCAGAAGTGTTGTTTTGCCGATGATAACATAGCCTCATCTTACCCCATTTGTATAATTAGTTTGGGACTTTTGAGGGTTAACTCTCAATGGATGATTTGGAAAGGGGGGGGGGGGGGGGAACTCTCACTCTCAAGCATGTTTTAAGACACCGGAAGTTTATGAAAGGGGAGGCGAAAGATAGTGTATAAAGGGAATGCAGTAGCATTGAAAAACATACTTACCTGGATGGGGTCAATGGGTGATCATGAGGGCCCATGGCCTAGGTCAATGACTTCTGTTGCACCTTGGAGGGGCGCTCGCCTAAGGTATACCCAAATGGTGGAGCCTAGATCATAATTTGTGGTAGTGGAGGCCGCGCGACCTCAAAATCAGTTTACAAATTTTCTTTCTTTTGTGTTCAGCATGAAAAGTAGTGAAGGATGTGTAGATAGACCATGTGCGCACACATTACCAATTAAAGTGGACATCTCTCATTACCAGTACCTCAAAACAGAACTGCAGATAAACATAAAAGACAGTACAACTTTATCCTAATTTAGACTGCTGTGGTTCCCTAATGCAACTTCAACGCATTACTTTTGGTCATGGCTTATGTTTTTAGCTATGAAAACTCACCTCCAAACCTGAACTGATCTGTTGGATGCTCAAGAACCGAGCTCGAGTGGCAGGATTTCTATTAATATGGATGCTCAAGAACTGAGCTTGAGCGGCAGGATTTCTATAAATATTAGAGTGGAGCTAAATTTGAGCAGGCTCAGTTATCAAATCTGTTTTTGCAAATTTGATAAAATATTAAAATGCAACTCATGTAAACTTCAGTCTGTAGCCTTGAAATTAATGAGCCGAACATAGTCCCCGCCCCCCGCAACACCCCCCCAAAATCCCTTGTCTGCTTTACTGGGCAAAGTATGGAGGAACAAAATCAAGCTGTGATGACTTCCTATCTATTATGTCCTGATGACCTTTAGCTTTGTATATATTTATACTGAAATCAGATTAGGATTACCATCAAGAGAATCTTTAGGCTCACTAATTATATTGTTAGATGTTGTCAATAATTCAGTATACATATCCCAATGCCCAACGCTTCAATTCGATCATATGGACAAAGGGATTTGGCCTACCATAAGAAATGCAAGAGATTGGAGGTGGAAGATAGAGTGTATAAAATATAAATAAAAATAGAAAAATAAATTTTATTGCAGAAATCCTATTTTTCCAAGGAATAATTAGTCTTTCCAGTTTTAATGCTGTTAAGAATTATAACTTTATTTGGGGACTAAGACATAAGAAGCAGGAATTGAAATCTCCACCTACTTTGTTTTAATAATAAGAAAAAACAACTAAAATATAGACACACCAAGTTAGCTCTATCCCACACTGTTAGAGAAGGTGGAAAGCTGACCACACTGCTATAAAAAGAAGCTGAAGAGATGGTTTAACTCATACCTTTCTCGGCCTTTTGGCTAAGATCAAGTGTAGTATCTGTTCTTATCAGTTTAATATCTGATATGTGAGCCATCGGCTCACACGATATTAAATTAATTTTTTTCAGGGGGAGAGTCCACCACAATAGCTTGCTATTGGGTCTTTCAAGCGTCGCCTTTGTGTTGCACTATTGCATTGGCCTGGCGTACCCCACCAAAACAAAGTTCAAATCAATTGAGAATAATGATGTTTAGAAATTTAAGTAAACTAACTAATAGCAAGTGATTTTCAAGAATGTAATAAGCGATCAAACAAAATAGAAAACTGAAAGACCAGCCTGAAGAGGCAACCAGGGAAACACAAACACTTAGACCTTCAAAATCTGGCTGGCTCTTATGTAATGTAATTTGGTGGGTCCTGTTGTATTTGCTCTTATTAGCATAGTGGGCACTGTTGTATTTGCTCTTCTAGTGTATCTCTATGGGTGGTCAGTGAGGCTTATGGCCCAGGTTAGTGTCTTCCATTGCACTTTGGAGGGGCTTGCCTAAGGTCTACCCAAATGGTGGAATACATCATAATTTGTGGTAGTAGGGGCATGCATTCGCGCGGCCCCAATTAATTAAAAGTTATTTTTTTGATAGTGTCTATCTTGAAGTTTTTGATGTTCTATGATTCAAAGTTTGAACAGCTCTTAAATATTAATTGAAGTTGATACAAATACTAAAATTTGATCCGAATGACATTATGAAGGCCAAAGATCTGAGTGTAGTTTTTATTAACAGTGCTTGACTGTTTTCTGCAATTTTTAGTTGAATGGTTACTGCCATTTTCTTCTTAGCTTGAAGCGACTGACAATCTGAAACTAATGGACTATTTTACTGAAGGAATTCATATTTTACCCCTTTCACAAATGCCAAATCTCACTCGAATTTCAATCCCTTTGTCTCTTAACAGAACACAAGAGTGCTAGATTCTTTTTGAACAGTCACCTTTCAAGTTTCCAAGACTTGATGCTTGACCGATGCATTGAAAGTTGAATTCTAGGTTTTTCTTTTCTTGTTTCTATTGGTGCTTGACCCAGTAAAGACAGTTAAAAGTATACCTTTCTCAGTCTTTTGGCTAAGATCAAATGATATTAAATTAACATTTTTCAAGGAAGTGCCCACCACAATAGCTTCGAGCATCACTTTTATGTTGCACTATTGCATTGGCATGGTGCACCCACCAAATCAAAGTGTAAAAGATTTTGAACTGACCCTTTGTATTACCTAATTTATTTATTTTTTATTATTTTCACCAATTTTTATTTATGCAACATTTTACATAAATAACAACCATTTCAATTGATTAGTTTCTCTCTGCTATTATAAAGGGTGTGAACTTTAAAGATTCCTGTTGAGAAGAACGACTTTGTTCATTACAATGTTTAATGGTGATTCATGTTCGATATAGTTCGATATAATGCTTAATAGTGTGAACATGCTTAATGGTGTAAACCATGTAAACAATGTTTCCCGATACCCACATTAAAAGAAGTAGAAGCTGATAAATGCGCAAGAAAAATGTAGAAGACTGAGAGAGAGAAGTGTTTTGTAAATATCATGCACGTATGTGGGGAGCACAAAGCGAACTATTCTTTCGCCTTTAACTAAGAGAATGCTGCATGCTCGCAGCATACAACAACATACTCCAATTTATGGAGGGGTCTCTCTTTTTCAGATATCCCTTACAATCTAATTTTTTCTGATAAATTCTCGCTTATAGCTAGCTCGTTGAGGCCCATGGCTTTGGTTAGTGACTTCCATTACACTTTGGAGGGGGCTCAATTAAGTGTTTCCTGCATCATTATTTGTGGTATGCCCCTATCAGAAGAAGTTTCTAATTAAGTGTACAATATCAATGTGCCTCTTTGTTTTCTGAAAACATGTACAATAGTCAATAGGGCGTAACTGAATTAAGCAACAATAACAATATAATGAGAGCACATAATCATTGCTAGCCATTATGTAATTCATTTGGAGTCCTTTTTTGCATCTTACCTTTTATTTAGTTAGTGAGTTTCTACAATAACTTGCTTCTTGTTCATTATTATATTGTTGATGCTCTCGACTATAATTCAGATTATTTTTTTTCAAAAAATGTGCTCTTGATTATGTTTCGAATGAAAGACAAAAAATTGATGTAATGTAGGAAATAAAACAAACTATGACACTTGAAAGGATAGCTACAGCCCTTCCACTTCTTGATGTAATGTATGAAATAAAAAAAACTGACTTTTTTCTGCATATTACTGGGTGTTTTTTTTCCCTCAAGCGAGAATAATTGTTTGCTATGAAGTAAAACAACATTGCATTCTATCACATGGTTTAGGGGATTTCTACGCATACCAAATGCAATAGATGGAATTCACCGTTTATACCCCACCACTACAAGTTTCCAACTGGTCTACCGCCAGTTGCTGCCACCACCTCCTTATTACACATCCAATCCATGAAAAACCACAAATCAAAAGTACCGAAAAATTAGAATCTGAAGTAGTTCTTAATGGGTAGTTTTTGTTAACAAATAGAGAGTCCTCTGCCAAAATAAATCTATAAAACAAAGTTTAACTGAAATTGTAGGGATCTCTTTGAAAAAGAGATACCTCTAAAAATAGGCGTATGCTGCTTAATGAGGCGAGCACACGGTATTCTTTAGTAAAAGGCGAAAGAATAGTTCGCTCTGTGCTCACCGCGCAGCTGCATTAATTTTTGTTTGATGCTAGATCGCATTCTTATTCTGCTGCTCCTGTCTCTGCATCCTTTTTCTTTCAATGTGGGAACACGAAAATGTGATTTACTATAATATCTCTCAAAATATACTATCATAGAGAAATGTGATATACTTCCCTTATAAATCAAAATGCATTATAGTATTTTGCATTGGAGATGTTCTTGAAGTCCACACCAGACCTTCAAAATCTGGGATCAAGTCAGGTAAATTAAAAAGGATAAAAGAACCTGCAAATGTATATCTTCCAAGGAAGTGGATGAATACCCACAAACCACATGTAATAAAACAGAAAAACATGTTCCAGAATTACACAAGAATTCAACATTTTGTCAATCTTTTCTGTCTTGATTGCTTTTGCAAAATTTTGAAAAACCGGCTAACACTAATAATAAAAAAATTTAATAATAATAATATAAACCCACCCCTTTGTTAAATTTTACTTCACCCCTTATCCTAGCTCAAATATTTTAAACCTACTAATTTATATAACAAAATATGTGCTTTGCAGATTGCATGGCTCAATGTTCAACATGCCCCAAAGTCTTCAACACCCCAATACGGCATCACCCCCAACCACTCATGTAGTCGTGTCACATTCCTATCAATCAATCATTTAAATATTTATTCTATTTTAATAAAAAATACCTAATTTTTTCTTTATTATGTTTGTTCTCTTTGCATTCTCACTTTCTCGGGCTCTCGGCTCTCGATAGTCTCTCACTTTCTCTTCATTCTTTCTAGCTCCTCCATTGGTGATTGCTTGGCCATTGTTTATTGAAAAATAAAATCAAAGCTTTACTTCTATTTTACTTCCATTTAATTAGAGAATTGTCTCTTTATTCTCTAACAAGTAAGTTCATTCTTTAATCTTTACTTATATTATTGTATTTAATTCTCTCCCTATTTTAGACTTTTAGTATTTTTTTCTTTTTAAGTTTTTAGCTTTTTAATTAATAAATTGTATTATTCTTTGTGAAATGGTCCAGGATTGTGAAAGCTTTTGGAACTCGGAAGATTTAGTGATTTTATTTAGAAAGTTTTGCTCCTACTTTGAGGCAAATATAAACTCTCTAAATATGGATTTAAATTTTAAAGTATTTATTTACTAGAATATTGATGTGGATTTAATAATTTTGTATGTTAATCTTGGTTAAGCTAGTTAATATGATGATATTAATAATGCTAATGTTATTATTAAATATTTATTTACTTGAATATTGATTTGGAATGTTGGGTTAAAGTAATATTTGTTTTTTTTTATTTTAGGTTTTAAACAATGGAACATCAACCACCAAATAAAAAAGGGAAAACTATTTTATCATTTTTTGAGAAAAAGAAGAAATGGAATAATGAACAATATAATGTTGATAGCCCCAATCTTCAATGTCTTTCTATGTCTCATGTAGTCGAGCCAATGGAATTAGATATTGAACGGGATCCGGGGTTGTGTAAACAAATTTGTAAATATCATGTTAATCAACATGATGAGGTTCGACGAGCATATATGAATTATGGCCATATCAACCTAAATTAGTCGAGTATCTGATTGCATGTTGTTGAACATTGAGCGAGACCTCGATTTGAAAATTGATTTAGAGTATGTAATAGATTAATTTGAATCATTAAAAACTCGTCGAGCTCAAATTTGTTAAATATTTTTCGACATGTACCTTAGAAGAATACTATTTCTAGGCCGTATTTCAAATGTTTTGAATCTCATTAAATTATATTTTTGTGCCAATAGAAGTTGAAAAGATTAATTATTAAAATTATTATAACTATAATAGGTAGGGGCCGCGCGAACGCAGGCCCCCTCTGCCACAAATTATGATGTAGGCTCCACCACTTGGGTAGACCTTAGGCGAGCACCCTTCCTAAGTGCAATGGAAGTCACTAACCTAGGCCATGGGCCTTCTTGATCACCCATTGACCCCATCCAGGTAAGTATGTTGCTTTGTATAACTCCATTCCATTTTATAGGCTTTCTTCACCTCCTATCTTATACATTCCAATGTGGGACATAAGGACAAGTCCCATAAAGTTAACTAAGTGCTCGTTTAACTCGCTAGATATTGAATTTATGATAACAAACATTATACTTGATCTAGCCTAAAGGCCGAGAAATTTATGCTTTCATTTGCATCTTCATCTTCCCTTTATAGCTGTTATGGCAATGCATTTTTTGACTGTTGCCTTTTTCACTCCCTTTATATAAATCAGTAGTTTCATTCGTATATGCTAGTTATTGCCTAATCAAATGATACTTAGTTATTAATATTAGTATACCATGCATGGGGGTTGTGAATGGTTAGAATTCATATGGGATTCCATGGAGGATTTTAAATAGCTTGTATTCACTGTGTCATGGTTGATTTAGTGCGGTTATAATTCGTTTTTATTTGAGCGGTCACCGCGGTTGACTTTTGGCATAGTGGACAAAACAGAAAGCTTGTTGGCTAAGTTCAAGGCAGCTTCTTTAGTATTTATTACGCCTCTCAAGATGTTTCTCTCTTTATGGGTAACTCCAACCGAAGATCAATTCAAAGTAAATTGTGATGCGGCAATGACTCCCAAATTTGAAGGTTTCAGGATTTCGGGGGGGGGGGGGGGGGGGCTCAAAGGAGCACATGGTGAACTTTTATATCCAGCAACATGAAGAAGGAAAAGGATTGAATAGAGGAACTCCTGAACATTTGGCGATCTCAGATGTGTCGATATCAATGGTGACTCATTATTTCGATGAATCATTTCTTCGGACAGAAAAAGCTGATGCAAACACTTACTCAAAATCTCACTTATTCAATTCAATTTTTGAAGACCCCATTTTTTCTGAAGAATTCACCATAATACACCATAATATTCCAAATCTTAATTTATTGAAAAGAACATATTTCAATTTAGTTCAAAGATACGGATACATTGGTTCAAAGGATAAAAATAAAGGTTGACTTTTCAATTTAACTAATCTTATGTTATATTTTATTTTAATGAAAGAAATATGATAGAGGAGGAATAATTCCAATTTCAGAAGAATAAAATTAGAAAAGATTCTAGGACTGTAGATTTAGATGAGAATACTAAAAAATTAGGGTAGAAACATCATTAAAAAGTGCAAGAGGAAGGTAAAAGATCAAAATTTCAGGAGGAAAATATAAGCAAGCTTCCATTTACATGATAAGATAAAGGGAGACATGCTTCACGGAGAAGATACATAAATAGGTTGTTCCTAAGGTATATTTAACCAAATGCTATATATCATGTATGGAATAGCTTGACCAAATTTAACAATGGGCTAAATTTTAGCCAAACGGGTGAATGTTGCTCGTTTCTCCCCTTGGGTAGGTCACATTGACCCATCACTCTCCTTATACATACAATTTCAAGCCTTTCCAAATTACCATATGTATCATCTCATTCTTCTTGAGTGAAAAGGGTGGTGGTGTTACGTGTTTGGTGGTGTGGGAGAGTTATCCTTTTGCTTTAGAGAGGGATAGGCAGGTGAATGTGACCCGTCTCTCCCTTGAGGCGAGAGACATCCACCATTCTCTTCTAATTTTAGCATCACTAAATTACCTATATTGGATGGTCTAATACCATGTAACAAAGAAATCCACCATTATCTTCTAATTTTAGCATTAGTAAATTACCCATATTGGATGATCTAATACCATTTTAGCATCACTAAAGGGGGGGGGGGGGGTATTCAATTTAGATTATATTGGATTTTTTTTGGATTTTAAAAGTCCATGGGTATTCAATTGGGATTCTATAAAGTCTTTTGAAATCTTATAGTATTTAATTATGATTTTAAAAAGTCTTTTAAAGTCTTCTGGTATTCAATTAGGGTTTTTGAAAATCTTATGTTATTCAAAACTCAATAAATTTGGAAAGATTTTTTAAGTATATAGATTTTGATGGATTTGCGAGTGTTTTTATGAATAACAAATCCATCAACAAATCTTCTCTTCAAGCGAAAGATTTCACATGGATTTCTTTTCCATCTTTCTCCAAACATATTACTGTCGCTATAATCTATTAAATCCTTTTATTCTATTTTCTCTATCTAAAACTTCTTCTTTTCCCAAACCCTATTTATTATTTTTTTCTCGTCTCTATAATTTTTTTCTCGTCTCTCTAATTCATTCACTCTATCTAAAACCCTTTTCTCGATTTAGATACTGCTACTTTTAAAGTTTTAATTATCTAATTAGTCATATTCTTTCGAAACTATATAGATGTCGCCCCTTTAATTTTTTTTCTCCCATTTTATGAATTTTTTAGACAGAAGATGAAAATTGAATAGAAAGGGCAAAAAAACCCAATCCATTGGGATTTTATACTTGATCTGAACCGTTTGTGGCGGATTTATAATTTGCTTATTACTTTAAAGTTGTAATCAAAATTCTTTTATTATTTATATTTTGATTTTTTATTATAATTAGTTTTTGTACACGTGTGTTGCACGTGGTTGTAATGCTCGAGAAATGTCATTAAATCCATTAATGAATATGTATATACTAAGAATTAAATAATTAGTATGAAATAAAAATAATAATATATAAACAAAACATAATATAAAATTCAATTAATAATTGTAAGAAAACAATAAAAATTTGTCACCTTGAGTTTTTTTAGTAAATAGGTGGCCACAAAATAATGAGAATGGAAATCAAGAGGACAACAATGAAAATGAAATGGGTTATGATAATCATAATGATGTTTGAATAGAGCAGTATGAATTTTTATAATGTATTTTGTTAATTGTCTTTACATTTTTGATAATGTTACTTTAAACTTCTAATTAATTTATTTTATTATTTGTCTTTTAATTTTTTATTTTTTTAACGGACTTATTAAAATCTATAGAAATCCACGAATTTATTAAAATCTGCATAAATCTAAAAGAATCTATCAGATTCTATAAGAATTTAAAATAATCCATGAACCTAACAGAATTCACAAATTTTAAAAAGTTAGAATTTTTTATTTTTTTAAATCTGAATTGAATACACCCCCTTAAATTACCGTATTGGATAGTCTAATTACAGTTATATCTACTAATTTCTCGATTTGGTAACCGCCAATAGCAAGTGATAGTTGGACTTCCCCATGAAAAAAATTAATATAATATCATGCTACCAATTGATCCACTGATTCACATATCACATATTAAACTGATAAAAACATATATTACACTTGAGGTTAACCAAACGCCAAGAAAAGCATGCTCTCAACTATTTTTTCTGCTCTTATATATAGATATATAATTCTAGTTTACTTATACGTCTTTCGAAGCTAATGAATGTAGGACTCATCAATTGGCTTCTCTTGTGGTCACACCTAATACCTAATATTCTTTCTAACTAATTACAAACCCCATGAGTTTGATAGTCTTATTTTTAAAAAATAAGTGAAATAATCGATACATATACCTATTGAATATAACAATTAAACTTGAGAAATAATTTGAATAATAACAATTTGTAACCATACTATCTACATGACATATTTTTTTTAAGATTCTGAACATTGCCACTCTCTAATATATGTTTCCAATTTTGTAACAATCTTCTAGAATTTTTTTTGTTTTTTTTGAAAAATGAGTGTATAATAACAAATACACAAAGTTTTAATGCAAATACTAAAAACTCACGATGTATCTCTACTATTAATAATCTATATCTATATATTGTTGAAAAAATGGTTTTAAAGTAACTTTCTTAGCCATTTTGAGGGTAATTTTAAATGGGGTTTCACACTCGGTTGTGAAAGAAAATTATAGATTCGTGTTTTCCTCCGTGAGTACACCGAGATCGTGCATTTGTTTGCTCAAAACGGATTTGGGGTGAATGAGAAATTGTCACCCAGAGTGAGCTACTTGAGATGGAAAATAAAATGGGAAACGTTAGTCCCACATTGGAACTTTGGGAAAACATTTATTAGTTTACAAAAGATAACCTTTCACTAACTTATAAGTTTTTAAGAAATATAAGGCTCTTTCTTATGCACCTAGGCGCAGCCGCGTAAGGTCACGTTTTGCACTTAGAGTCACCCATTTTAAATTTTGAATTAATTCCTATTAAATTATAAAAACTTTTTTGTTTAATTGATGCAATTAACACTAAACCTTTTTTTATAATTAATGGGAAATTAATTCTTGAGCTCCCCCCCTTGTATAAATTGGAGGTCTCGGAGAACTCATTCCACACAACTCAACACACACATCTTTTCACGAAATTCTCTCTTGCTCTCTAGAATAGTTTTGTTTTGGTGGTGATCATGTTCATACACAATTTAAGTTCGTTTCGCGAGTGACACCAAAGTGCTAAAGGTAGACACTCTTTACTGTTTTATCCTAGGAGACAAACGCTATAACAAACCTCAAAAGCATCGTTGGAGGCGACGTAATTGTTTTAAGGAGATTGTGTGTTACACGAGACTCGGTTTTACTTATTGTTTAAATTGTTAATTTCCACGTTTTCGCCAACATATACTTATATCCTTCTTCTTTTCTTTTATTTATGGAGCTATTTGATGTCTCAATTAAATTATGAAAATATCTCCACATGCAAAGAAAACAGAAAAATTCAATTACGAAATTTGAACTCATGACTTTACACAAAATAAGAAAAGCATTTAACCACTTTACCAAATATAATCACATATTATTAAATTGTTTTAAAAAACAAATCATGATATTGCACATGTATCACGTGTCCCAATCCTAGTTGTATATAAAACACGTATATGAGTAACTTTATGTATAAAAGCATCACTTGTGCATTTGTACTTGAATAAAGTCAAACCTGGCCCGTGTCAATATTCTTCATTAAAGTGGGGAGGATCAAATTTAAATGAGGCTCTTAGAAATGTTCCACAACGATTTGTTTGACGATCCAAGTTGAGTTTTTGGCCATGTTAAAAGAAAAGTAATATATAGATAAACAAATTATTGACAGACAAACAAATAAGTATTTTGCCATGGAAAAAAATTAATGGAGAAAAAAATTATTGGTAAAGAAACAAAAAAGGAAAGAAATAAAGAGATGAAAAAGTATTTTCTCTTGTTCTTAAATTAATTTTTTTTTTTGACATAATTGATACAAAAACAAAGACTCAAAAAAAGTGGTAGATGGCGTGATAATGTGTAGACTTAATCTATCAATCACCGCATTGATGTGTCAGTTCTTTTGGAATTAATATTGAATCCCCTTAAATTCAAAATCAAGTCTTGATCACAAAGATTCTTTTAAATATCTAAAATTATTGTTAAAAGATACTAAAATCCAAGTGAGATGACACTGAAGGAGTAAAGGTAAACACAATATTCATCCATGGTCATTATTATCTGCTTTTTCAAAAGAACATAAATAAATGTGGATAATTTAAAATAATTGTATACCCTAAATGCATTTTAATCCATCTAATAGAGAACTGAGTAATAAACTATAAAACTGAAATAAAAGAATGGAACCCAATTATGCCTAGATTGTAGAGAATGGTTGGCTCAAACGTTGATCCCACGTGAAAAAATTGTAAAACTCAACATGAGTATATAAGTAGGGGAGTGTTACTGAAGTGCTACCATTTAATAATGAGACTTTTAATTTAAAACTCCACACGTGGTCTCAAGGTATGCGACCTGGGCCCAACTTGGTGAATTTCTTCTATTAAATTAAATTAAATAAATTAAATGATTAAATTGTACATGTGATTATATGATGACAATGTTTTGGTTGTCTTACTTTTTCTTACTTTTAACTTCCTTTACACTTGTTTTGCTTTTGTTATTGTCTTGGAATATATATATTTTTGATCTTTTTCACAGTCAAATATCTATTTTGGCTGCGAATCAAGTTTACAAAATATTTATAATGATACTCCCACATTATATCAGTGTTAATGATGAATTTTGTTCATTCCTTTAACATATTATATTACACTTTACTAGCTGGCCCAAAGATCATATATACTACAAAAAATGTGTCTTCTATTGACAAAAGATATGTTCAGATTTCGTTTCCATTGTGTTATGTGATGAGGCATTGTTGATTAATTAAGAAGGTGATTCCAAGTGGAAGCACTCGGCACTGAGGTAATTTCATCGAGCACAGCCCCAAGGACTGGATCTATATGGGAATGGTCACTTAATGCCTATGATACCCACCGAAAGGTGCTAATGCTGCATCTTGGACAAGTCAACATTGCTCCCCCCACCCCCCGCACAAAACTCCGATCAATGCCAGTAAATGTCAACCCTCTAAAGTTGCCTTCTTTAAGCTCTGTACCACCATGTTGGAATTTTCAAAAGAACTTGCACTAGAATAATAAGCAACATTAAGCACAGGAGATGCACATGTGACTTGCATACAAATAAGTTGAGAAGAAAGATTGAAAAAGAAATGCAAGTGGCTTAGTGAGAAGGAATCATTCCAATACATGCTAACGCAAGTGTTAAATATCGTAACTTACAACCTTCTGAGCAGGCCTTGTATGTAATAATCCCGTAGCAAAATTCTGTAATCTCCTCGTCTCTAAATTAATCAAGAGAAGTTTATGTGCTTACTGCTACAACAATAACCAATTTTCCTCCTCAGCAGCTTAAAAGTTAAAAAAGAATTTATGTGCTTGCTATAAGTGCGAGCACAATAAATTCATTACTACTCCGTTCATGTATTATTTAAGCGTATACTTTTTCTTCAAAAGTAAGAGGACTAACGGAATCTTATTTGGTGTTGTTTATGGGTACGCAAAAATATGCGCAATTAGAAAGAGTGGAAAATCTAAGAAGAGAGATGAAATAATATTAAGAGGATAATCTTCTCTATCATATGCTTTGAGTTCTGCTTTGGAAGAGTTTGCAAGACCAGATTTTATAATTTCTTGTTTGATATTGTATTCATCTTGATAAAGAATTCGTAGACACCTAAACTAGGTTGTTCACTTGTTCTACAAATTTAATTTAACAAGGGATAAAAAATCAACCTTTGTCATTTGCTACTTAACAGAAACGTAAACAGGCAAGTGTATTTGGGAACACAATTCCGAGCTCTATACTTTTTGGTTAGAATTCAGTCAGAGTTAAGATGAAGCTGGTTTGTTGGTTTTGCAGCCATAAGCCATTTATATATATTCCAGAAATAACAAGAGCGTAAACCCTTTCAGAAGTGTTGTTTTGCCGATGATAACATAGCCTCATCTTACCCCGTTTATACAATTAGTTTGGG
The DNA here is from genome assembly GCA_021464415.1 of Lonicera japonica. NCBI lineage: Eukaryota > Viridiplantae > Streptophyta > Magnoliopsida > Dipsacales > Caprifoliaceae > Lonicera > Lonicera japonica. The sequence continues at coordinate 32,510,171 of CM038466.1, read as the reverse complement.
ACTTTGAGGGTTAACTCTCAATGGACGATTTGGGGGGTGGGTGTGAACTCTCAACTCACAAGCATGTTTTTAAGACACTGGAAGTGTATGAAAGGGGAGGTGAAAGATAATGTACAAAAGAGAATGCAGTAGCATTGAAAAACATACTTACCTGGATGGGGTCAATGGGTGATCATGAGGGACCATGGCCTACGTTAGTGACTTCCATTGCACTTCAGAGGGGCGCTCGCCTAAGGTCTACCCAAGTGGTGGAGCCTAAATCATAATTTGTGGTCGTGGGGGCCGCGCAACTTCAAAATCAATTTACAAATTTTCTTTCTTTTGTAATTTTTGGTTGTTGGATGCTCAAATTTATCTCAAGTGGCAGGATTTTTATTAATATGGATGCTCAAGAACTGAGCTTGAGTGGCAGGATTTCTATAAATATTAGAGTGGAGCTAAATTTGAGCAGGCTCAGTTATCAAATCTGTTTTCACAAATTTGATAAAATATTAAAATGCAACTCATGTAAACTTCAGTCTGTAGTCTCCAAATGAGCTGAACGTAGTCCCCGACCCCCCCCCCCCCCCCCCGCCCCATCCCTTATCTGCTTAACTGGGCAAAGTATGGAGGAACAAAATCAAGCTGTGATGACTTCTTATCTATTATTTCCTGATGACCTTTAGCTTCGTATATATTTATACTGGAATTAGATTAGGATTACCATCAAGAGAATCTCTAGTCTCACTAATTATATTGTTAGATGTTGTCAATAATTCAGTATACATATCCCAATGCCCAACGTTTCAACTCGATCATATGGACAGAGGCATTTGGCCTACCATACGAAATGCAAGAGATTGGAGGTGGAAGATAGAGTGTATAAATAACAACAGAAAAATAAATTGTATTGCAGAAATCCTATTTTTCCAAGGAATAATTAGTCTTTCCAGTTTTAATGCTGTTAAGAATTATAACTTTATTTGGGGACTAAGACATAAGAAGCAAGAATTGAAATCTCCACCTACTTTGTTTTAATAATAAGAAAAAACAACTAAAATATAGACACACCGGGTTAGCTCTATCCCACACTGTTAGAGAAGGCGGAAGGCTGACCACGCCGCTATAAAATGAAGCTGAAGAGATGGTTTAACTCATACCTTTCTCGGCCTTTTGGCTAAGATCAAGTGTAGTATCTGTTCTTATCAGTTTAATATCTGATATGTGAGCCATCGGCTCACACGATATTAAATTAATTTTTTTCAGGGGGAGAGTCCACCACAATAGCTTGCTATTGGGACTTTCAAGCGTCGCCTTTGTTTTGCACTATTGCATTGGCCTGGCATACCCCACCAAAATAAAGTTCAAAATTGGCGTATCCCACCAAAATAAAGTTCAAAATCATTTGAGAATAATGAAGTTTTGAAATTTAAAGAAACTAACTAATAGCAAGTGTTTAACAAGAATGTAATAGAAAACTGAAAGGCTTGCCTCGAGGCAACCAGAGAAACCGAGTGATGGGGAAACCCAATCCCCAAACACTTGGACCTTCAAAGTCTGGCTGGCTCTGGCTAATCAGATCAAGTAAATTACAAAGGAAAAACCACCTGCAAAATGTAACTTCCAATGGACCAATAATAATTTGTGAATAATAATATCATGTTTCCCAATCCCCAAGAACAGCTCAAGTGCAAAATACTAAAGAATATCACGTTTCCCCACTGTATATTTTGCAATATATAGCATATCACAATTCCCTGTTCCCGCATCGAGAGAAGAAGGTATCAATCAGAGACATGAGCAGCAGAATAAGAATGCAATCTTGCACTAATCAAAAAGATTGCAGCCGTGCAGTGAGCACAAAGCTAACTATCCGTTCGCCTTTTACTAAAGAATACCGTGTGCAAGCACACTAAGTGGCATACGCCTATTTTTTGTAGTTATGTAATGTAATTCAGTGGGTCCTGTTGTATGTATGCCTATTTTTTGCCCTACAATTCAAGTTAATTTTTTGTATTTATGTCATGTAATTCAGTGGGTCCTGTTGTATTTACTCGCATGTCATTAGCATAGTAGTGGGTACTGTTGTATTTGCTCTTCTAGTGTATGTCAATGGGTGGTCAGTGAGGCTTATGGCCTAGGTATAGTGGGTACTGATGTATTTAACAGTGTTTTTTTAGCTTGACGCGACTAACAATCTGAAACTATTGGACTATATTTTACTAAAGGAATTCATATTTGTCCCCTTTCACAAATGCCAAATCTCACTCAAATTTCAATCCCTTTTGTCTCTTAACAGAACACAAGAATGCTAGATTCTTTTTGAACAGTCACCTTTCAAGTTTCAAAGACCTGATGCTTGACGCATGCATTGAAAGTTGAATTCTAGGTTTTTATTTTCTTGTTTCTGTTAGTGCTTGACCCAGTGTGGGGATCACATCGCTGTGAGAAGAATGAATGCCAGCGAATACCCCTATAAAAAGAAAACATAGAGACAATTAAAAGTACACCTTTCTTGGTCTTTTGGCTAAGATAAAGTGCAGTGTCTGTTCTTATCAGTTTAATATCTGATACGTTAGCCATCGGCTCACATGATATTAAATTAACTTTTTTCAAGGGAGTGCCGACCACAATAGCTTCGAGCGTCACTTTTATGTTGTGCTATTGCATTGGCATTGTGCACCCACCAAATCAAAGTATAAAAGATTTTGAACTGACCCTTATTATTACCTAATTTATTTATTTTTCATTATTTTCACCAATTTTTATTTATGCAACATTTTACATAAATAACAACCATTTCAAGTGATTAGTTTCTCTCTGCTGTTATAAAGGGTGTGAACTTTAAAGAGACCTGTTGAGAAGAACGACTTTGTTCATTACAATGTTTAATGGTGATTCATGTTCGATATAATGCTTAATAGTGTGAACATGAAGAACATGCTTAATGGTGTAGACCATGTAAACAATGTTTCCCGATACCCTCATTAAAAGAAGTAGAAGCTGATAAATGCGCAAGAAAAATGTAGAAGACCGAGAGAGCAGTATTTTGTAAATATCATGCACATATGTGGGGAGCACAAAGCGAACTATTCTTTTGCCTTTAACTAAAAGAATGCTGCATGCTCGCAGCATACAACAACATACTCCAATTTATGGAGGGGTCTCTGTTTTTCAGATATCCCTTACAATCTAATTTTTTCTGATAAATTCTCGCTTATATATCTCAATGAGGCCCCTGGCTTTGGTTAGTGACTTCCATTGCACTTGAGAAGGGGGGGGGGGGGGGGGGGCTCACTTAAGTGTTTCCTGCATCATTATTTGTGGTATGCCCCTATCAGAAGAAGTTTCTAATTAAGTGTACAATATCAATGTGCCTCTTTGTTTTCTGAAAACATGTACAATAGTCAATATGGCGTAACTGAATTAAGCAACAATAACAATATAATGAGAGCACATAATCATTGCTAGCCATTATGTAATTCATTTGGAGTCCTTTTTTGCATCTTACCTTTTATTTAGTTAGTGAGTTTCTACAATAACTTGCTTCTTGTTCATTATTATATTGTTGATGCTCTCGAGTATAATTCGGATTATTTTTTTTCAAAAAATGTGCTCTTGATTATGTTTCAAATGAAAGACAAAAAATTGATGTAATGTATGAATTAAAACAAACTATGACACTTGAAAGGATAGCTACAGCCCTTCCACTTCTTGATGTAATGTATGAAATAAAAAAAATTGACACTGTTTTTTCTGCATATTACTGGGTGTTTTTTTTCCCTCAAGAGAGAATAATTGTTTGCTATGAAGTAAAACAGCATTGCATTCTATCACATGGTTTAGGGGATTTCTACGCATACCAAATGCAATAGATGGAATTCACCGTTTATACCCCACCACTACAAGTTTCCAACTGGTCTACCGCCAGTTGCTGCCATCACCACCACCACCTCCCAACTGCTCCAAAGGCCAACCTCTAATTTACCACCTCCACCTCCTTATTCCAATCCATGAACCACCACAAATCAAAACTACTGAAAAATTAGAATCTGAAGTAGTTCTTAATGGGTAGTTTTTGTTAACAAATAGAGAGTCCTCTGCCAAAATAAATCTATAAAACAAAGTTTAACTGAAATTGTAGGGATCTCTTTGAAAAAGAGATACCTCTAAAAATAGGCGTATGCTGCTTAATGCGGCGAGCACACGGTATTCTTTAGTAAAAGGCGAAAGAATAGTTCGCTTTGCGCTCACCGCGCAGCTGCGTTAATTTTTGTTTGATGCTAGATCGCATTCTTATTCTGCTGCTCCTGTCTCTGCATCCTTTTTCTTTCAATGTGGGAACACGAAAATGTTATTTACTATAAGGGTGTGTTTGATTGGCAACATTTTCCATGGAAAATGTGCATTTTCCACTTGATTTGACAACTTAGGGGGGTGTATTCAATTAGGATTTTAAAAGACTATTTTAAGATAAATAAGTCTTGTGGTATTCAATTAAGACTTTTAAATAATTTAAATAAGTCTTGTGGTATTCAATCAGGATTATTAGGATATTTTAAAAAGGGTATCCAAATCTAGTGGTATTCAATTAGAACTTTAAATAAGTAACAAAAAGTCTTTTGGTATTCAAAAACTTACTAATTTCGATGGATTTGTTTTAAATTAGGAATTTGTGTGACTTTTTAGTGAGAGGTATAAATACCAAACCCTATAAAAAATCTCACCCCAACCCATGAGACTTTTCATGTGAGATTTTTTTTTCCTGGTAGAGAAGTTGAGTAGCTCTTCGTAAAGTTGAATAGTTCTTCGTGAACAAGGTATTGCTTCCTTCTCATGCTATGTCTTCTTGCGTATATTTTTTGTATATTTGCTATATGTCATGTTGCTATCATGTATTATATACAACAATTAGGAGAATCAAACATATATAGTAGTATTATATATATATATATAATAGTTCCCGTAGTGATAGTCTACGCTTAGGTCAAATATAGGGAACACATTATCTTAAATCCGAGTCCCTATGCTAGCAGCTATTTGATCTAAAAGCCCAAAAGCACAGACTAATATATATATATATATATATATATCCCTATTCGGTTTATGTTCGTATATACAAGGACTCAATTTTCTCCACATATTGTTCTATATCTATTATGTGTTCCTTAAATTAGTTCGGTTTATGTTTTGCAAATTTATACATTATATAAATCTGCCATGTTCATTCTCAGAATATATATATATATATATATTATCCTGCTCTAATAATATAGAATTATATATAATTTATATAATGTATAAATTTGACAAATAAAATATGATTGTATATACGAACAAAATATGTAATGTTAACAACATATATAAAACCTTAACTTAAAACAATAAATATAAATATATATATATATGTACTTTATATATATAAAAATAATATATATAACCTAGGGTACACATTTGTATATGCAGGTTTCACGGCAAAAATAAAATAAATAAGAAAACCAATGTATAAACAGTAATTTTTGTCCTTTTCTTTAATATATATATATATATATATATATATAAAGTATACTTTTTTAAAAAATGCATGATTAATAAAGTATACATTTATCGTCAGAGCATACAAAGTGTATTTTATATATATCGATTAATATATATATATAATATAGAATTATATATAATTTATATAATGTATAAATTTGACAAATAAAATATGATTTTGTATACGAACAAAATATGTAATGCTAACAACATATATAAAACCTTAACTTAAAACAATAAATATATATATATATATATCACTGTGTATTTTATATATAAAAATAATATATATAACCTAGGGTACACAATTGTATATGCATGTCTCACGGCAAAAATAAACAAAATAAGAAAATCAATGTATAAACAGTAGCTTTTGTCCTTTTCTTTAATATATATATATAAAGTATACTTTTTTTAAAAAATACATCATTAATAAAGTATACATTTATCGTCAGAGCAAACAAAGTGTATTTTATATATATCGATTTAATATATATATATATATATATAGAACGGATATTATATATATATAGAAAGAAAAAACATGGAGAAGGAGACTCGGAGAAAGAATGGATATTATATATATGGATTTAGAAATTATATATATATTTAGAAATTAGTGGTTATGTGTATAGAAAAATAGTGGTTATGAAATTGGATAAAAATTCCTATTTTTTTATGAAATTGGAGAAAATATTCCTATTTTTTTAGAAAATATTCCTGACTAGTTGCGAGAAAATATTCCTGTTTGTTTTGACTTGGAGAAAGAACGGATATTATGTATAAAAAAATAGTGGTTGTGTATATAAAAATTCTAACACTTCGATTAAAATTCTATATGAATAATTGTATACATTTATAATTAGAATATAATTATAAATGTAGATGGCTACTTCCAGTGGACTAATTATTCATATAGAATTTTAATTGAAGTGTTAGAATACAATTATAAATGTAGGTGGGTTTGGAATGCTTATCTTTATTTCATTTTAACACTTCAATAGGGAAAGCCTTGATAGAGGTGAAAATTATATTTTAAAATATGGAGAAAATATAATTATTAAAGGAAAAATTATTGTAGCTTTACCATGAAAGAAATTTGGACAAATTATATGTGTGTTCTGCGTTTATGGTCTGTAAAAGAACTAATAAAATTTCTTATATATGTTGTCGTAGTAATTTAAATGGGGGATTCACAACAAGTAAATAATAAAGGAAAGGGCAAAGAGAAAGAGAACTATGAATCTTGGACTATGGACGATACCAATGAGTTGTTGCACCTCTTAGTGGATGCTATCAATAGTGGATTGCGTGATGCTAATGGGTCACTTAGCAAGCAAAATGTAGAAAGAGTGATACTTCCTCGTCTTAATGCGAAAATTAGGTTCCAAAAAACTTATAATCATTACTTGAGCCGAATGAAGTGGTTTAAGAAGCAATATAACAAGATGTCTACGCTCATGCGTAACAACTCTGGCTTTGGGTGGGACCCAATTGCAAAGACATTCACTGCTAGTGATGAAGTGTGGAAAGATTACTTGAAGGTGAGCTTAGTTCATAATCTTTATTAATAGCTTACTAGTTTACTATAGTTTGTTATTTGCAATATATTAACAATGAATAATTTGTTCTTTGTAGTCTCACCCAAGTCACAGTAAACTTCGAGAAAAAAGTGTTGTTGATTATGAGGATTTGAAAATTGTTGTTGGGGGTGGAACTGCTACTGGGAATGGCTCTATTGCATTGGGCGCGGATGATACCGATGCAACAACTTATGAGGAAGAAAATAGAGATTTCGGGATAGAAGACTTTTCATATGATCCTACCAATGATGCATTCATAGCACCAAATCACTATCAAACATCCTACCAGACTCCATCACCCCGCCAATATAGTCCACCATCTCAATCCCCTTTAGGTTCGGAGGTTCCCACCGAAAAACCAAGCCGCAATAAGCGAAGTAGATCTGAGTATGAAGGGAGTTCTAGCTCAATTGGGACCAACAATCAAACAAAAGTTCTAGAAAATCTTTCTATTGGCATTGAGACTATTTCTGCCAATTTTGAAAAAATATCTAACTTAATGGAGAAGAGAGAGAGAGATAGAGAGCTCAATGAAATAGAGAAAAGAGAAAAAGAGAGAAAAAGCAATATTTGGGATGCTATAAAAGAGATACCAAATTTAGATGACAATACTCGTTACATGGCGTGTGATTTGCTTAATACTAAAGCAAAGAAGGATTTGTTCTTGAAGATGTCATTGGAAGAGCGCTCATCTTGGATAAACTTCAAGTTAGGATGATTACTATTTTGATCATCTTGGATTTTGTTGAACTATATTTTTGTTTTTGTTATTTTGGTTAAACTATTTGGGTTATAATTTGGTTAAACTATTGTTATTATAATTTCATTAAACTATTTTGGTTGTACTTTGGATTAGTCTTTAATGATTTCAATGGTCGGCGTTTGTCTGAATCAGTCCTATATGTACTTATATATTACAGAGTTTTATGCATAACCCACATTTTAGTTTTCAAAGAAACCAAAAAAAGCAAAGAGAAAAACAACTTTTAATAAACTCATTTGCTTTTAATTTTATTTTTTTTACAGCTTTTAGTAAAAAAACCAAAAGAAAAGAAAAAAAGAATGATGGACAACTTTTTGGTTTTTTTTCACATACATGTTATTTTGCAGTATCGTATAATGTCACAACTGAGCATGCATGAAGGCCAAGTTCTAGAGGAAGAAGAAATTGATGACGAAGAAATAGGTGAAGACGAAATGGATGAAGATATGAATTATGAAGATATGGATGAAGATATGAATGACGAAGATATGGATGATGAAGAAATAGATGAAGAATTTTATGAAGCCATGTACATATCCTTAATGGCAATTTATGCATTAATGCATGTGCTAAATCAGTTTCTTTTTATGATGCGTGGTGAACATGTTAAACGTCCATTAACCCGACGGCGAATTACTAGTGTTGGATATGACTATATACATCAAGCATTGAACGATGATCCTGTAATCTTCCGACAAGTATATAGAATGTATCCAGATGTATTCCAGAAGTTATGCACAATTCTTAGAGAAAAAACACTTTTAGAGGATACAAGATTTATTTGTGTTGAAGAAATGCTTGCATCATTCCTACAAATTGTTGGCCAAAATACTCGATATTGTGTCATTCGTAATACATTTGGTCGATCACAATTTGCTGCAAGTGAAAATTTTCACAAGATTTTGAAGGCCTTGAATTCAATAGCATCTGATTTGATGGCTAAACCAGGACCGACTGTGCCTGCTAAAATAAGGGAAAGTACAAGGTTTTACCCTTATTTCAAGGTATAACAATATTATCTAATTATAATAATATTGTTATTATAATATGTATTTTTCATAATATGGTTATTGCGATATATCATTAATTTTAGGATTGCATTGGAGCTATTGATGGTACACATATTCCGGCAATGGTGAGGGGACGAGATGTAAGCAGTTATCGTAATCGTCATGGAAAGATATCACAAAATGTATTAGCAGCTTGCAACTTTGATTTGGAATTCATGTACGTTCTTAGCGGGTGGGAAGGTTCAGCTCATGACTCAAGGCTACTAAATGATGCTTTATTAAGGAGGAATGGACTGAAAGTCCCCCAAGGTAAATACTTATTTTAAATGATAAATATATATTTTTTTAACTTTTCATACTAATAATTTTATATGTATTGTATATATAATTAGGTAAATATTTCCTAGTGGATTGTGGATTTCCTAATCGACGCCAATTTTTAGCTCCATTTCGAGGTGTGCGATATCATCTCCAAGATTTTGCAGGTCATGGTAATGACCCTCAAAATGAAAATGAATTGTTCAATCTTCGCCATGCGTCATTGAGGAATGTGATCGAGAGGATATTTGGCATTTTTAAATCGCGGTTCACAATTTTTAAAGCAGCACCTCCATTTCTATTTAAGACACAAGCAGAGCTTGTGTTAGCATGTGTAGCACTACATAACTTTCTTCGCAAAGAGTGTCGTTCTGATGAATTTCCAATTGAACCAATAGACGAATCTTCATCTTCAGTATTAACAATTAATGAAGAAGATAATTTGGAACCTATTGTTCAAACCCAAGAGCAGCAACGAGAAAATGCTAATGCATGGAGGGCTACCATAGCTTTAGATATGTGGAGAGATGCTACTTAGGAGGATATGAAGCTAGATCAAATTGGCTACTAAAAGATTGGGATAACTTTATTGGCTTTGACTTTTCTTTGTTAAAATTGTGTTTCTTTGTTATCTTTTTTATTGACTCTTGTAACTTTGAATGTTTGCTTTTATTTATTGTTCAATTCCATTTGATTCCATGTGGTCCTTTCAAATCTTATAAATTCTTTATGATATAGTCTTTTAAAATCCAAACAAAAAAAATCCTAGTATAAAAAATCTTTAAAAAAAATCTGATAAGTCATTACATTCTTAAATAATCTTTTAAAATCCAATGGACTTATTTATCTTAAAATAGTCTTTTAAAATCCTAATTGAATACACCCCCCTTAAGGTGTTTGATTGGCTTTTTTTTTCTAGGCAATTCAATTCCCACTTTTGGCTCACACATGTGCATTTTCAAGGCAATTGAGGAAAATATTTTCTTAGGGGGGAGGTGGTTTTTTGTTTTCCATGCTTGGGCACGGTTCACGAGACAAAGTTTTTACCATTTTCTACATCAAAAATGCCATAACTTAAAATATAAAATTCAAAATAATATAAAAAATTAATATTTAAAATATACTAATCAAGATCAATTAAACAAGATCCATCATGACTATATAATTATGTAAAAAAAAATACCAATAATTTTTTCTACATTAAAAATGTCATAATACAACCAATATTTTCCGGGTAGAAAATTTAGGCAATCAAACACACTACACTACAGTTTTCATTCAACTCAATTCTAGGCAATTCAATTGCCGGTAACTTATTTTCTTTCCATGCAAATTCCACGCTTGTAATAAAACGCACCCTAATATCTCTCAAAATATACTATCATAGAGAAATGTGATATACTTCCCTTATAAATCAAAATGCATTATAGTATTTTGCATTGTAGATGTTCTTGAAGTCCACACGAGACCTTCAAAATCTGGGATCAAGTCAGGTAAATTAAAAAGGATAAAAGAACCTGCAAATGTATATCTTCCAAGGAAGTGGATGAATACCCACAAACCACATGTAATAAAATAGAAAAACCTGTTCCAGAATTACACAAGAATTCAACATTTTGTCAACCTTTTCTGTCTTGATTGCTTTTGCAAAATTTTGAAAAACCTGCTAACACTAGTAAAAAAAAAATTTAATAATAATAATATAAACCCACCCCTTTGTTAAATTTTACTTCACCCCTTAGCCCAGCTCAAATATTTTAAACCTACTAATTTATATAACAAAATATGTGCTTTGCAGATTGCATGGCTCAATGTTCAACTTACCCCAAAGTCTTCAACACCCCAATACGGCATTACCCCCAACCACTCATGTAGTCGTGTCACATTCCTATCAATCAATCATTTAAATATTTATTCTATTTTAATAAAAAATACATAATTTTTTCTTTATTCTGTTTGTTCTCTTTGCATTCTCACTTTCTCGGGCTCTCGGCTCTCGATAGTCTCTCACTTTCTGTTCATTCTTTCTAGCTCCTCCATTGGTGATTGTTTGGCCATTGTTTATTGAAAATTAAAATCAAAGCTTTACTTCTATTTTACTTCCATTTAATTAGAGAATTGTCTCTTTATTCTCTAACAAGTAAGTTCATTCTTTAATCTTTACTTATATTATTGTATTTAATTCTCTCCCTATTTTAGACTTTTAGTATTTTTTTCTTTTTAAGTTTTTAGCTTTTTAATTAATAAATTGTATTATTCTTTGTGAAATGGTCCAGGATTGTGAAAGCTTTTGGAACTCGGAAGATTTAGTGATTTTATTTTGAAAGTTTTGTTCCTACTTTGAGGCAAATATAAACTCTCTAAATATGGATTTAAATTTTAAAGTATTTATTTACTAGAATATTGATGTGGATTTAATAATTTTGTATGTTAATCTTGGTTAAGCTAGTTAATATGATGATATTAATAATGCTAATGTTATTATTAAATATTTATTTACTTGAATATTGATTTGGAATGTTGGGTTAAAGTAATATTTGTTTTTTTTTGTTATTTTAGGTTATAAATAATGGAACGTCAACCACCAAATAAAAAAGGGAAAACTATTTTATCATTTTTTGAGAAAAAGAAGAAATGGAATAATGAACAATATAATGTTGATAGCCCCAATCTTCAAGCTCCTTCTATGTCCCATGTAGTCGAGCCAATGGAATTAGATATTGAACGGGATTCGGGGTTGTGTAAACAAATTTGTAAATATCATGTTAATCAACATGATGAGGTTTGACGAGCATATATGAATTATAGCCCATATCAACCTAAATTAGTTGAGTTTCTGACTGCATGTTGTTGAACATTGAGCGAGACCTCGATTTGAAAATTGATTTAAAGTATGTAATAGATTAATTTGAATCATTAAAAACTCGTCGAACTCAAATTTGTTAAATATTTTTCGACATGTACCTCAGAAGAATACTGTTTCTAGGCCGTATTTCAAATGTTTTGAATCTCTCATTAAATTATATTTTTGTGCCAATAGAAGTTGAAAAGATTAATTATTAAAATTATTATAACTATAATAGGTAGGGGCCGCGCGAACGCAGGCCCCCTCTGCCACAAATTATGATGTAGGCTCCACCACTTGGGTAGACCTTAGGCGAGCACCCTTCCTAAGTGCAATGGAAGTCACTAACCTAGGCCATGGGCCTTCTTGATCACCCATTGACCCCATCCAGGTAAGTATGTTGCTTTGTATTACTCCATTCCATTTTATAGGCTTTCTTCACCTCCTATCTTATACATTCCAATGTGGGACATAAGGACAAGTCCCATAAAGTTAACTAAGTGCTCGTTTAATTCGGTAGATATTGAATTTATGATAACAAACATTACACTTGATCTAGCCTAAAGGCCGAGAAATTTATGCTTTCATTTGCATCTTCATTTTCCCTTTATAGCTGTTATGGCAATGCATTTTTTGACTGTTGCTTTTTTCACTCCCTCTATATAAATCAGTAGTTTCATTCGTATATGCTAGTTATTGCCTAATCAAATGATACTTAGTTATTAATATTAGTATACCATGCATGGGGGTTGTGAATGGTTAGAATTCATATGGGATTCCATGGAGGATTTTAAATAGCTTGTATTCACTGTGTCATGGTTGATTTAGTGCGGTTATAATTCGTTTTTATTTGAGTGGTCACCTCGGTCGGCTTTTGGCATAGTGGACAAAACAGAAAGCTTGTTGGCTGAGTTCAAGGCAGCTTCTTTAGTATCTATTACGCCTCTCAAGATGTATCTCTCTTTATGGGTAACTACAACAGAAGATCAATTCCAAGTAAATTGTGATGCGGCAATGACTCCCGAATTTGGAGGTTTCAGGATTGGGGGGGTGCTCAAAGGAGCACATGGTGAACTTTTATATCCAGTAACATGAAGAAGGAAAAGGATTGTGTAGGTCGGAAAATACCCTAGAAGGGGGGTGAATAGGGTTTTTAAACTTAATGGGATTTTTAAAATCAATTTAAAAATATTTGATGTCTATATTAATCAACCAAACAATAAAAAAAGATAAATCCAATCACAAGGTGCAAATAATACAATATAAGAGTTCAAGAGATAGAAAGATTAAACCAATCAAAGTCGAAGACTTTTTGTCCACACGGTTCGGTTTGTTAGCTCCTACTCCGCGCTCGGTTAGTACCCCGAGAAATTCCACTATAACCGATCTCCTTCCGGGTGAAGATCAAACCTTTACAAGTGTATCTTTCTCACACACTCTTACAAGTATTGAAATTCTCTCAATACTCACACAAGAATTCTCTCTTGTTATCTTAAGAGATAGACCTCTCTTAATGTTTGAAAGAAATGATTTAGTAACCAACACCAATGTACAATAGCTCAATAGTGTATGAAGATTACAACTTAGGCTCACACTAAGAGATATCAAATTTGATCAATAGAATATAGCTCAATATAAAGATGATTGATCAAAAGAAAATGTTCTTGAATCTTTGAATATTGATTGTAGATGAATAGAATAGTGTAGGAGTGATTCAAGAGTGTTTAAATAAGTCTTAGATGGTGTATATATAGTCTAGGTAAGCATATGGCCGTTTGGAGGGAGTTGGTAAAAGTTTGGTACCAAAAATGGTAAAAAATCAGAACTCCAACGGCTAGTTTCTGGGCCATCAGTCGACTGAGCAAAGCTCATCAGTCGACTGATGGTTTCCTTTGGTCTGCTGCCAGTTTGACCAAAAATCTCATTTTTCACACTTTTGCAAATTCACTCAAAAAACAATTTTGAGGATAGGGGATGGTTAAAAATGATTTTCTAAGACCTCTACCATTGTTTTTGTAACAAAATTCATTCTTAAAAATTTATAGTGAATTTTTCAAGATGACTTGTTTTCGGTAAAATACGTTTTCAAGGATAAAACTAGTTTTGATCAATCTTGTCAAGGTTAAGTCATTTTATGAGCTATATGATTGAACAATTGATATTCTTTACATAAAATCTAAGCACTCACTTAATAATGAACATCAATGAATCTTCGAGAGCTTCGTTTGAATCTTTGATTATATTCTTCCTTGGCTTTTTGTAATTCATAGTGATGCCATTGAAGATGTGTTGACAAGAGTTGTGTGTGATGTAAAACTTTGATTGCAATACTTTGTAGATGAATGATCTTGATTCCGGCTATTGATTCCGGCTTTTCGGTTAAGTCCACGTGTGATCAATTTTGTTATGGCTATAACTTAAAACATCAACTAAGTTAAATTACACAAGATTAAGTTTATTGTTATTATCAAAACAAGATTAATGACTTTCAAGTCAACAATCTCCCCCTTTTTGATGATGACAATAAATTAATGTGTGTTAGCGATAAAGATCATTAGTTGAGTTTTCTCAACGGGAAAACTCCCCCTCAAACTATGCATTAAAGAGAATATGGAATAAAGCAAGCATGCATAAGTAAATGTACAGATCATAATAAAGAAACTTCAAATTAAGTTCAAACCAAATACTTAGAGTTAGGCATAAGTTAAAACGAGGAATGAAAAACCTTAGAAGTCCAAACATAAAACAACTTAAAAACTTAAAGGAGTTTATAGTTAAACTAAATAAAGCTTAAAGAGTGTGTACCAAGCACTCTAACACATTTATTTCTCCCCCTTTGTTATCAACAAAAAGGAGATAACTCAAACTTTTACTCTTGCGGATCTTGTGGGTCTTGCGGCCATTCTCCCCAACCTTGGTCAACTTGATACGGGTTCCAAACCGAAAAGACATACTCTGGATGGTAACGAAGAAAGGCTTCTTCATGAGCTCTTTGTCGATCCTCAATTCAATTGAATCGGTTCGTCATGTTAGTCGATAGATCTTAAACTTGACCCGATAACCCTTGAATTGCTTAAAGCAAGGCGGCATTTGAGGATGAGCTACGGCCTTGAGAGGTAGTGGTTTCAGGGAGTTCGGAACTTTCTCCTCCTACTTCTTCTTTTTCTTCTTCTTCTTCACCCACTTCTTCGGATGAGCCATCGCTTTCATCACCACTTTCATCTCTATCTCTAGGATCTTTGGGAGTCCATTGTCCATATACCAAGTTGTATTTCATCAACCGAATCACCTTGGCGCTATAGGTCTCCTCACTTGTGAGAATGATAACATCAACCTCGTCTTCGAGTCGGATATTGTAGAATTTGAACAGTTGAGTGAGGGCCATTCCATAGACTAACCCTTGCCTTTTTCGATTGGTGATCTCAAGAAGATGATGGAACATTAGGCTAGCATAGTCCAATCGGTGTCCCATTACTATCGCCCATACCAAGAATAACTCCAAGGCATTGAGTGCGGCACGACTACCACGCCTTGGAATAATCAAGACCCAATGATTGAATGTATGAGACGGGCATCGAGTTTAAGCCTTGAGGCCTTGATTTCTCCTTGTGTATTGCGAAATCTACGCTTGAGTATGATTCCTTTAGCAGCATTCTTATTGAAACCGAGAAGATCCCCAAAGTTGGATGGAACTTCCGTTACATTATCAACAGGGAAACCGAATATTTCTGCTAGTTCAGCTTTGTTAAAACTAATACGTTGCCCATTCAAAAGTGTAACAAGACGGGCCTTGTTGGGACGCCCATTGTCAAGAACCGGATGGTGTAGGTTTGTATAGAATAACCGTATAAGCTGTGGATACACATTTTCACGGATGTTTAAAAAATCTATGATACCTTGATTTTGAAACAATCCAGCAACATTCAAACCATTTGAAGCGAATAATTGAAAGTTGAATTGTTTACCTTCGACGATAGCCCGTGTCGAATAGTCGTTGTTAAAATTTGCTTCGGCTTTATTTGAGATGAACAAAGGCGGTAGTGGAGCTTGAGGTGGTTGTGCCGATGATGTACCTACTTGTGATACGCTCTTTCGTGGACGAGGTGAGCGAGATGGTTGAGACATTTCGATGAAGATTGGTGAAAGAAATAGGTGTTGAAAAATTAGGGTTCTTAGGAAATTTGAAGATTTTGGGGTGAAAATTTGTGTGATTGAAGGGAATATGTGAAAATTGGTTAGATGGAGTAGTGAGATAAGTTTTGGTAAAGAAATTTGGTGTAAGATAGAGTTTTGGGATGAAAATTGATGATGGTAGCTAGGGTTAGGGTTTGAGAGAGGTTGAGATGGGTTTGAGAGATTTGAGATGAAATAGATGAGATTTGTGGTTGATTTGATGTTGGAAGTGGAGGATTTTTTATTTAAAGGGGGTTTTAATGAAGAAAATGGAGAATAGATGATTGTGCTTGAGGTTTGGAAGGGTTGAGGTGTGAGTTTTCTCGAAATGGTGAAGAGAGAAATGAAGGGAAAATAGGGGAAATAAGAGAAAAAGAGTAACTGCTGTCCAGCCTTGCTCAGTCGACTGATGAACCTCCTTCAGTCGACTGATGAAGCCTCAGTCGACTGATGGTTCTTAATCAGTCGACTGATCACCCATTCTGTCCTGATTTTCTTGGTTTGAGCATTGTAAGCCATAAACACCTAGAAATAGTAACTTTATAACATTTGAGCTACAAAAATGATATTAGTACATTAAATGACATGTAATACAAGTACCAAGTATAAAAATGCTTAACTCATATTAAGTCAAATAGTTTGCACAATTTTGTATGCTTTAGAGACAAGCATTAGTGATCAATATACATGAAAATTTTGGTCAACTAGATATCAGATGCTCTAGTCATTCCAATTTCACGTCGAATGGTGCTAAAGCGATCATCGGGAAGTGGTTTAGTGAAAATATCCGCAAGTTGCGATTCGGTGCCAACGAATTCAATATCAACATCACCTTTTTGCACATGATCACAAATAAAATGATATCTTATCTCAATGTGCTTAGTACGTGAGTGTTGTATGGGGTTCTTGGTCAAGCTAATAGCACTTGTGTTGTCACACTTAATGGGAATGTGGCTAAGACTTAATCCGAAGTCTTCTAGTTGTTGTTTAATATATAAAGTTTGAGCACAACAACTTCCGGCCGCCACATATTCGGCTTCGGCCGTTGAGAGGGCCACCGAGTTTTGTTTCTTGCTTGACCAAGATACTAGTGCGTATCCTAGGAAATGACAAGTGCCACTAGTGCTTTTCCTATTGATTTTGCAACCGGCAAAATTCGCATCGGAATAACTAATCAAGTCAAACGTATTCACTTTTGGGTACCACAAACCCAAGGAACTAGTACCGGAAAGATAACGGAAAATCCGTTTTACAGCAAGTAAATGTGACTCCTTAGGATCCGCTTGGAATCGTGCACAAATACATATGCTAAACATAATATCCGGCCTAGAGGCCGTCAAATACAATAGACTACCGATCATACCTCGATATTTCTTGATGTCTACACTCTTACCAATTTCGTCTTTGTCGATCTTTAAAGTAGAACTCATAGGAGTGCTCATGGATTTGGCACCTTCCATGTCGAATTTCTTCAAGAGCTCCTTCACGTACTTCTCTTGATTAATGAAGATGCCTTCTTTGCATTGCTTCACTTGTAATCCAAGGAAGTAGTTCATTTCTCCCATCATGCTCATTTCAAATTCCTTTTGCATGCATGAGGAAAAGTCCTTGCAAAGATTTTTGTTAGTAGAACCAAATATAATATCATCAACATAGATTTGTACAAGTAGCATGTCATTGTCATGATTTTTAATAAATAAAGTAGTATCAATTTTGCCTCTAACAAAATCATTGTTAATCAAAAATGAGCTAAGTCTATCATACCATGCTCTAGGTGCTTGTTTTAAACCATATAATGCTTTCGATAACTTAAACACATAATCCGGATAAACATGATTTTTAAAACCGGGAGGTTGTTTCACATAAACTTCCTCTTCAATAAAGCCATTCAAGAAAGCACTTTTCACATCCATTTGATATAATATAAAATTCTTAAAACATGAATAAGCAAGTAGCATGCGAATAGCTTTTAGACGTGCAACGGGTGCATATGTTTCTTCATAATCAATGCCCGCCTCTTGATTGTATCCTTGGGCAACAAGTCTAGCTTTATTTCTAACAATTATACCACTTTCATCCTTTTTGTTACGAAATACCCATTTAGTACCTATAATAGTATGATTACTAGGTTTGGGAACAAGTGTCCACACTTTGTTTCTCTCAAATTGATTGAGCTCCTCTTGCATAGCCATCATCCAAGATTCAACTTTTTCGGCTTCAATAATGTTTTTAGGCTCTGTGAGAATCCGCAAATGCGACCCCCGGGTCTCGTCCCCGTTCGGTTTGGGCGTCTGAAACGTCGGAACGGATTCTGTCGTTCCACTTGCTGGAGTGTCTCTTTTGATTCATATCAGGTGTCCCTATGTTCTATTTCTAGATGCAAAGGGGTTTGTTCAGAGTCGCCAGTACGTTTTACGGGAAAACGGACAAAAAATGGTGGTGTAAGAGGAAAGGCTACAGTTAAGCCTTTCTTTACACGTTTGTCTACGAAACTAGGATTCTATAGGGTTCGGAAACTATATTACGGTTTGGGAAGGTGTTAAGCACCCATTCCGCCCTTTCGGTCTCTAGTGATCTTTATATGTTTATTCTATGTTGAAAAACTTGGATGCTTTTACTGATAGCCTACTACTTTCTGAGTGAAAACCCTAATTTCTGGAAAAAAACGGGAAAGGGATAGAAAACATTTGTGTTCCGGGATCCGATGTTTCGTTTTGAGAAATGTAAATACAAGTGATAAAAGCCTTTTTATTTTGAAAGAGTATTCCGTATTATTTCCTCAGATAATGACGGTTTTCTCGAGTCGTGATTATTTTGGAAAGGTTCGGATCTTGTAGTGGAAATAATTCAATATGGAATTGGAACTCTTGAGGGGAGTTCTACTGGGTGTATCGCAATCTATGAACCAGACAAGATACGCCGGGTTTTAATTCCTAGGTAAGTTTTACCGGTCCGGGTTTTGAAAATAGGATTTTATTCCGAACGATAATGTACTTACTTTTCTGGTTTTGAAAATGGTTTTATCAGGGTCTTTTTGTTTTGAAAACGGTAGACTATTTGTAACTTGGCAATAAGTTTATTCAAATAAAATGTGGACAAAATAACAGAAATAAAACAAGTGCACATATATCTAATTTTAAATACTATAAGGGACTTTCTTTACCTTCCCGACGAGAATAATAATATAAAAAAGAAAATATGATGCGGCGGAGAGATTTTCGGCGATAATAATCTTTTCCTTCTTCAGATATTTCCGAGAATTTGATTCCAGAGACGGGACACGTCAAGTGTCGAGAATAGATTCGATAACTCTTCAGAAATAAGACGATAATAGAGAAAGCTAGATAAAAGACTAGAAAATCAGATTAAAATTCAAAATTCTTTGATCCCAAGTTGCTGCCTAGAACCCTTGGGGGTGTTGGCCTATTTATACTGCTCGGGGAAGATTGTCGCGCGACATTTCCCCAAAAAGGGCAAGTGTCGCGCGACACTGTGATATGTCGCGCGACAATGTGTCAATGTCGCGCGACAAACGGCTGAAGTGATGTTTCTGACAGACTGATGTGTCAGAGAGTGGATGGTCTGGTGCAGAGGGGGATTGTCGCGCGACATAGTGGGATTGTCGCGCGACATATCAGGGATTGTCGCGCGACAATGTGATATGTCGTGCGACAATCTCTTTTGAAAAAAGGTTTGTTTGGCCAACAAACCCTTTCGGGGAAGTTTTGGGTGGGTCCCGGGCCCAAAAACAACAGTTCTTGAAGGTCGTTAGGGTTCTTGCGGGGGTCACGGATCGGGGTGTCTACAGACCCTCTCGACTCAAGCTCCTTGCTTGCAAGGAATTGAGGCGACTGGAAGAGACCATGATCCATGGCTCTCGCATGAACTCTAAAGGAGTGTATATGCAAAAAAGTGCTCGTGAGTGCCTCCGTAGAGGGCTTTGTGTTTGGTTTCGCCTCCGGAGAGGGCTTCTGTTACCTCGTTGCCTCTCTCGAGGGCTTTCATTTGTTCCACTTGCTTCTGATGGGAGGACTACCATTGCTCCACTAGCCTCAGGTGGGAGGACTACCATTGCTCCACTAGCCTCAGATGGGAGGACTACCATTGATTCATTTTGTGCCTCAGGTGGGAGGACTGCCATTGCTCCACTGTGCCTCTCTGGGAGGGCTTCGCCTCAGGTGGGAGGACTACCATTGCTTCACTGTGCCTATCTGGGAGGGCTTCGCCTCAGGTGGGAGGACTACCATTGTGCCTCTCTGGGAGGGCTTCGCCTCAGGTGGGAGGACTACCATTGTGCCTCTCTGGGAGGGCTTAACCTCAGGTGGGAGGACTACCATTGCTCCACTGTGCCTCTCTGGGAGGGCTTCGCCTCAAGTGGGAGGACTACCATTGTGCCTCTCTGGGAGGGCTTCGCCTCAGGTGGGAGGACTACCATTGTGCCTCTCTGGGAGGGCTTAACCTCAGGTGGGAGGACTACCATTATGCCTCTGTGGGAGGGCTTTTGACCTGTAAGAAAAAGGAAAATTGCCTCTGGGAGGGCTTTTGTGAGTAACTTTGCCTCTGAAGAGGGCTTGTGTTGTGATTTGCCTCCGAAGAGGGCTTGTATTGTGATCTGGTGAATCTTAATTATCGTCCCTCTTAGACTGCTAGAGTGAGAAAGAGAAATCCTCGTGAGGGTGAAAAGAGCTCCTCGAGGTCTAATTTTATCCGGATGTCCGTTTTCCTATATCTTTCTTGAACTTTATTCTCATGTTTTCCTCGAGTGAGGATACCTTTCTTAGAAGGCAGTTTTCGGATATTCTTTGGCTCTCCGTAGAGTGACGGTTCGAGGTTTTTTCCAAACCATCTCTTCTGTATTGTGCTGAAAAGAATATTTGTTTGAAAGTTCAATCTCTAATCTCTGTTTTCTTCTTAGTTTCTCTTTTTAGTGGGCCCACATCGTATTTTTTCGATGCCCTTATTTCTCCCTCTTTTGGGAAAGACTTTTCCTGGCCCTTTCTGTTTTTGACCAGGAGCCCTTTTCATCCCTTTGTCGTGATCAGGAGCCTTACTCACCCAAAACGAAGCCCTGAGCCAGTTTTGGCCTAGCTGTCACTTTTGGTGTGGCTCTCCCTGTCACTCTGCATTTCTGTTTCTCTCCCTTGCTTTGGGCGCTCATGCGGGTTTCTTCTCTCTTCTACTCTTTCAATTTTCTCTATTCCCGTCTTATCTTGCTTTTTTGATGATCTCGGTCCTTTCTGGGAGATCAGAGACTACTTTAACCATTCGTATTTCGTTCTCGCATTTTCGGAGAGATGATTTGGAAGTCTTTCCTCTTGTTCTCATCCTGGGTGTGCGGTTTTTTGGCAAATTTTTCGAAAACTGTCTCTCGGAAGTCCTCCTGCAGGAGATAGAAATGAGAAAAAGGTCAAAAAAATCAGGGGAGGGGGGTGATTGTCGCACGACATCTCGGTGGAGAGCTCTTTGTCGCGCGACAATGACCTTGTTTGTCGCGCGACATTCTGTTCTATTATATAAGCCCCTTTGCTGAGCTCATTCCACCTCATTCTCTCCTTCCTCTTTCTCTCTCTAGCTCTCTTTCTCTCTTTTCTCAAGTGCGGAAGCCCTGTCGCTTTTTTGACTTTTCGACTTTTCTCATATATTCCATATACACAGATGGATCCCGCACAGCTGGGTCGATTAGAGGGTGACTAGGAGGAGGTCACCTTTACTGACGCTCAGGGCGTCCTTCGGTGTAGTCCTCATCATGATGATTGGGAGGACCTTGATTGGTATGACGATGATGGGGTGAACCGCGGTCGGGCGGTGATTTATAGAGATATTACCCGGGCTGCTCCGGTCCCGGATGTTCCATGGCTCTTGATGGAGCCTGCTTCTCACGAGATTCGCCGACGATCTCTGGTACGTCTTCTTTTCGTGTATTTATCTGTTCCATTATTTTTGTCGTTCCCTGCATGTATTTTGACAAATGTTAGTATGCATGTCTGCCTAAAATAACGTCCGATTTAGTGAAACTCATACTTTTTACCTGTGATACCCTTTAGGTTCCCTCTTTTTTAGAAATTTACATAATGTATCCCTATAACTCTATAACTCTCATAATTACACCAAAATACCCTCAGGTTTAGAAAATTACATAATTTACCCTTATAACCCTATAACTCTCATAATTACACCAAAATACCCTCAGGTTTAGGAAAATTACATAATTTACCCATATAACCCTATATCTCTCATAATTACACCAAAATACCCTCAGGTTTTAGGAAAATTACATAATTTACCCCCATAACCCTATAACTCTCATAATTAGACCAAAATACCCTGAGGTTTAGAAAATTACATAATTTACCCTTATAACCTTATAACTCTCACAATTACACCAAAAATACCCTCAGGTTTTTTATATCCATATTTCCATTCTGTTTGTAGTGGGTTGGCCGAGGTTGGGGTTCTCCCAACACTATATCTTCGAAGTGGCGACGGGCACCGGCCCCTGTCCAGGAGTTGCTTCTCGCGACTCCTTTTGGCTCTCTCTTCGACGCCCTCCCGGAGCGAGTTTCTAGGGCGACAGTTTTGGTGTCGGCACTGGCTTGCCACTGGTGGGATACTACTCATACCTTTCATTGGGGCTGGGGTGAGATGACGATGACACCCCTCGATCTTTTTGCTCTGACCGGGATTCCTTCAGGGGGGATCCTTATTCAGATTGATGTCCCTTTGCGTCTGACGATAGAGGGCATCGTGGGCGCACTTGGGTGGTTCCCCGAGCGACGGAGTTCGGGTGATACTATTCTTCGGGGTGTCTTAGTTACGCGACTAGCCACAGAGAGAGCTCGACTAGTTGCTTCGGGGGTGCCGATGACCCGTCAGGAGGCGCGCCAGTATGCCCGCGTCCTTCTTCTACTGACACTCCATGATCTGTTTGAGGCTCATGGGGGGGACACAGCCCATCTCTGGTGGCTGCCCTATCTCCGGGACTTTAGCATCATGTTCGACTATGATTGGGGCGGTTTTATTCTTGCCGTCCTCTATGATGCTATGGATCAGGTTTCTCGCCACCTAGCCCTGAACCTTAAGGGCTTTTCTCTGCTGTGGGAGGTACATACTTTAGTCCTTTTATCTTTGCTTCAGTTCTTTTTCATATTACCTGTTGATTATTGCTGATATTCTTCATATTTCTTCTTCAGAGTTGGTTTGTTGCTTATACTCGCCTGAGTCGCGCCCAGGTGGATCTTCTCGTTGAGAATGAGGACCAGTTCCCTTTTCTCCGCCGATTCATTGCGGGGAACTACAGGGCTCCCTATGTATACCGGACTCGGGAGACCGGAGCTGCTGCTGTCCACGACCTGCAGGAGGAGCAGGTAAATATTTTAGTATTCTTGTTTTTCAATAGTCAGATAGAATATATAAATTACTGAAATAAAATCCTGTTCTCTTTTCAGATTGAGTGGGCCCCTTGGGGTGATCTGGGTCTCCATTTTGGGTATGGCCGTGCTCTGACCGCCTCGAGGACCAGGCGACTTATCCGGGATGAGTACGGCCTTCTCTTCTATTTGGGCGAGAGGGTCATTCGCCAGCACACACCGTCCCAGTGGCCTCGTGTTCCATTATTTCCTCCTGTTCTGATGAGGCGGACGGGCGAGATTGATCCGGTGACGGTGTAGGCCTTGGTCGACGGACTTGGCTTTCAGACGTTCACCGAGGAGGGAGACTACGCTGTTTTTGCTGCCCGTTATCTGATGAGGGAGCCGAAGGGGACTCGGGGACGGGTCTTCTATGAGAGATACCGGGCATTGGGAGGTGATCCCTATTACATACGGGGACAGACTCATTTAGCTAGGGCGGTTCCGGGTCATCTGCCACCTGTCCCCGATCAGAGGGACAATATTCCGGATTTCGAGGACGAGGACCCCGAGGGGGAGAGGGATGTTCCTGCTGCGGCCGAGGGTGGTGGTCGGCCAGAGGGCGAGGGAGGTGATGCAACAGCGGTTCCGGAGTCGTTACCTCCGACGACACTTATGGGGAAGCAGCGCGCTGAGGGCTTCGAGTTTCCTACCAGCCCTTCTGTGTCTCCAGGGGTCCTTTTTGCTGCTGTTGAGGCTGCCGGGGGGAGAGCGGGATTTTCTGAGAGGTCCTGGGAGCCCGCGGACCTTGGGGCAGATTACGACCAGTTTGGGCGGACTCCTCCTGCGGCGGCGACTACTCCTTCCAGTGGGGTACCTCATTTGAGGGCGACGACCATGGTGGATCCTCCGAGGGTCCACACCTACGCCACGTTGACTCCTCTCCCGGCGACTGTCATGGGGCCTCCAGCCCAATCTCCAGGTTTCGGGGGTTCTTCATCCCGGCCTCCCCTGTTCCCGATCCATGAGGAGGGGGGTCCACTTCTGCTGGTGTTCCGGCGGGGTCGTCTATTTCGTGGGTAGATCTACCCCCACTTCCCAGGGATATCTCCTATGTCGGCGCAGGACTACGTCGATACACTGTCCCTGAGTACCCTCTTCCTGAGAATACTTTTGATTACTTGGGTGGTCGCCCTGATGATGATGTACCTTCTTCAGCTTCTCCTGATACCTTTATACCTATATCTATTTATTTTGACTGTGCTGATTCTCTTATCTTATGTCCTTTTACAGAGGGTGAGTGTACGGGTGGCAGATCTACGGGCTTGGCACGCCCAGTACCTCTACAGCTGGAACCTGCTCCAGTACGTCGGTCAAGACCCTCCAGCCTACATGCGCGACTATCAGAGGGCTATCGACGTCTCCCTACTGCCGGACGACCTTTTGACTTCCTCTCATGCTTGGTCGGAGTCTAGGCGGAGTAGCAGTCGGACCTCTAGGCGATCCCGATCTTCGGTGATCCGTCCGACGGCGCCGGTTCAGTCTACGGGGCCTTCCCAGACAGCAGTTCCTCCTATTCCCGGTGTCCCAGTCATTGATCTTACCCCCGAGGAGGGCTCGGGTAATAGTGGGAGCGCGTCAAAACGCGCTCGAGTAGATTAGTTTCCCCCTTCTGCATTTAGTGTTAGTTTGGACAGATATGTATTTATCTAGACAGATATTGTTTTTTTATTGGATTTATAAAATATCTTTTATCTGTGTCTGATTTGTTCTTTTATTCTCTGTCTGTGAAAAGATATATATATATAAGAGTCGGCGATTTAGAAGCCATACCTTGTAGTGTAGTGATACTTATGTTTCCTGCAAAAAGAACAAAGTGAGAACAAGAAAGCATCCAGAAGTGATTCTTTTTGGCAAAAATGACTGCTATGTGTAAGAAAAACAAAATTAGGGTACCCTTAGATGGGTTTGTCGCGCGACAATCCCTCCTGGACATGGGTTTGTCGCGCGACAAACAGGCACAGGTCCCTCTTTTTTTTTGCTATAAATACACCCATCTTCCTTCTTTCATCCTCACACCTTCCAAAAATGTCCTCTTATCGCACAAAATCTGATTTTTCTTACGTCAATGCTCGAGATGCTTTGATATCTTCTGAAAATGGTCTGAACTTTGGTGCTTTTAGTCCTTTAGCGGGCTGGTGCCATCGTCCTATCGACTTTTCCTTTTTGCTAGGTGCCTTGTATTTCTGGAGTCCTGCGGACCATCTCTTTCGCTTTGGACTAGATGAGCTCTGCCCGACCTATGAGGAGTTCTCTTGGCTGTTGCGTTCTGACGTTCGTCTCCCAATGGCAGTTCCCATAGAGGAAATCGGTCCCCGTGACATGCTAATTGCTCTGTTAGCCATTCCCCAGGCGGCCTGTAATGGTTTCATTACCGACGGACTCCTTGACCTTCATAAAATGGTGAGGTTCTTTCATTGTTATGAAGATAGGGCCTCTTACGGCGTGGGGCGTACTGCAGCGGCCCTGATTTGCCTGGTTTCTGATATGTTGCTGGTGACGGGTTCTTCCCGTATTGATCCGACTATCCTGAGTCTGATTTACCAGGCTAGAAATGGGCAGTCTATAGTGCCGATCGTTCTTGCAGAGACCCTGAATGGTCTCGATGATGTCAAAAGGGGGGCCTCACCCTTCTTCCGGGGGAGTCCACGTTTACTATACATGTGGCTGCTGGAGCGCTTTCGATCGGTGGGTTTCAACGGGGTTTGGCTCGATAATCCGACGCATTTCTTCCGTCGTCCCCTCTTTAGGGCTTTGACCATGTCTTCCTCTGATTGGAAGGTGTGGTTTTCGGAGAATTTTCGGGCTATCCGGTGGAACATTCCTTGGTGGAAGCTGAGGGCGATGGTACTTAGCACTGGGGGTCAAAACTATGTTCGGCTCCGCGGGCTCTGGTTTACTTCTTTTTATCTCCCCGGACGTCTTCTTCGACAGTTTAACATTTCTCAAGAGGTTCCCCTTGGTCTGAACAATTTCTCCTCTGAGTCTAAATTTGTGACCCCGCATGTTTCTTTATCAGTAGAGAGGATGTGGCGTGTTCGACTGACTCGTCAGTTCAACTATGCTCGTTTTGGTATTACCCGGCCCTTCCGGGCTGATATTATTCGCTCTTGCTGGCAATCTCTGGAAGGAGAACTGATTGACGACCCTTTTCAAATAGAGTGGTTCCGGTTCATGGATACTGAGGCTACTGACGGTAACATTGTTTTTGCGTATCAGATCTTGGACGAGGCTCGGATCGATTTGGCTACTGAGGACCCAGTGTGGCCAACCCCTAGGGATTAGTTTCTTTTGTATTGTTATATCTCCTTTATAACCTTCGGTGTTCTGAACCACCTTTTAATAGTATATGAGGGACTGCTTGTGGGAAATAAATTTATTTACAAAGTTTAAACCGGGCCTGAAGTCACTTCTCAGGTTGCCTACGTTCCCCTTTTTGATTTTTACAAAGAACAAAAGTTTTTTTTGAGTTGGGGCTCAGGTTTACGTAGTTCTTATTTTACATGTCACACCTATTGATAATACTTCTTCAGTCGATCCATGTTGACTGGTGAATGCAGTAACTGTCCATCTAAATCAGTGACTGTAGCGGCACCCCCTGTATCGATTTCTTTGACGATATACGGCCCTGTCCACTTCTGCCCGAACTTACCCCTCGGATCTCTGGCTGGTTCTCGAATTTCTTTCAGTACGATATCGTTCTCATTGATACCCCGAGTCCTCACTTTCTGGTTAAATGCTCAAGCGATTCTCTTCTGATACCCCTGATAGTGGTATGCGGCTTTCAATCTCTTTTCATCTAGTAGGGCTAGCTCGTTATAACGTGCCTGGACCCACTCTAGTTCATTGACTTGATTTTCTAGCATTACTCTGAGGGAGGGGACCTTTAACTCAACAGGGAGGACTGCTTCCATCCCGTATGTAAGAAAGAACGGGGTTGCTCCGGTGGAGACCCTCTCGGTGGTACGGTATCCCCACAATGCATATGGTAATTTCTTCGGCCAGTCTCGACAGGTGTCGGTCATCTTGCTTAGGATATTCTTTAGATTTTTGTTGGCGGCTTCAACTGCCGCATTGGTTTGTGGCCTGTATGGTGAAGACCTGTGTTTGGTAATACCGTATTCTTCTATGACTGTATTAGCTTCTCCTTCGAAGTGGGTGCCGTTATCTGAGATGATCTCGTGTGGGACCCCATATCGGCAGACAATATTCTTTTTGATGAATCGGGCAACTTTCTTGGCATCCAGGGTCTGGTAAGACTCGACTTCCACCCATTTGGTGAAGTAGTCGATGGCCACTAGTATGAATTCATGACCGTTGCTGGCTTTGGGCGAGATCTTCCCAATGACGTCGATTTCCCAAGTTGCGAAAGGCCAGGGAGCAATCATGTTGTACAACTCCTTTGGAGGAAGCTTCTGGGATTTAGCATAAATTTGGCACTTGTGACAACGGCGTACGTGGTTAGTGCAGTCAGTTTGCAGGGTAGACCAGAAATATCCTTGTCTGATGATCTTGCGGGCAAGCGTATGTCCGCTCATATGAGGTCCGCACTCGCCCCATGTATCTGATCCATCATTCTGACTGATTCTTCTTTGGTGAGGCATTGAAGATGAGTCCCGTCGTAGTTCCTCTTATACAATCTTCCGGCACAAAGTATGAACCCTGATGCTAATCTTCTGAGCGTGACCCGTGTTTTCTTGTCTGTTTTCTCGGGATACTGATGGTTCTTCAACAGGTTCCAGATATCGTAAAACCAAGTGGTTGAATCCCCTTCTCCTTTATTCTCTACCTCCAAGGCCGTGCAGTGTGCTGGTTCTGACTTCTTTTGTACTGTAAGAGTTATTTCTTCCATCCCTTCCGGGATATCGATCATAGATGACAGGGTTGCCAGTGCGTCAGCAAAACTGTTCTGAGACCTGGGGAGATAGTAAAACTCCGCATGTTTGAACCTTCCCGCGATATCCTCCAGTCGGGCGAGGTAAGGGACTAATTTCTCATCTCTGATCTTCCATTCTTTCAGAACTTGGTGGACCACTAGTGCTGAATCTCCGTATACCTATATTCTTTTTATACTCTTTTGAAGAGCGATCTCTAACCCGAGTATGCATGCTTCATATTCAGCGATGTTGTTGGTGCAGAAGAAGTCCAAACGATATGATACCGGGGAGTGAGTTTGGTCTGGAGAGACTAACAGGATGCCTATCCTGTTTTCGTTTCGATTGGCGGCCCCATCAAAGTACAACTTCCAGTCTTCATCGATCTCGACATTCATGATGGTTTCATCTGGGAACTCGGCTTCTTCTAGCATGTCTCCCAATATTGGATTGTAGGCCAGGTAATCAGCTATGATCTTGCCTTTGACTGCCTTCTGGGTCACGTAGGTGATGTCGAATTCGGAGAGTAGAAATAGCCATTTTGCCTTTCGGTTCGAGAGAGCCGGTTTCTCGAAGAGGTATTTCAACGGATCAATCCGTGATGCCAGGATGACTGAGAAAATTAGCATGTAGTGTCGTAGTTTCTGTGTTACCCAGACGAGGGCAGTGCATGATTTCTCCAATGGTGTGTAGTTCATCTCAAATGGGGAGAGTTTCTTGCTGAGGAAATAGATGGCCTGCTCTTTCCGGGTATCAGTCAGGTGTTGGGCTAGCATTGCTCCCGCGGCTGAATCAGTGACGGTTAGGTACAAGATTAATGGTAGTCCTGTTTGTGGTGGGGCTAATACTGGGGGGTTGGAGAGATATTCTTTGAATCTATCAAAAACTTCCTGGCACTGATCGTCCCACTCTCCCGGTGAGGATTTCCTCTGAGAGATGAACCTACCGATGTACTGCAAATTACCCAAAAATCCCCGAACTTCTTTCTCGGTATGAGGCTCAGGCATTTCTTGGATAGCTTGAACCTTGGCAGGGTTTACCTCGATTCCTTTCTTACTGATAACATAGCCTAGGAGTTTTCCCTTGGTCACCCCGAACACACATTTTTGCAGATTGAGTCTCATCTGGTACTGGCGGAGCCGATCGAAAAAGGCTCGCAGAGCTGGTACGTGACCTTCCCTCTCCTTTGATTTGATTATCATGTCGTCCACATACACCTCTACTTCTTTGTGGATCATATCGTGGAAAATAGCGGTGGCTGCCCTCTGATAAGTTGCCCCGGCGTTCTTCAGCCCAAATGGCATAACGGTGTAGCAGTATGTTCTCCATGGTGTGATGAATGTTGTTTTCTCCTAGTGATCCGGGTGCATCTTGATCTGGTTATATCTGGCAAAACCATCCACAACTGACTTTAGGGCGTGGTTGGCAGTGTTATTTACTATCAAATCGATGTTGGGCAATGGAAAATCGTCTTTTGGACAAGCTTTATTGAGATCTCGATAATCTACACACACGCGGACCTTCCCATTTGCCTTTGGAACGGGCACAATGTTGGCTAACCATGAAGGGTAATCGATCACCCGCAAAAACCCTACACTCAGTTGCTTCATCACTTCTTCTTTTACTTTCAGGGACCATTCTGGTGTAAGTTTTCTTAACTTTTGTTTGATAGGTCTGAACTTCGGCTTGGTGTGTATCTCGTGCATGACTATCTGACTGTTCAATCCTGGCATATCCGCATAAGACCAGGCGAAGACATCCACGTACTCTTTCAGAGTTTGTGTGAATTCCTCTCTTTCTGTTTCACTCAGCTTGCCCCCATGCGGACCTCTTTTCTTTCCTCTTCTGTCTCGAGGTTAATTACAAGGGTGTCTCCTTCTTCGCTCTGTATACGCTGCTTCTCCTGTTCAGGGTGCTCGTTCAGTCTTTCCAACTCCATATAAGCAATTACAGAATTAAAAATAACGGGATAACGCAAAACAGAGTTTTCTTCATTGATAATAGTATTTACAGGTACAAGTTTAAAAAGTAAATCTAGGAGTGGCTCTCCCCTAGCCTTACTCTCATTCTCACCTCTCACCCTTACAATTTCACTCTTTTCCCCTTCTCTTTGGTAGTCTGGATCAGCGTATATCAGGTGTACAGGGTCGTCCCTTGGCTCATTATCCCCCAGGGCCATGATGTCGAAGAGATCTCCGATCATTTCTTCCCCCTCATCCTTCTTATCTTCATTTTCTTCCTTCGACTTGATTGTCAATTTGGTAGAGAAACTGTGTACGATGTTTTCTTTGACATATAGGTCCTCCTCATAGAAGATTTTCCATCCCGGAAGGTTCTCTCCGTCGCTGTTTCTCCAAGGTTCCTGAAAACCGCAAAAGGGGAAGTCCTTTCCTTCTTTGACAAAAAACTCGTTCAGAGAGCTAAAACTTGGATACTGATGCCCTTGGCCCCTTTTTTGTTGATCGTCTTCTTCAATGTGTTGGTACCCCAAACCTTCCCTTTCGTACCCGTTACTGGTTCCAAGGCTTGAAGTAGTCCTGGCTGTCCCGTTCCCAGACCGGCTCCAGGTAAGTATTTCATCATTCTCAGCATATTTGTGACCTTGGTACTGAGACCGGGGATATTGTCAGGGGGAAGGTATTCGATTATCTGGGTGCTGAGAGTTTGTACCTGAGGCTCGTAAGAAAAGCCTCCCAATTGTATGCTCTGGCTCCCGATTCCCAAAACAGGTAACTCCAGATCTGCCAAGGTCCTTTCAGGATCTCCTTGGATGGTGATTATGTTCCCTTCAAATGGTATCTTGATCTTTTGATGTAGGGAGGAGGGGAGTGCTCCTATGTCGTGTAGCCATGCCCTTCCCAACAGTAAGTTAAAACTGAAGGGAATGTCTATGATTTGAAAGTCGGCCGGAAAGTTTTCGGGACCGACCATGAGATCGAGCTTCAGAGAACCCTAAACGGCTCTCATGGTGTTGTCATAGGCCCTGACGGTTACGGCGGATGGAGAAAGCTCTGAATCCAGGATACCCAAGCATCTAGCGGTCTTCAGGGGGCAAACGTTTATGGTTGACCCATTGTCGATGAGAACCTGTGGCAAAATTTTCCCTCGGGTCCTGACGGTGATATGGAGGGCCAGGCTGTGTTTCCTTCCCAATGGAGATAAGTCTTCATCTGAAAATGACAGACTTCTTTGGATTGTGAGTGACCCGATCATGTTTGGCAGTTGTTCTGGTGTGGAATCGGGTGATATGACGGCCTCGTCAAGGAGTTTGATGAAGGCGGTCCTGTGAGGTTTGGAGGCAACCAAGAGGCCCCAAATGGTGATGTGGGCCTGGGTTTTCTTCAACTGTTCTAACACTCGATCTTCTCCTACTTCCTTAGGAGGTGATGATTTTTCGGCATCCATCGGTGGTGGCTGGTATACCCTTCCTGAGCGGGTAATCTGTTGTATCCAGATGGATGTTGAGTCTGATCTTTCTGAGATTTCTGATGTCTCCGGCTCTTCCGACCAACTGAAAGTCCCGGGGGAGGTTTCTGTCATACAGATTGTCTCCTTATGGGGGGGTCAGGTTTTCCAGGACTGTTTCTTCTTGTCTTGGGTCCATCCTATCCCAGCTTTCTCAGGATTGGTTTTGATTATGAGTGGTTGCGAGATCCCCTGATTTGTCTTTCCTAAGCCCTGCCCGGGTAGGAAGTTCATCTTGGCCATCCATTGATCGATTATCGGATTGAGGCCTGGGGCAACTTGTGCTTTTGCTGGTAACATAACGAGTGCCTTATAGGCTGGGTCATCCCGAATGAGTCCTACGGGGTCAAAACCTTCTTCATCAGTGGTCAAGGCGTTAATTCCCGCAGTTGGAGCATGATTGGGAAGGGGGTTGTTGGTAACATTGGGCCCGCCGGGTGCGGGGATGGTTCCGGCTTTAATAAGATCCTGGATACGATGGCGAAGAGCCAAGCAGCGTTCCGTGTCATGGCCCGTTGCTTGGTGGTATGCACAGTTCTCGTTCATTCTCCAGGTGCTGGGAATAGGGTTTGGTGGGGGGCGTGGGTTGAGTGGGGTGATCAATCCGGCCTTTCGGAGTAGTTCCAGGCTTTTGACTAGGGTAGTGGGAAGGGTGCAGAAATTCCTCCTTTTCTTGGCTTCGGTGTTTGAAGAGTCCCCTTGTGCAGGCCAACTCATTGGGGGGACTTGTTGCGACTGTTGAAATGGGTATGAGCTTAGTTGATTCACGGCTGCAGTGCCTGTCTTTCTCCCAGTGTATGAGGCTTTTTTGGTATCGATTTCAGCTTTTTTGGCCAACTCTTCTTCCACTTATGATCCCATACTCAACAGGGCTCTAAAGTGTGGAAATACATGCTTCCCTATGCATCTCAGTACGGATGGAGTGAAGTTCTTCTGAATGATTTCCAACTGTTCTTCTTCATCAGGCCGTTTGGACATTTGGGAGGCCATCTCCCTCCAGCGCGTGACGAAATCGCTGAAGCTTTCTTTCTCGCCTTGCTTGGCCATCTCCAGGTGTTTACGGGTAATTTCCAAACTCTCGTTGGAACCGTACTTGGTCATGAACTTCTTCACAATATCTCCCCAGGTCTTCGTGTGGTGTCTCTCCAGATCAAAAAACCATCTCAGGGCGGCCCCCGTGAGAGTCATGTGAAAGGCTTGAGCCAGCTCTGGCTCTCCACAGCCGGACACTTGCATGGATCTGATGTAGGATTGGAGATGGGTTTTGGGGGGTGTCGTCCCTGTGAATTTGGTGATAGAAGGGAGCTTGAATCCCTGAGGCAGTCTGGCTTCTGGGTAGAGGGAGAAGGCGTTCATATCTGTGATCTCGTCTGCCCCTTTTATCAGAGAGACCCCTCTTTGCAGAATTTTCATATGCTCTTTCAGTTTTTTCATCTCTTCGTTCTCTCTTAACACCTCGTCGGGCTGTTCCTGAGCTATAACTGATTCTGCATATACTGCCCGGAGTCGGTTAATATCTGGGTATTCATTGGGAGGGGCTACTGGAGCCGGAGGTGGAATAGGCCTTACGGGGACTTGTGGCCATGGCTGGTATTGGGGGTCAAATTCGGGTTGTACTTGGGGTTGTGGCCAAACTATGGGTGGCTCTTGTTGCTGATAAGTGGGGCCTGAATCTGGGGCCCATTGATTGTTGGGATCGATCTGAACAGGACCGGCTATGATAGGGCCCGTTTGGGGTGGATTGGTTCCTTGAACTGGGGGGAGTACTTGTGAAGACTGTCCTTGGTTCGGATCTCGATTCGATGGTAGTCGATCAAACCCCGGTGGTGCAGTTCGTTCGGCTGACAATTCTTCTACTCGGATCCGGGTACCCTGTTGCTCGTTCGTGAGGTTTGCCAGTTCCCTGCTGATGGTCATTAGTAAACGGTGCATTTCGGCCAGGGTTGGCTGAACTGATGATGCCTCTGCTAGGCTCTGATCTGTCTCTCGATTCTCGCGTTCATCAGCCATTTCAGGTGTGCTTGGTCTTACTAGTCTTCCGGTGTGATCTCGACCGGCCCAACCTTCCAGTCTGTCGTCGCTTCACGACTGTAGACGAAATCACGTGGCGAAGATGAAGGAAGACTGTGATGCGACTCGATTTTTGCCAAAAGAACCACTAAAAATTGCCGAGAAGAGCCTCAGATTTTAAAAAAAGGTGTCGAAAAGTAAGCCGTAAGGTGGTACATCCCCTACGGCTGTTTGACAAGTGTTTTAACTCGACTCGATCTTATATGCAGCGCAGGTGTACGAACGGTTAAGGCTTCAGGCTCCCTCATATTTGGCAAGACCTTGCGATATACCCCAGGGGCGGGTACGTGCAAGAGCCTTTTAATATACTTCCCGGGTACGTGAGTGTTCTCGTCACTCGATATACCTCGGGGGCGTACTTGGCCAAGGAGAGTGGAAGTAAATGCTTTCGGTTTATGTTGGCCCAAGCAAGCCAACTCCCTACTCACTTATAATACTTCCGAGGGTTTGGGGTAAATTCACACTCGTAGGACCAATGCATGATTTGTGATAGTGCGTGCGAAAAAGGTTGGGTTTACAAATATCATTATTTTGATTACGTATATTTTTGAAAAACTCCCATTTTCAAAAAAAATAAAAAAAAATGTTTTCTTCTCAATCAATTAACATAAGTAGGGAAAAGCAGAAAAAGCAAGTATTCAACAGATAAACACAAGTCCACATATAAGAGTCTAGTTTTCTAGTGTCCCCAACAGAGTCGCCACTGTGAGAATCCGCAAATGCGACCCCCGGGTCTCGTCCCCGTTCGGTTTGGGCGTCTGAAACGTCGGAACGGATTTCGTCGTTCCACTTGCTGGAGTGTCTCTTTTGATTCATATCAGGTGTCCCTATGTTCTATTTCTAGATGCAAAGGGGTTTGTTCAGAGTCGCCAGTACGTTTTACGGGAAAACGAACAAAAAATGGTGGTGTAAGAGGAAAGGCTACAGTTAAGCCTTTCTTTACACGTTTGTCTACGAAACCAGGATTCTATAGGGTACGGAAACTATATTACGGTTTAGGAAGGTGTTAAGCACCCATTCCGCCCTTTCGGTCTCTAGTGATCTTTATATGTTTATTCTATGTTGAAAAACTTGGATGCTTTTACTGATAGCCTACTACTTTCTGAGTGAAAACCCCAATTTCTGGAAAAAAACGGGAAAGGGATAGAAAACCTTTGTGTTCCGGGATCCGATGTTTCGTTTTGAGAAATGTAAATACAAGTGATAAAAGCCTTTTTATTTTGAAAGAGTATTCCGTATTATTTCCTCAGATAATGACGGTTTTCTCGAATCGTGATTATTTTGAAAAGGTTCGGATCTTGTAGTGGAACTAATTCAATATGGAATTGGAACTCTTG
This sequence comes from Lonicera japonica, assembly GCA_021464415.1. Classification (NCBI taxonomy): domain Eukaryota; kingdom Viridiplantae; phylum Streptophyta; class Magnoliopsida; order Dipsacales; family Caprifoliaceae; genus Lonicera; species Lonicera japonica. The sequence continues at coordinate 32,474,810 of CM038466.1, read as the reverse complement.
AGGGGAGTTCTACTGGGTGTATCGCAATCTATGAACCAGACAAGATACGCCGGGTTTTAATTCCTAGGTAAGTTTTACCGGTCCGGGTTTTGAAAATAGGATTTTATTCCGAACGATAATGTACTTACTCTTCTGGTTTTGAAAATGGTTTTATCAGGGTCTTTTTGTTTTGAAAACGGTAGACTATTTGTAACTTGGCAATAAGTTTATTCAAATAAAACGTGGACAAAATAACAGAAATAAAACAAGTGCACAGATATCTAATTTTAAATACTAGAAGGGACTTTCTTTACCTTCCCGACGAGAATAATAATATAAAAAAGAAAATATGATGCGGCGGAGAGATTTCCGGCGATAATAATCTTTTTCTTCTTCAGATATTTCCGAGAATTTGATTCCAGAGACGGGACACGTCAAGTGTCGAGAATAGATTCGATAACTCTTCAGAAATAAGACGATAATAGAGAAAGCTAGATAAAAGACTAGAAAATCAGATTAAAATTCAAAATTCTTTGATCCCAAGTTGCTGCCTAGAACCCTTGAGGGTGTTGGCCTATTTATACTGCTCGGGGAAGATTGTCGCGCGACATTTCCCCAAAAAGGGAAAGTGTCGCGCGACACTGTGATATGTCGCGCGACAATGTGTCAATGTCGCACGACAAACGGCTGAAGTGATGTTTCTGACAGACTGATGTGTCAGAGAGTGGATGGTCTGGTGCAGAGGGGGATTGTCGCGCGACATATCAGGGATTGTCGCGCGACATATCAGGGATTGTCGCGCGACAATGTGATATGTCGTGCGACAATCTCTTTTGAAAAAAGGTTTGTTTGGCCAACAAACCCTTTCGGGAAAGTTTCGGGTGTTCGGGTGGGTCCCGGGCCCAAAAACAACAGTTCTTGAAGGTCGTTAGGGTTCTTGCGGGGGTCACGGATCGGGGTGTCTACAGGCTCATATTGAGAAACAAATGCCACATTATTGCATACATTTCTTAAGGAATATCTAGTCATAACTTTACTAGATGGCTCTCCAAGAATTTGATCAATAGGGTGGTTGGACACAAATTTTCAACTCCTAGGCAAATCATTCGAGTCTTGCTCGGTTTTGTTTTCTAACTCCTTAGAAGAAGCTTGAGCACTCGATGGTTCTTCCTTAGATGTATTATTAATTTGAATATCCGAAATCTTTTGGATAATTTCAACATCATCATCGGAATGTACTTTGGGTGAGAAAGGATTTGACTCATCAAACACAACATGCATAGATTCTTGGACTACTAAACTTTTCTTGTTATAAACTCTATATGCTTTACTATTAGTGGCATACCCAAGAAAAATTCCTTCATCGGATTTAGCATCAAATTTACCTAAGTGATCACGATCATTCAAAATAAAACATTTGCAACCAAAAACTTTAAAATATGCAATATTTGGTTTCTTGTCATTACATAACTCATAAGGTGTCTTATCTAACTTTTTACGAATAATAGTACGATTAATCACATAGCATGCGGTGTTAACGGCTTCCGCCCACAAATACTCCGGTAAAGAATGTTCATTAAGCATAGTCCTAGACATCTCTTGAAGAGATCTATTTTTCCTCTCAACAACACCATTTTGTTGAGGAGTTCTAGGTGCCGAAAAATTATGATCAATACCATGCTCATCACAAAAGTTCTCAATATCAACATTGTCAAATTCTCTACCTCTATCACTTCGAACATGCACAATAGAAACACCTTTTTCATTTTAAACTTTTCTACAAAACTTAGCGAAAACATGCGGAGTTTCATTTTTGTGGGTGAGAAAGAACACCCAAGTGAGTCTAGTGTAATCATCAACAATAACAAGAGTGTACAATTTGTCACCTAGACTAGCAACCGAAATAGGACCAAACAAATCAATATGCAACATATCAAGTGGTCTAGAAGTAGTAATATCCCTTTTTGACTTGAAAGAGAATTTGTGTTGTTTACCAAGTTGACATGCATCACAAATTTTATCTTTAACAAATTTGGTTTTGGGCAATCCTTTAACAAGCTCTTTCTTAGACAAAGCATGAATTAAATCCATATTAGCATGCCCTAGTCTCCTATGCCACAACCAAGATACATCATTTATAGCGGATAAGCATTTAACATCTTGTTGTGATAAATCATCAAGCTCAAGAGTGTACACATTGTTAGTTCTATATGCAACAATTAGAATGGAATCATCACTAACATTCTTAACAATGCAATGATCGGATTTAAAAATAACTTCATAACCCTTATCACATAATTGACTAATGCTAAGTAAATTATGCTTCAAACCATCAACTAATAGAACATTATCAATGCAAGTAGAATGCTTACCAACCTTACCTATACCGATGATTTTGCCCTTGGCGTTATCCCCAAAAGTCACATTCCCTCCTCGCTTGGGAATTAGACTTAAGAAGTTGTTCTTGTCTCCCGTCATGTGCTTTGAGCAACCACTATCCAAGAACCACTTGGTTTTGCTTCCCTTGGCTTTCAAGCACACCTACACCATGACTTTGAGTAACTTCTCCTTTGGTACCCAAAATGTGTTGGGTCCCTTTGGATTAGCAAACATAATGGTTCCTTTTGGAACCCAAGCAAGCTTCCTCTTAGGGAAACCTTCATTTCGATAGAAACAATGATCCACATAATGAGTGTTTCTACCACAATATGAGCAAAGATGAGTGGGATCATGAGGTGTGTATGTTTTGAAAAAGTTCTTGTAATCCTTTTGGTTGTCAATTTGGTTATATCCCAAACCAGCTTTGTCAAATACACATCTTCGCATTCCTAATAGTTTATCCAAATTATCCCTTCCATTGGTGAATTTGGCTAAGCTATTAGGTAGATCATCCACTTGATCTTTTAATTTGATGTTTTCCACTACAAGTGTGTTTGGAATTTCTTTTTCCTTTCCTTTCTTCAAAGTTTTGATTTCATTTTTCAAAACCATGTTTTCTTTTTCAAAAGTTTCACACTTGTTAGAAACTATCAAATTCTCCTTTTTGAGGCTTGCATACCTTTTAGATAGATTTTCAAATTTGCTATGCAATTCCTCAAACATTTCATATAACTCATCATAGTCATTTTCATCATGAGTATCATCATTTATAGAAACATTATCATCACTAAATGAATCATAAATAGAGTCTACCTCATCGTCTCTTGCCATAAGGCAAAGATTTGCCGTCTCCTCGTCGCTAGAGTCGGCATCGGACTCACCCTCTTCGGAATCACTCCAAGTCCCCTTGAGGGAATGCCTTACTTGTTTAAAGGCTTTATCTCTTTTGTCTCTTCTCTCTTTCCTTCTAACCGGGCAATTGGTTTTGAAGTGTCCCGGTTCATGGCAATGGAAACATTTCTTGACTTCTTCGTTTTCAACTCTTGGTTTAATTGATCGATCATTGTTCCTCTTTGATGAAGAACCAAAGTTGTTTCTTTTTCCTTGAAACTTCTTCTTTTTGGCTAGAAATTTCATGAAGTTTCTAGAGAGGAGAGCCATGTCATCGTCACCGCCCATTGACTCTTCATCATCCTCTCGTTGACTTGCCTTAAGAGCAAGAGTCTTCTTGGCTTTTGAATCAACTTATTCTTCTCTCTCCAATTCCTTCTCGTGGGTTTTAAGTGAGCCCAATAGTTCATCCATGCTTAACGTTTTGAGATTCTTGGCTTCTTGAATAGCCGTTACTTTGGGTCTCCACTTCTTGGGAAGAGTCCTAAGAATCTTTCGAATCTTGTCTTCATTGGAATAAACCTTTCCAAGGAGATCTAGAGCATTAGTAATAATGGAGAACCTACTATACATAGAAGCAAGTGATTCATTAGGCTCCATTTTGAAAAGCTCATAATCATGAACAAGCATATCAATATTGTCATCTTTGACTTGTGAGGTCCCCTCATGAGCAACCTCTAATTTGTCCTATATTTTTTTAGCTGTTTTACAACTAGAAATTTTGTTGTATTCATCCATAGTTAATGCACAATGTAAAGAGTTTAAGGCTTTAGCATTAAATTGGATTTTCTTAATGTCATTCTCATCATAATCGAAAATTGATTTAGGAGTGACATTACCCCTTTCATCGGTTTTGGTAATCTCATAGGGTCCAATGAGTGCAACCCTCCATTGTTCAAAATCACTAGCTTGAAGAAAAGTACACATGCGATTTTTCCAATAGCTATAATTTTTGCCATCAAATAGAGGTGGCCTAGTGGTTGAAGAACCTTCGTTAAGTCCGGTTCTTTGATAGATAGACATGATCGTAAATTCTAAGATTGTAAAATCAAAACAAGAGTACAACCTCTGATACCAATTGTAGGTCGAAAAATACCCTAGAGGGGGGGTGAATAGGGTTTTTAAAATTAATTTAAAAATATTTGATGTCTATATCAATCAACCAAACAATAAACAAAGATAAATCCAATCACAAGGTGCAAATAATACAATATAAGAGTTCAAGAGATAGAAAGATTAAACCAATCAAAGTCGAAGACTTTTTGTCCACACGGTTCGGCTTGTTAGCTCCTACTCCGCGCTCGGTTAGTACCCCGAGAAATTCCACTATAACCGATCTCCTTCCGGGTGAAGATCAAACCTCTACAAGTGTATCTTCTCACACACTCTTACAAGTATTGAAATTCTCTCAATACTCACACAAGAATTCTCTCTTTCTATCTTAAGAGATAGACCTCTCTTAATGTTTGAAAGAAATGATTTGGTGACTAACACCAATGTACAATAGCTCAATAGTGTATGAAGATTACAATTTAGGCTCACACTAAGAGATATCAAATTTGATCAATAGAATATAGCTCAATATAAAGATGATTGATCAAAAGAAAATGTTCTTGAATCTTTGAATATTGATTGTAGATGAATATAATAGTATAGGAGTGATTCAAGAGTGTTTAAATAAGTCTTAGATGGTGTATATATAGTCTAGGTAAGCATATGGCCGTTTGGAGGGAGTTGGTAAAAGTTTGGTACCAAAAATGGTAAAAAATCAGAACTCCAACGGCTAGTTTCTGGGCCATCAGTCGACTGAGCAAAGCTCATCAGTCGACTGATGGTCTCCTTTGGTCTGTTGCCAGTTTGACAAAAAATCACATTTTTCACACTTTTGCAAATTAACTCAAAAAACAATTTTGAGGATAGGGGATGGTTAAAAATGATTTTCTAACACCTCTATCATTGTTTTTGTAACAAAATTCATTCTTAAAAATTTATAGTGAATTTTTCAAGATGACTTGTTTTCGGTAAAATACGTTTTCAAGGATAAAACTAGTTTTGATCAATCTTGTCAAGGTTAAGTCATTTTATGAGCTATATGATTGAACAATTGATATTCTTTACATAAAATCTAAGCACTCACTTAATAATGAACATCAATGAATCTTCGAGAGCTTCGTTGGAATCTTTGATTCTATTCTTCCTTGGCTTTTTGTAATTCATAATGATGCCATTGAAGATGTGTTGACAAAAGTTGTGTGAGATGTAAAACTTTGATTGCAATACTTTGTAGATGAATAATCTTGATTCCGGCTATTGATTCCGGCTTTTCGGTTAAGTCCACGTGTGATCAATTTTGTTGTGGCTATAACTTAAAACATCAATTAAGTTAAATTACACAAGATTAAGTTTATTGTTATTATCAAAACAAGATTAATGACTTTCAAGTCAACAGATTGAATAGAGGAACTCCTAAACATTTGGCGATCTCAGATGTGTCGATATCAATGGTGACTCATTACTTCGATGAATCATTTCTTCAGACAGCAAAAGCTGATGCAAACACTTACTCAAAATCTCACTTATCCAATTCCATCTTTGAAGACCCCATTTTTTCTGAAGAATTCACCATAATATACCAAATCTTAATTTATTGAAAAGAACATATTTCAATTTAGTTTAAAGATACGGATACATTGGTTCAAAGGATAAAAATAAAGGTTGACTTTTCAATTTAACTAATCTTATGTTCTATTTTATTTTAATGAAAGAAATATGATAGAGGAGGAATGATTCCAATTTCAGAAGAATAAAATTAGAAAAGATTTTAGGACTGTAGATTTAGATGAGAATACTAAAAAATTAGGGTAGAAACATCATTAAAAAATGTAAGAGGAAGGTAAAAGATCAAAATTTCAGGAAGAAAATAGAAGCAAGCTTCCATGTACATGATAAGATAAAGGGAGACATGCTTCACGGAGAAGATACATAAATAGGTTGTTCCTAAGGTATATTTAACCAAATGCTATATATCATGTATGGAATAGCTTGACCAAATTTAACAATGGGCTAAATTTTAGCCAAACGGGTGAATGTTGCTCGTTTCTCCCCTTGGGTAGGTCACATTGACCCATCACTCTCCTTATACATACAATTTCAAGCCTTTCCAAATTACCATATGTATCATCTCATTCTTCTTGAGTGAAAAGGGTGGTGGTGTTACGTGTTTGGTGGTCTGGGAGAGTTATCCTTTTGCTTTAGAGAGGGATAGGCAGGTGAATGTGACTCGTCTCTCCCTTGAGGCGAGAGACATCCACCATTCTCTTCTAATTTTAGCATCACTAAATTACCTATATTGGATGGTCTAATACCATGTAGCAAAGACATCCACCATTATCTTCTAATTTTAGCATTAGTAAATTACCCATATTAGATGGTCTAATACCATTTTAGCATCACTAAAAGGGAGGGGGGTATTCAATTTAGATTATATTGGATTTTTTTGGATTTTAAAACTCCATGGTGTAGACACCCCGATCCGTGACCCCCGCAAGAACCCTAACGACCTTCGAGAACTACTGTTTTTAGAATCCGGGACCCATCCGAGCACCCGAAACTACCCCGAAAGGGTTTGTTGGGCAACAAACCTGTTTTTAAGTGGGATTGTCGCACGACATACTGGTATGTCGCGCGACAAACCCCTCTGCACCCGACCATCCACTTTCTGACATATCACAGTGTCAGAACCCATCACTTCAGCCGTTTGTCGCGCGACAAACAGATATGTCGCGCGACAAACAGGTACAGTGAAATAGATATGTCGCGCGACAAACAGGTACGTCGCGCGACAAACAGATAAAGTTGGGAAATGTCGCGCGACAATCCTCTCCGAGCAGTATAAATAAGGCAACACCCACAAGGGTTCTGGACAGCAACTTTTTGCCACAATTTCCAAACTAAAATTCCTTATTCTCTCTCATATTTTCTAATCTTTAAGCCTTCTCCGGAAGCATCTGCGATAACATTTATTTCCGCAAGAGTCTCGGATCTAATCTTGGCACCCGAAGTGCCACCTTCTAGAGTCAGACCGCAGGAAATATTTCTAAGAGGAAAAGCTAATATTCGCCGGAGGTCTTCTCTCCCGTATTATATTTTCTCTCTTATTCTTATATATATCGTCGGGAAGGTAACTAAAGTCTCTTCTAGTAATTAAATAAGATATTTGTGGTAGATTCCTAACGCGCTAGAAAAACAAGTTTTCATTAGTTATTTCCAGAAAGCAGTAGAATATCAGTAAAAGCATCCAAGTTTTCCAACATAGAATAAACATATAAGACCACTAGAGACCGAAAGGGCGGAATGGGTGCTTAACACCTTCCCAAACCGTAATATAGTTCCCGAACCCTATAGAATCCTGGTTTCGTAGACAAACGTGTAAAGAAAGGCTTATCTGTAGCCTTCCCTCTTACACAATCATTTTGTCCGTTTTCTCGTAAAACGTACTGGCGACTCTGAACGAACCCTCTTGCATCTAGAAATAAGATAGAGGGACTCCCGATATGAATTATTAACACATAGAAGCAAATAGAACAACAGAATCCTTTCCGATGTTTTAGACGCCCACCAACGGGAACGAGAACCCGGGGGTCGCATTTGCGAATTCTCACACATGGGTATTCAATTGGGATTATATAAAGTCTTTTGAAATCTTATAGTATTTAATTAGGATTTAAAAAGGCCTGTTAAAGTCTTCTGGTATTCAATTAGGGTCTTTGAAAATCTTATGTTATTCAAAACTCAATAAATTTTGAAAGATTTTTTAAGTGGATAGATTTTGATGGATTTGAGAGTGTTTTTATGAATAACAAATCCATCAACAAATCTTCTCTTCAAGCGAAAGATTTCACGTGGATTTCTTTTCCATCTTTCTCCTAACATATTACTGTCGCTATGATCTATTAAATCCTTTTATTCCATTCTCTCTATCTAAAACCTCTTCTTTTCCCAAACCCTATTTATTATTTTTTCCTCGTCTCTATAATTTATTTAAATCTCTCTAATTCATTCACTCTATCTAAAGCCCTTTTTTCGATTTAGATACTGCTACTTTCAAAGTTTTAATTATCTAATTAGTCATATTCTTTCCAAACTATATATATGTCGCCCCTTTAATTTTTTTCTCCCATTTTATGAATTTTTTAGACAGAAGATGAAAATTGAATAGAAAGGGCAAAAAAACCCAATCCATTGGGATTTTATACTCGATCTGAACCGTTTGTGGCGGATTTTATAATTTGCTTATTACTTTAAAGTTGTAATCAAAATTCTTTTATTATTTATCTTTTGATTTTTTATTATAATTAGTTTTTGTACACGTGTGTTGCACGTGGTTTTAATGCTCGACAAATGTCATTAAATCCATTAATGAATATGTATATACTAAGAATTAAATAATTAGTATGAAATAAAAATAATAATATATAAACAAAACATAATATAAAATTCAATTAATAATTGTAAGAAAACAATAAAAATTTGTCACCTTGAATTTTTTTAGTAAATAGGTGGCCACAAAATAATGAGAATGGAAATCAAGAGGACAACAATGAAAATGAAATGGGTTATGATAATCATAATGATGTTTGAATAGAGCAGTATGAATTTTTATAATGTATTTTGTTAATTGTCTTTACATTTTTGATAATGTTACTTTAAACTTCTAATTAATTTATTTTATTATTTTTCTTTTAATTTTTTATTTTTTTAATGGACTTATTAAAATCTATAGAAATCCATGAACTTATTAAAATTTGCATAAATCTAAAAGAATCTATCAGATTCTATAAAAATTTAAAATAATCCATGAACTTAACAGAATTCACAAATTTTAAAAAGTTAGTTAGAATTTTTTATTTTTTTAAATCTGAATTGAATACACCCCCTTAAATTACCGATATTGGATAGTCTAATTACGGTTATATCTACTAATTTCTCGATTTGGTAACCGCCAATAGCAAGTGATAGTTGGACTTCCCCATGAAAAAAATTAATATTATATCATGCTACCAATTGATCCACTAATTCACATATCACATATTAAACTGATAAAAACATATATTACACTTGAGGTTAACCAAATGCCAAGAAAAGCATGCTCTCAGCTATTTTTTCTGCTCTTATATATAGATATATAATTCTAGTTTGCTTATATGTCTTTCGAAGCTAATGAATGTGGGACTCATCAATTGGCTTCCCTTGCGGTCACACCAAATACCTAATATTCTTTCTAACTAATTACAAACCCCGTGAGTTTGATAGTCTTATTTTTAAAAAATAAGTGAAATAATCGATACATATACCTATTGAATATAACAATTAAACTTGAGAAATAATTTGAATAATAACAATTTGTAACCATACTATCTACATGACATATTTTTTCTTAAGATTCTGAACATTGCCACTCTCTAATATATGTTTCCAATTTTGTAACAATGTTCTAGAATTTTTTTTGTTTTTTTTTGAAAAATGAGTGTATAATAACAAATACACAAAGTTTTAGTGCAAATACTAAAAACTCACGATGTATCTCTACTATTAATAATCTATATCTATATACTGTTGAAAAAATGGTTTTAAAGTAACTTTCTTAACCATTTTGAGGGTAATTTTAAATGGGGTTTCACACTCGGTTGTGAAAGAAAATTATAGATTCGTGTTCTCCTCTGTGAGTACACCGAGATCGTGTATTTGTTTGCTAAAAACGGATTTGTGGTGAATGAGAAATTATCACCCAAAGTGAGCTTCTTGAGATGGAAAATAAAATGAGAAATGTTAGTCCCACATTGGAACTTTGGAAAAACATTTATGAGTTTACAAAGGATAACCTTTCACTAGCTTATAAATTTCTAAGAAATATAAGGCTCTCTCTCATGCATTTTAAATTTTGAATTAATTCCTACGTTTTTTTATAATTAATGGGAAATTAATTCTTGAGCTCCTCCCCCTTGTATAAATTGGAGGCCTTGGAGAACTCTTTCCACACAACTCAACACACACATCTCTTCACGAAATTCTCTGTTTTGGTGGTGATCAAGTTCATACACAATTTAAGTTCGTTTTGGTGGTGATCAAGTTCATACACAATTTAAGTTCGTTTCGCGAGTGACACCAAAGTGCTAAAGGTAGACACTCTTTACCGTTTTATCCTAGGAAACAAACGCCATAACAAACCTCAAAACACACCTAAATGCATTTTAATCCATCTAATAGAGAACTGAATAATAAACTATAAAACTGAAATAAAAGAATGGAACCCAATTATGTCTAGATTGTAGAGAATGGTTGGCTCAAACGTTGATCCCACGTGAAAAAAATTGTAAAACTCAACATGAGTATATAAGTAGGGGAGTGTTACTGAAGTGTTAGCATTTAATAATGAGACTTTTAATTTAAAACTCCACACGTGGTCTCAAGGTATGCGACCTAGGCCCAACTTGGTGAATTTCTTCTATTAAATTAAATAAATTAAATGATTATATTGTACATGTGATTATATGATGACAATGTTTTGGTTGTCTTACTTTTTCTTTACTTTTAACTTCCTTTACACTTGTTTTGCTTTTGTTATTGTCTTGGAATATATATATTTTTGATCTTTTTCACAGTCAAATATCTATTTTGGCTGCGAATCAAGTTTACAAAATATTTATAATGATACTCCCACATTAAATCAATGTTAATGTTGAATTTTGTTCATTCCTTTAACATATTATATTACACTTTACTAGCTGGCCCAAAGATCATATATACTACAAAAAATGTGTCTTCTATTGACAAAAGATATGTTCAGATTTCGTTTCCATTGTGTTATGTGATGAGACATTGTTGATTAATTAAGAAGGTGATTCCAAGTGGAAGCACTCGGCACTGAGGTAATTTCATCGAGCACAGCCCCAAGGACTGGATATATATGGGAATGGTCACTTAATGCCTATGATACCCACCGAAAGGTGCTAATGCTGCATCTTGGACAAGTCAACATTGCTCCCCCCACCCCCCGCACAAAACTCCGATCAATGCCAGTAAATGTCAACCCTCTAAAGTTGCCATCTTTAAGCTCTGTACCACCATGTTGGAATTTTCAAAAGAACTTGCACTAGAATAATAAGCAACATTAAGCACCGGAGATGCACATGTGACTTGCATACAAATAAGTTGAGAAGAAAGATTGAAAAAGAAATGCAAGTGGCTTAGTGAGAAGGAATCATTCCAATACATGCTAACGCAAGTGTTAAATATCGTAACTTACAACCTTCTGAGCAGGCCTTGTATGTATATATCCCGTAGCAAAATTCTGTAATCTCCTCGTCTCTAAATTAATCAAGAGAAGTTTATGTGCTTACTGCTACAACAATAACCAATTTTCCTCCTCAGCAGCTTAAAAGTTAAAAAAGAATTTATGTGCTTGCTATAAGTGCGAGCACAATAAATTCATTACTACTCCGTTCATGTATTATTTAAGCGTATACTTTTTCTTCAAAAGTAAGAGGATTAACGGAATCTTATTTGGTGTTGTTTATGGGTACGCAAAAATATGCGCAATTAGAAAGAGTGGAAAATATAAGAAGAGAGATGAAATAATATTAAGAGGATAATCTTCTCTATCATATGCTTTGAGTTCTGCTTTGGAAAAGTTTGCAAGACCAGATTTTATAATTTCTGGTTTGATATTGTATTCATCTTGATGAAGAATTCATAGACACCTAAACTAGGTTGTTCACTTGTTCTACAAATTTAATTTAACAAGGGACAAAAAATCAACCTTTGTCATTTGCTACTTAACAGAAACGTAAACAGGCAAGTGTATTTGGGAACACAATTCCGAGCTCTATACTTTTTGGTTAGAATTCAGTCAGAGTTAATATGAAGCTGGTTCGTTGGTTTTGCAGCCATAAGCCATTTATATTCCAGAAATTACAAGAGCGTAAACCCTTTCAGAAGTGTTGTTTTGCCGATGATAACATATATTGCCTCATCTTACCCCGTTTATACAATTAGTTTGGGACTTTGAGGGTTAACTCTCAATGGACGATTTGGGGGGTGGGTGTGAACTCTCAACTCGCAAGCATGTTTTTAAGACACTGGAAGTGTATGAAAGGGGAGGTGAAAGATAATGTACAAAAGAGAATGCAGTAGCATTGAAAAACATACTTACCTGGATGGGGTCAATGGGTGATCATGAGGGACCATGGCCTACGTTAGTGACTTCCATTGCACTTCAGAGGGGCGCTCGCCTAAGGTCTACCCAAGTGGTGGAGCCTACATCATAATTTGTGGTCGTGGGGGCCGCGCAACTTCAAAATCAATTTACAAATTTTCTTTCTTTTGTAATTTTTGGTTGTTGGATGCTCAAATTTATCTCAAGTGGCAGGATTTTTATTAATATGGATGCTCAAGAACTGAGCTTGAGTGGCAGGATTTCTATAAATATTAGAGTGGAGCTAAATTTGAGCAGGCTCAGTTATCAAATCTGTTTTCACAAATTTGATAAAATATTAAAATGCAACTCATGTAAACTTCAGTCTGTAGTCTCCAAATGAGCTGAACGTAGTCCCCGACCCCCCCCCCCCCCCCCCCCCCGCCCCATCCCTTATCTGCTTAACTGGGCAAAGTATGGAGGAACAAAATCAAGCTGTGATGACTTCTTATCTATTATTTCCTGATGACCTTTAGCTTCGTATATATTTATACTGGAATTAGATTAGGATTACCATCAAGAGAATCTCTAGTCTCACTAATTATATTGTTAGATGTTGTCAATAATTCAGTATACATATCCCAATGCCCAACGTTTCAACTCGATCATATGGACAGAGGCATTTGGCCTACCATACGAAATGCAAGAGATTGGAGGTGGAAGATAGAGTGTATAAATAACAACAGAAAAATAAATTGTATTGCAGAAATCCTATTTTTCCAAGGAATAATTAGTCTTTCCAGTTTTAATGCTGTTAAGAATTATAACTTTATTTGGGGACTAAGACATAAGAAGCAAGAATTGAAATCTCCACCTACTTTGTTTTAATAATAAGAAAAAACAACTAAAATATAGACACACCGGGTTAGCTCTATCCCACACTGTTAGAGAAGGCGGAAGGCTGACCACGCCGCTATAAAATGAAGCTGAAGAGATGGTTTAACTCATACCTTTCTCGGCCTTTTGGCTAAGATCAAGTGTAGTATCTGTTCTTATCAGTTTAATATCTGATATGTGAGCCATCGGCTCACACGATATTAAATTAATTTTTTTCAGGGGGAGAGTCCACCACAATAGCTTGCTATTGGGACTTTCAAGCGTCGCCTTTGTTTTGCACTATTGCATTGGCCTGGCATACCCCACCAAAATAAAGTTCAAAATTGGCGTATCCCACCAAAATAAAGTTCAAAATCATTTGAGAATAATGAAGTTTTGAAATTTAAAGAAACTAACTAATAGCAAGTGTTTAACAAGAATGTAATAGAAAACTGAAAGGCTTGCCTCGAGGCAACCAGAGAAACCGAGTGATGGGGAAACCCAATCCCCAAACACTTGGACCTTCAAAGTCTGGCTGGCTCTGGCTAATCAGATCAAGTAAATTACAAAGGAAAAACCACCTGCAAAATGTAACTTCCAATGGACCAATAATAATTTGTGAATAATAATATCATGTTTCCCAATCCCCAAGAACAGCTCAAGTGCAAAATACTAAAGAATATCACGTTTCCCCACTGTATATTTTGCAATATATAGCATATCACAATTCCCTGTTCCCGCATCGAGAGAAGAAGGTATCAATCAGAGACATGAGCAGCAGAATAAGAATGCAATCTTGCACTAATCAAAAAGATTGCAGCCGTGCAGTGAGCACAAAGCTAACTATCCGTTCGCCTTTTACTAAAGAATACCGTGTGCAAGCACACTAAGTGGCATACGCCTATTTTTTGTAGTTATGTAATGTAATTCAGTGGGTCCTGTTGTATGTATGCCTATTTTTTGCCCTACAATTCAAGTTAATTTTTTGTATTTATGTCATGTAATTCAGTGGGTCCTGTTGTATTTACTCGCATGTCATTAGCATAGTAGTGGGTACTGTTGTATTTGCTCTTCTAGTGTATGTCAATGGGTGGTCAGTGAGGCTTATGGCCTAGGTATAGTGGGTACTGATGTATTTAACAGTGTTTTTTTAGCTTGACGCGACTAACAATCTGAAACTATTGGACTATATTTTACTAAAGGAATTCATATTTGTCCCCTTTCACAAATGCCAAATCTCACTCAAATTTCAATCCCTTTTGTCTCTTAACAGAACACAAGAATGCTAGATTCTTTTTGAACAGTCACCTTTCAAGTTTCAAAGACCTGATGCTTGACGCATGCATTGAAAGTTGAATTCTAGGTTTTTATTTTCTTGTTTCTGTTAGTGCTTGACCCAGTGTGGGGATCACATCGCTGTGAGAAGAATGAATGCCAGCGAATACCCCTATAAAAAGAAAACATAGAGACAATTAAAAGTACACCTTTCTTGGTCTTTTGGCTAAGATAAAGTGCAGTGTCTGTTCTTATCAGTTTAATATCTGATACGTTAGCCATCGGCTCACATGATATTAAATTAACTTTTTTCAAGGGAGTGCCGACCACAATAGCTTCGAGCGTCACTTTTATGTTGTGCTATTGCATTGGCATTGTGCACCCACCAAATCAAAGTATAAAAGATTTTGAACTGACCCTTATTATTACCTAATTTATTTATTTTTCATTATTTTCACCAATTTTTATTTATGCAACATTTTACATAAATAACAACCATTTCAAGTGATTAGTTTCTCTCTGCTGTTATAAAGGGTGTGAACTTTAAAGAGACCTGTTGAGAAGAACGACTTTGTTCATTACAATGTTTAATGGTGATTCATGTTCGATATAATGCTTAATAGTGTGAACATGAAGAACATGCTTAATGGTGTAGACCATGTAAACAATGTTTCCCGATACCCTCATTAAAAGAAGTAGAAGCTGATAAATGCGCAAGAAAAATGTAGAAGACCAAGAGAGCAGTATTTTGTAAATATCATGCACATATGTGGGGAGCACAAAGCGAACTATTCTTTCGCCTTTAACTAAAAGAATGCTGCATGCTCGCAGCATACAACAACATACTCCAATTTATGGAGGGGTCTCTCTTTTTCAGATATCCCTTACAATCTAATTTTTTCTGATAAATTCTCGCTTATATAGCTCAATGAGGCCCCTGGCTTTGGTTAGTGACTTCCATTGCGCTTTAGAGAGGGGGGGGGGGGCTCACTTAAGTGTTTCCTGCATCATTATTTGTGGTATGCCCCTATCAGAAGAAGTTTCTAATTAAGTGTACAATATCAATGTGCCTCTTTGTTTTCTGAAAACAAGTACAATAGTCAATAGGGCTTTTGTTAGGTGTTCAACTGAATTTATCAAAAACTTGTACTAAATGAGCATTAATGTCAATCATGAGATACATAAAAGTAGGGCCCGTCCGAAGGTAATGTCCTATATAAATATATATAGTGTTATATATGAACTATTATATATGTAAAACCCATTTAAAAAGCAAAAATTAACATCAATAAAGAAAAATTAATGCTTTCCTCCAAGGCTATTAATTAAAAATTATATTTGTTAAGAAATACCATGAACCACATATTAAAGCCAAATTTCTTTTTCAATTAGCCGGTCATCATTGTTTCACTTTCCAAATCTCTTTTTCAACAAGCCAGCCATCCCTTAAAAAATTATATTTGTACTGTTAATGGGGATCCATTTTCAAATTTCGCCATGGGCCCCCGAAACATGTAAACCAGCCCTGCATAAAAGGAGGACAAACCTGGTACTAGGGCCAACCAAGTCTTGTTAGCCAAAAGGCCCAAAACTAATGACTGAATGCCACAGAAAGTAAGCAACAATAGCAATATAAAACTTGGCCCAACTAAGTCTAGTTCACCAAAACTGCTGACTAAATGTAACGGAATTAAGCAACAATAACAATATAATGAGAGCACATAATCATAAAGTACTTCATTGAGAATTATGCTAACAACTTGCAGATAATCATAAAGAAACTCTTCAAATGAAGCATTAATTTGGTTCCATGTTCCCAAGTCAAAGAACTAGTAAGCAAAGAACTAAGGGAGTGAACTATTCTCTCCTTTAGAAGTTACCTCCGCTATAGAATAAATTTAGTCTTTGCTAGCCTTTCTTCTGCAAGAATTACATTAGCTTCATGTATTTTGGCAAGATAAGAAAATATTCGACTCTGACATTGTAGAGGCCTGAGGTAGCTTGGTGGTAAGGCCACCCGTTTTCAAGCGGATGGTGGTAGATTCAATCTTCCTCTCCCTCTCCCACTCCCCCCCCCACAAAACCAAAATCCATTCCCAAAACAAACAGACTAATGTTAGACGAAGTGTATAACTGAGAATATGAAGTTGAATTGAGAAACATTTGATTCTATAAAACAAGAATTGGAATTAGAACAAATGATATAATGTTATGGGTTCCTCTGTCAAATGAAAAAGGTTCTGCTCAATCTATTCTTTTGACATTATTGTTATATACTTGGTTAGTGATGTAGACTTCAAGAACAGCTGCTGTTAACTGCAAATTATTATAATGAATTCTGATTGTATAAATAAATGCGATTGACAAATCAAAAAAATAATTGAATGAGATTGAGTAATGGAGCTTGCTTTAAATAAAGAATCAAAAGTTTAGAACACCTTTCTCTATTCCAATATCGTCAGAACATACAAGGAGAGGGGTAGGAAGCCTAGATATCCGTGAAGAAGCAATTGTATTACTCAAGCAGCCATGCAATGAGCACAAAGCAAACTATTGTTTTGCCTTTTACTAAAGAATACCATGCGGGTTGCACTTAGTGGCATACCCTTATTTTTGGAGGGCTCTCCTTTGTAGAGCCCTTATTATATTAGTTCAAAAGTTATTTTTTTAAAAGCAATTTACACATCACACTAAACTAGTTTTTTGTGCAAACGTGATGAGTGATAATTGGTTATATACAAATTAAAATGTGTTAGAAAGGTGATGGTTCAAATAATTTTGTTTACATCATGAAATGAAAGTCCACATGGGTAAAATTGGAAGAACAAAAACCTGAGACAGCTTCAAAACCCCAAAATGCCTTCCGGGTTTATATAATAGTAGATATGTTTTTGTGAGCAAATCTTTTTGGATTACCCTGTTTTTTTTTTTTTTTTGCAAATTCTAAGTCTAATGTATTCTTTTTCAAGTAGTAGTGAGACAAACAAATATGTTATTTTGGTGCGACTTTTGTATGGCTCCCGAATCAAGAAAGGCATAACTGACAAACCAAAATTACTAACTCTTTTGACTCGAATCATTACAAGAGGTTAATAGATTTGTTTTACCCAGGCACCCTGCAAGTTCCAAATGCTTGTCTTAGAGAGAAAGAGCGCTTTCGAAATATGTACAAAAAAGTCTAAGTTTAGCTTAAGCCTTGACCTTTGTCTTAAACTATTGCAATAGCCTGGCACGCCCCACCAAATCAGAGTTTAAGCTTTTAATTTGAATTTAGATATCATTATACTATCAGATCTTAATTTTTTGAAAGATATAATCTACTGCAATTAACTGTCTTTTTTTTTTTTGCCTTGAGGATTCTCTATGTTTGGCTGCAAGCATTGATATTCCAAATTTTAAATTATATTTCAGCTTAAATACTTGGGCAAATATTGCATTTCTATGCACTTACTGTGTGTGTTGGACTACTTGAAAGAAAGATTTAGGATTTCCTCTTTTGCAAAATCCCTCATTCTTTTTGCACTTGGAGTATGAGCGCTTAGGCCGTGTTAGTGTATTAACAAAACGAAACCAATGAACTCCATTCAATACACATGAGGCTACAACAGTCTCTTTGAATAGCCAGACTACAAATTCCAGACAATAACATAAAGCAATAAGATACTTTTCTACCATTGTTATCTTTATCAAGTTCTTTTGATATTATTGTTACTTTCTTTCCTTAAGGGAAATGCTCAAGATCACATGTCATAAAAAGAACATATTTTGTTCTTCAATGCTTAGTGATGGACTTCAAGAACATGGTATATATGTTCAAAAACCATATTTTATCATTCAAGCGGCCACGCAGTGAGCACAAAGAGAACTATCATTTCTCCTTTTACCGAAGACTACCATGTGCTTGCTACACTAATTGTTCATTTGATTCAATTTTTTATCCGTTCCCGGAACCCAAAATAGTAATTTCACAAGGAATATGAGTCTTGTCAACTTATAATTCAGCCTCTTGAAATTGAACTAAGAGACTCTTAGTGTGAATTTTACCAATTTATGATTCCGGGATCGAACGACAAAAGCTCGAACCAAACAAGCACTAAGTGGCATACTCTTATTTTTGGAGGTTCCTCCCTTATTGTCGGGAGACCGCCTATAATCTCAGGTATAATAATAGGCAATTATTTAGTTTCTTATTCTTACTATAATCTCTCTCTTCTGAAATGTTTTTATCGGCATGCTTCCACTCTTAAACTACAATTATTCAGCTTCCGTCTGATCTAACAGTTATAATATGGTGCACTTCAATTCCTTACAAATTTAAATGTCCTTCCCTTCCACACTTCCTTTATAAATCTAACCAAAAAAGAACTAAGGACTGTCAAAATAGTTCTTGACCACTACTATTGCTACTACTTTATGTCCATTTTTAACTTCCAAGACAGTAGTTTATGTTCATATTGAATATCAGCTCTTAATAATATATAAACCTGTAAACGCACAGAACTAGGAAGCAACAAGCCAAACAGTAGTATGAAAACGCACACCTATCGAGCTCAGTGAAGTCCCACATTGGGAACATGTATAAAACAGAAAAGATATATATAGAGGTATCTAACAATGAATGAGCACGACCTTACTTGAACAGGATCTGTTCTATAGGAATGTACCTCTGTATCCTTGATTTCTAAGGAGACAGGAACCTAAGTCTGGTGGATGAGTTATGACTGCATGACTAGAGCGTGATTAACAGCTTACCACTGGACCAGTGGTGAAGCAGTAGATGATCGTTCTCAGCCTCCTCTCTGGGCTGGGGTGGTCCTGCGGTTGTCTGACAGACTTCAAAAATTAATTAATTCTTTTCTTTTCTTTTCTTTTTTGTTTTCAATTTATCAGGTATAACTTCAAATCTTTTCTTTTTTGTTTTCAATTTATCAGGTATAACTTCAAAGTAATTTTGGTTAGTTTTTAAGTTCCTTTTAATGAGATATATTGACAACATAAAAAAACACTGCATCACCTTTTATAGAATAATATTGTAAATTATCAGAATAAAAAAATGGGTTATTGGTTTTGTTGATGTAAATTCAATCGGAATTAACTCTTTTTTTTTAGCACACAAGTTGCTTGGTTGGTTTTACGTCCATATCTCACTGCACACCAGAGCGTAAACTAAAGGAAAATTCTCATGTTGCTTCAATGAGTGCCACTCTCTAAGGAATTGAAAATGAGCAACAATGCCATTTATCTTCAAAAAGTGTTGTTTTACTGATGATCAAAGACGTAGTTCGATATGCTTCTCTACTGAAAGTGGAAAAATAATCAAGAGCTAGGTTCCCCCTGTTTACTTCATTTGTACCCATAGTTTGAGCCTTTCAGGGCTAACAACTCTGTGATAGATGAGTACAAGTCCCGCATTGGAATTTTTAAGAGGGGGTGAAAGAAAGCCTATAAAGTGGAATGAAGTAGTCCAGGACAACATACTTACCTGGATGGGGTCAATGGGTGATCATGAAAGCCCATGGCCTAGGTTAGTGACCTCCATTGCACTTTGGAGGGGTGCTCGCCTAAGGTCTACCCAAGTGGTGGAGCCTACATCATAATTTGTGGCAGTGGGGGCCTGCGTTCGCGCGGCCCTCTCCAATTTTAGTTATAATTTTCTTCTTTCATTAATTTGCTTGAAGAATTGCTTTCCTTTTCCCATCCTGCATATATTACAAATATTGCATGCAGCCTCACTGACACAAATATTGCAGGACCAATCTTATTTTGTTAATGTAACCTTTCATTGTCTTTCTTCTCTAGTTACTTAGTAATTCAGTATTGTATTTCATTTTATAAATTTGTAAGTTATCTTTTCTTTAACCACGTGTTCAATATACAGTCTTGCATGTTTTCCACCATAAGGCCAAAAGGATTGATATATGGTATCACATGTTTTCCGCTATAAGAACAGATCGAAGGTATGGCACCCCTGTTGAAAGAAAAGTTCTCCCAACAGCGAAAGATAAAATCAGAAAACCTGTTGCACTAGAGGAGAATAAGCTAAAATTTCTGTCACAAAATTACAAATTAATAACTCAATAAAGTGCCTCTGTGCTTGCATCACTTTTTTCTAATATTGTTTAGTGTTCCTTTTGCATCATGATATTGCGTAGGACAAAGTGAGACACATATAACCCTTGTATGTTGTTCAGGCATGCACCTCACGGGAAAAATCCTTGTAACCAAAGTGGGGCTAGTGAGGTGCCGAAGCTGCTAATTGAGTACCAACACTAAACTTTGCTGTAGGTAAGAAGGTAACCAGCACCTTTTGAGCACTTTCTAGTTTGTGGTTTAGTTTGACTGCAACTAGTGTGCCTGACTAATAAAATATAAAGAGTACACGTTGAGATTAGTCAAAATTAGTAGCTTTTAAAGTATGCAAATGAGCAGAGGGTTTATCGGTTTCTTTAATTTGATCCAAAGTTAACCATTAGATAGAAAGCATGACCAATAAGGAGTCCAGCTGAGTCCGTTGTTTATCTGTGAAAGAAAGATAATATAGCTGAGAGATAAAATGGATACGAAGAGACAATTTTAAGCAAACCTTTCTCGGCCTTTTGGTAAGATTTAGTGTAGTATCAGTTCTTTTCAGTTCACCTTTGCGTTGAACTATTGTATTGGCCTGGCCAAATTATAAAAAAGCTTTTCAATTTAATCATTAGATTAGGAAGCATTGGATAGGAAGTGTTGGAGGTGCTAAATTAGCTAATAGAAAGAATATGCAGCAAAGCTATCAAGGAGGGAACACGAGAAGAAGCCTGGTTTCTTATACAACCCACAAATACTGAGAAAATAGTGAAGACAAATTTTGAATTTTCAAACTCCGGTTGGAACCAAGTTTCTGCTCAAATAAGCTGCAGATCTGAAGCACACAAGCCCCTACAACGCTCAACTCATCGCTTCATTCTCTGCACATTACACCAATGGAGAGAAACAAATTCAGCTCAATTTACAGTACTCTCTGTTTTGCCAAAAAAAATACCTAGAATAACTTTAAAATAAAATGTAATCCAAGAACATAACTTAAAGGGCGTTCTTAAATAATAGTAAAATACAAGAACAAAACTTAAAAGGGTGTTACTGAATATGCCCATAAAATCAGTCTTCTCACCCCACTGAAATTCAAAACTAAGTCAAATTTAGCCTAAAAAATAGTGTAAAAAACTTTCTTCTCACCCCGATTCCTACCCTAGGAAAAAAAACAAAACTTAAAAGGGTGTTACTAAATATGCCCATTATCTTTTTCTTTCTATTTTTTTTAACGCAAAACACCAACACAACTACGAAGTAGTCATCCTACAAAGCAAAACCGAAAAACAAAAGGAGGGCAAAGCCAACCAATTACAAGACAAGGGGCCCTTGCAAGTAGATTTTTATATCTCGTAGGATTTTTTGATACGTATTCTCATTTTTAAAACAAAATTCCTATGTGGCAAGAAGATCTCACCTTAGCCATCCACCATTTGAATTTCAATTGCAGCGGAGAGGCAGTACCATGAATCCCCATCATACTTTCCATCTCATTCCACGCTTTTCTAGCAATATATCTAGTGATAAACAGATGATTGATAGTTTCTCTTATTGGGTTCTCACAACAAAAACACTTGGAGGTTGTCAGGCCAAGCAGATACCTCTCATTTGAATGCATTGATCAAATAGGGAAACGGTAAACCACCTTGACAAGCTCTCAAATCAAGAAAAACTCACTTCAAGGGAAAAACATATATATATAATCTTATAAGTTATTTTTATTCATTAATTTGCTTCATTTACTTTCGCAGGAAGAGAGTATAGGCTTCAACTATGTGATATTGGTACATGCCTAATCTAGTTAGGCTTGGAATGTGAGGCATCACCCGATAACTCGACAATAAATTACTAAGTATGGAAGAACCCTTAATGGGCACGTGTACAGTGTCGCTAACAGGTGGACATGGCAGACTTCTTTTGCTTAATGGTGCTCGTGTAAGGTGGTGAATATTTTGTGTAGTTGAGGGAACCTATGTCATATTTAAACTCAAAGTTTTAAACCAAGTTTTCTTTTTTCTTTTTTTGTGCTGATTCGTGTAATCATGTTTGATTGTGTTGAATTAGTTCAAATGGTGCTCCAATTTTAGAGTTTCAATTTTAACATTCTAAGTTAATGGGTTAAAATAAACAGGGTCTTGCCATCCGTAAATAAGTACGTTTTCATATGCATGTCCTTGCAGTCCAGAATAAGCTCACGCAAAAGATGGGATTCATCAGAATGACCGTGGATGTAGGTTTTCATATGCATATCCTTGCAGTCCAGAATAAACTCACGCAAGGGGTGGGATTCATCAGAATGACTGTGGATGTGGATAAGGTTCACTGCCTGAGAATAGTTAGTTGGTTGACCCTACCAATACAAAATCAAGTGTCTTTTTAATAGCCATAACTTCTGCAAAAAGAGCATTAGTTCCACCACCATGATCTGCGAAGCCCCAAATCCAACTGCCCAATTCGTCTCTAGTCACCCCACCGTATGCCACTATCCCATCTCTGCAGCTCACATAGACATTGAGTTTCAGATAACAAGGGGGTTTTGGTCCAGCTCCCATTAACTGGGTCAAGACTGAGACCATCAAACTGATCCACTCTTAATTGAATGTCAGCCGCCAAAACTAACGCTTGCCTAGTAATTCTATAAGAAGAAAACTGGATATTCTCACAGCATTCTTCATTCCTCCCTTTCCACATACTACTCCATAGCACAGCCGCGAAGATTTCTGACCAACTCCTTCTTTAATGGATTGCAATTCCATCCTCATTTTGAGCATTGCATTTAAGCCACTTCCAATTGTATTCCTTTACTATCAATTGTGTTAATTTGGTTTTTAAACAATTGTATTTGCATCAATTCGTCCTCTAAATTGTGTCAATTTGGTTGTTAAACAATGGTGTTTGTATCAAATTCGTCCCTTAAATTATCAACCCTGTCAATTTGTCAACATCAGACAAAAATTATGACCAGCTTCAATAGGTGTTGGTCAACATTTTTGTTCAAGACAAATAAGATCTAAATTTAGGACAAAAACTACACCCATTCGACTGTGACCAAACCCATTTGACTAATAATTTGATCAAAATTAGATAGAGGGGAGAAATTGCTCCAAATACATTAATTTAAATCTAAATTGATGCAACTAAGGGCATGTTTGCAGGTAGGATAAAAGGAGGGATAGGATTAAAAAGGGCGGTGTTATTTACACACCCAAATGTGTCACAAACAACCCCCCAAAAAAAAAATTAACTAAAAACACATTTTAAACACTCCCATTGCCTGATATTAGAAGAATGCTTAGTAACACACTCTCTCCATTTAAGTTGAGTTTATATGACTGCACTCACTTCTCATTAGACGGGCCTTAGGAGGGTGTTAGTGATAAAAAAATTATCATAGGGGGTTGTGTAACACCCCAATTTTAATTCACTTGTTAATCCCGCTTTGGGTGATAAGTTTTAGTTTAATTAAGAGTTTAGTAGATTGGACACCTCTAACATGTCTCTATAGTCGTAATACAATTGCGTGAGTGGTCGTTTTACCATTCAAATGGACCGAATGCAAATCGAGGTGTAAATCGATCCTTGCTTACATTTTGTCCTTAATTTCGCTTTGGGTAGTGAATTTTGAATATGGGATAACTTTTATAGTTTTAAAACTTCTAACGTGTTCCAATAGCATATTCACACTTGCGTACATGATCACAACACAATTCAAATGGCCCGAATGAGTTTTGGTTATTCAAACCTTGCTTTTGCCTTTTTACTGATAAGGAAATAGCGTTAGGTGGTCATTCTTACTTTAAATGGTGTTTTAATCAATTAAACACCTTCTACATGTCATATTAGTGATTTTTCATATGCTTCTATGGTTGAAATGCATTGCGGATATCCGTAGTTGAATTCGATCGGTTGACGGTGAAAAATCAAGTTTCGGCAAAATGAGTTTTTGTCCAACTTTGGAAGACCATAACTTCTTCATCCGAACTCCAAATGACTCACTGTTTGAACTGTCAGGAATATATTTGACCCCTCTTCAACTCTCATGTTGGAAGGTAAGACTAAATTAAACTCTAAGAAGGTCGAAACTGATCGCAAAGTTGTTGACATAACCAGCCTGATGCACAGTGACAGTTGCTGTTTTTGTCAGACTGCTATGTTCTACACATTTTTGTATTAATCCATCCATAATTTGGAGGAACTCTAAAGATAAAAGTTGTAACTCTTCGAATCATCTTTCCGATGATATATAGATTGTCCACATTCGAGTTCTAAGTAAAAAGTTATGCCCAAAATACAAACAGTGTGTTGGGCACATTTTGTTACTCGGGTTGACCCATTTTTGACTATTTTGACCCGATTTTATTCATTTTTCACCTCTTTTCAAGGGAATTCGACCATGTTTTTGTTACTAGAGCATCATAGATGTGGGAACACTAGTATTAAAGTTATTTTTCAAAGTATTACCTGTTGCATGTTTTTGATACTAGTAAATTGGGGATTTTGATATGGATTTTGATTGGCTTGCATGCATGAATTTGGGGTTACAATTTATGATTTCTTTTGATGTGTAAACACTTAAAATAACCTCAATTTTATGATCAAGCCAAAATCTCCACTTGCATGTTGTAGTTTCACATACTTGGACCTAAAACCCACCATAACGTATATAGTTTCGTAACACTAGTTGTACTTTATTATAGATGGATTTGATGTGGGTTTTAGGATGGAAATGGTTTCCAAAAACAAGTATATGACTACCATATGGATATTACGCATGATTGATATAAAATGGCTTAAACCCACACTTTTCTAAATTACACGTTTGTAAAAAGTAAGAATTGTGGGTTTATCATGTAAATTGGGTACTAAAACTTATAAAATGATATTTGTTAAGGTTTATTTTAGATATCATATGGTGATAACATATTTGACACAAAAACGCTAATGGTTAGCTTATCACTTTTTCGTAAAGTATGGAACTTTACTACTACTTCATTATTTGATGGGATTTCTAAAGCTACGGAAGGTTATATTTTTTCCTATAAATGGGATTATGACAAATTTTTATATCTCATTATGGTTTTAAGATTTATTCATGACTTTACTTTTATCAAGCACTATCGTTATACC
This sequence comes from Lonicera japonica, assembly GCA_021464415.1. Lineage (NCBI taxonomy): Eukaryota > Viridiplantae > Streptophyta > Magnoliopsida > Dipsacales > Caprifoliaceae > Lonicera > Lonicera japonica. The sequence continues at coordinate 32,449,021 of CM038466.1, read as the reverse complement.
AATTGGATAGGATACTTTAGTTGCTTAGATGTGATTATCATTATATATTAGCCTATGGCAAGCTTGTCACTAGGCGTCCAATGGGAGGACTTGGCTATCGGAGCCATACTGTGCATAGTAGACAATTGTACCTAGTTGACCTATTACGTCATATGAAAGGACATGGCTTTGGCATCCATATTACTATTGTTCCTATGGAAGGAACGTAACCAGGATAAGTCCGAACTACTGGTTACATTATTGTTCCCATGGACGGAACGTGACTGGGATAGATTCAAGCTACCAATTACGCATGTCCTATGGATGGACAGAGCAGCAAGTATCATATGGTGATATATAACTAGTGCCTACTTTTAATATGAGCAACTTGGGGGTATTTCCTTTCGTATTGTATTTTTTAGAGTACGAATTCATTTTATCCATTGGGTGGGGATAGCATTTGGTGTGCATTGCACTTACTCTATTTTCATGGCATTTGAGATGAGTACTATATATAGGTATATGCTATACGTATGACTACTTTTATTTTTCAGTATTGCACGTTGCTTGTGTATTCCTACGTGTATTATATATGAAACCCTATAGTTCCCACTAAGCCCGTATTTGGCTCACTTCCATTTTCCAAACCAATTTTGCAAGTACATTCATGGGATGGCGCGTGTATTATATCTAGATGCCTCTGATGACCACAGATACATAGTAGTTGTCCACGGTTATACAACTTAGTTTGCTTGGACTTAGTAATTTGTCTTATTTATTTAATTTGAGTTGTATTGTATCAAGTTCAAGAATTTACTTTGAATTTTATAATCAAGTTGTATTTGGAGATTTAAATAACTTTTTCAAATTAGTTGACTACTTTATTAAAACATGGTTGGACTATGGATGAACTTTTGTTTAATAATTATGTTTGTTTGAGAAATGATTTGATGAGCATAGTTTAAACAGGTTTTGGTTATTAGTAAAACAGAGGAGACCATGCCGAATTTTTGTAAAAAATCTAACTTCTTATATTTATTTTCTTTTACTCAGACCATTTTATAAAATGAGTAATTCATTAAGAAATGTTTTTAATTAATGGAAAACTTCTCACTTTTCTCGCTGTTGTGAGTGACGGCATCCCTAATTAACCAACTCCCGGAGGTTTAAGCCTCTAAACGGAATTCGGTGCGTCACAGTTTGTGACTAATATAAGGATGTAAATAACACTACTCTTAAATAAAGAGAAAGGAAAACACATTAAGTGCTCATTTGATAACACGATGGAAAATAATAACAAAAACAATTTATTTGTGCAAAAAGTTACAAAATAAATTGAGCAATGTTTTAAAATGCTCTCCATCCTTATTGTCAAATAAATTGAGTAATGTTTTGAAATGCTCTCCATCCTTATTGTCATGGAAATTTTTTCTTGCGCACCATCCAAATAATTTTTTTTCATAGAAAAAAACTAAAAAATAATAAAATATGCATTCCTACTTCTAGCTTAAATTAATTATTTTTTGTATCGCTTTCTACTTTGTTATTAAACAAAGTCTAAATATGTTGTTGTACTAGGTTTTTTCAACACATTCATATGAACATAACAAACTTGGCATAAATAAGGTTCTTGAAAAATCCCTGTTCACAAGTGCTATACAAATTGCAACCTAAGATCATATGAGGATATATTTATATACATACGAGGTTCTTTCATTTACAGACCTGCCTCAACTCATCCCAATCGTTTAAGCTTGAAAAATTATTCAAAATTCTAGATTTCAGCCTTTTATAGAAACCATTGTTAATTTTCAAATGTAACTTGATATGGGCATCCAAAGGCATATTCCAACTCAACAATGTGTAGCTTTTCTTTGCTAAACTTCCATGCTTCAAATGCAGGGATCTTTAATTCTGGCTTGATAGGTTTAAAAACAATCAATGTGCTATATCCGTTGATAAACGCCGCATCTAACTGGAGTCTAACCCATTACAAATGACTGTAACTTGCATGAGTGCACGTTTCGCAACAGAAATATGATTAATACAATTGTGCACATGTTGCAAAAGAGTAAGATGATTAAATATAACTGAGCTTGTGTTGCAGCAAAGTCTAATGGCCCTTCAACTACTAGGTAATGAACTCTTTCAGCAAATTCAGCATAGTTAGCATCAGTAGAAGGCCATCACCCTTGCAATAGTCAGGAGGAAATACCAATATCTGTAATCACTGAAAATCTCATCAATGCATGCTCATAAATATATCCTGTCTGTGAATGAATTAATATAAACACGATTCAAATGTACTTATGAACTTTTTACTTATTAACTTTTATGGTAAACAAAGCAAAGTCGTAATTCTTAAGTTTACAAGCAACCACAAACATATTTTCAGTATTTATATGTACTAGTTTTCTTTACACATGAAATACATGTGCAACCTGCATAAATTAGAATGAGAAAATAAATAATAAAATAAGAATAGTCCAATGGAAAAAAATAAAAAGAAAAACCATTCTACCTTTCTCAAGGAAGGTTCGAGTGTTATTACATCACCCATGTATCCGAGAAACAGGATCATAAGATTAAAATGGGAAACTAAAATAGCTTATAGTTTTATATATCAAGCAGTAAAGACCCACAAGGGAGCATTGAGCTCAACACTCACATGGGGTGACTCGAACCCAAGCATTGAGCGACATAATGAGATCTTTTACCACTAGGTCACTAGGGCCACAATGCCCCATGGTTGATGTAGAACCAAACAAGTCACATGAACACGGTTTTTAAACAGTGAGTGCAAGTTATTTGGAAAAATCGGTATTCCACCAAAAGTACAAGTTTTTGCTTAGCTGGCCTCTTGGAGTGCTTTCGAAATTATAGGGGCAATGTTGAGATCTGGCATGATTTGTTGTGCATACAATGGAATTTTAGAGGAAATAAAAAGAAGTTCAAAGTCCTTTGGAGATCGGTTTGTATGGCAATGGCTTGGTGCCTTTGGCAAGAGAGGAATGCGAGAACTTTTGAGGATAAGTCATCAGAGTCCCATGAAGTGTGGAGTAAAACTGTTTATGTGGCTTCGTTATGGGTGAGCATGTCAAACTTATTTGGGCCTCCGTCTATTTCAGACATTGCTAACAATTGGGCAGCTGCTATCTCTTGAGAAGTTTGATGGCTTTTTTGGGAAGGGGACTATTTTTGGGGAGCTATTTTAGTACAACTGTGTAGTTTTCTGTTTGTGCTTTGTTGTTAATTTCAATGTCTTGCTGGTTTTTAAGGGTTAGTGGATAAGTCTGGTTTTTGGTTGTATTGCTTGTATTGTTAAATGCTTTTATTAATAAAAGCAATTTGTTTCTGATCAAAAAATAAAAATAAATTTTAGGACTTCTATTTTACTTATGAGTAAGGATTATATTAGTTATTGAAGATTTATGAGTTATATTTGTTCTAGAGTCTTTTCTATATCATTCTAAGTAGGACTTCACTTTAGTTAGTTAAGAGTTCACTATCTATTCAAGTTATAGTTTGTCTATAGTCACTTTTACTCCTATTTAAAGAGCATGCCTTGTATTTTTTTATCATCAATCATCAATAAACTTCATAGTTCTTTTCATTTTTTCACTTCTTAAAGCTTCCACAATGGTGGAGTTTTGTGACGGCAAAAGTGTTCATCCTATTTTGGCTAGTCATGAAGGCACAATGTTAATACGAATGTGGGAATGTTAAAATGTGATAATTCTTTATTTTTCATGAAAACTTTAAATGTAGCAATTCCTTATTTTCACAGGAAACATCTGCACAGGTGATGATCCACTAGGTCATAGCACAATTGAAATTCGTGTGTAAGAAGCACCAATGGGTGATGATCCACCATGGGAGAAAGGATGCACTTACCACTGATGTAACGCCCCAAATCCCGTTAAGAGGATTGCCCCTCTGGGACCCGATTCTTCACTGGTGCCGTACGCTAACAACGGGTTAACAAAACATAGTTCATGTGAAAGAGTTAAAGTCCACGCTCAAATAAACAAGAACACTTACCAATTTATACAATCCGTCCTCAAAACCAAAGGAGTAATATAGTAGAGCAGCTAGCCTCCAACGAGGTCCCAAATACAAGTATTTGATCTCCACAATTTATATATATATATACATACATACGTGTTCTAGTGCAAATGTAAAACATGAATTGTTAATGAAGCTCAATGGACAAAGGTCCTTCTATCATGAAGGACCTATAACTAGATTGACGTATAGAGGCCTTCTACTAAGTTGCATCCTCGCTCTCCCTTTTCCCGGAAATACCTATAGAAGCAACTGGTTGGAAAATAGGTGCAGTAAATCAAAAGGACTCGGTGGGAATCATATAATATATATTAATTATGAAAACAACGTTCAGAAAAGGTTAATGCATTTAGTAAAGTAAATCCCTTGTCTTGTAAAACCATATGGCACAATGTTATCTATTTGACGCACAAGCCTCGAGCCGTAATTTCAGCAATCATCGCGACTAGGCAAGCGTTCTACCGGATCTGCATTTCGTGGCCTTTCTCCTACGCGGCAGCAGGGCCTCTAGTTCGTTTCCGTTCATGGTTTCGGGTCTTGCACCCAAGAGACTGTGCCCCAACTTCCGACCCCAATCGTTAAAGACCAAACCCGGGACCTAACATGGCCTCGTACTAATGTATAACTCAATTATAATCTCAACCAGCTCATTTGAAAATCAACCGTGCTATATAATCATATAAACATTTCTATAACCAAATCCAATCATAGTATAATTAATAAGGAAATTCTTGTATAAACAACTTCTATAGATATAGTTAATCTCCAATGGGCATTTCGTAGTGGAAACCCACCACTTGGACTTTTAAACATAATGAGCAAGCTTTTCCTCAAGGTTTACAAACCATAGAAATGATGTCCAAGTAGGTTTTTGTATAAACCAAGTAGATATGTGGAATTTCTTGTTGGATCATGTTGTAGGAGTGATATTAAAGCAATTTGAATCATCAATTTCAACAAGAAGACAAACCATAATATATATCTCAAAAACCCGTTTGTAAAAGTTAGGTTTTCCATGTAATCAAAGAGAGAAATCATAATAACGTTACTACAAGTTAGAAAAAGGGTTTTGGTACTAGATTCCCCCATTTTTTTAGCTTTTCCCTCGAGTTTGGTACTAGACTTTGTGTTTGTTCAAAAAATATATGTTTGTAACTGTGTGGATGTATTTTTCATAGTGCCAACTCCATAGAGGAAAAGCTACTCCCCTAGGAAATAGTTACTATAATACGAGATTGTCCCACCTCTATTTGATGTAGGACGATTTATCAATGGATACGAAATTGAAGGAATTCGCTCCATATCATCATAATCGCCTCAAACCAATGTAAAGGACTAAACCCCAACATGACACATGTATGATACATATATATACTCAGAAAAAGCAAAGATCATCTATCAGGAAAATTATTCACTTGCTAAAGAAGTATAGGTTTAGCTCTAACAATGATAACCAATCTAGAACGAAAACCCAACAAAGATGAAAGAACAAATTCATACTAGCCTAGGTGGAAAAACATAAATTGTTCTGGGTACCTTTCATTTGCATTGCACTTCACTTTTTCCATGGAAAATGGTCTGAATTTCATTGTTGACATCAAGTATTATCTTTTGAAGCAGAAACATGGGTATGTGTGTCGTGCCCGACAACATGTAGAAAATCTCAACAGACTAGGGCACGGCACAGTTGGGATTTCGTCAATAATCATTCATACAATATAGTTCTACAAATTATGCAATTTGAAACCATATGGTAAGATACTTCATATACGTGTGTCAACGAGTCAATGGTCATGAATCTATATGAATATTACCTCACTATCGAAAGCAAACTAATGACTAGAAACTTGAACTCCTATGAGTGTGCTCCACTTTCCATCATTTTTCATCATCAGTTCATAAATACTGCCTCAATTTGTAAAACCTTAAAATTGATGAATATATGTTAAAGAAAACTTATAATTCTAGAACATATTTTTCTTGCCTCCAGTAACAAGCTTGGTTGTACGACTTCCTTTGAAAACTCAAATCTCAATGTAATAAATCTAACCATACAAAATAAGTAGTAGCATTGACCAGTGATTAAGTTGAAACTAGTGTTTTCTTAAAAAGTACAAAAGTCAAAACAAGACTATCAATTTAAGATAGTGGCTGGATGGAGTATTTTCCTTTGCCATTTCAGTATCCAACACGTGTCCATGGTGCTTCTAAGTCATGGGACAAATTTTAAACGCAAAATGAGTCCAACACGCCACGTGGCATTTCGGGTAAGTGTATGAGGAGTGTCGGACACAGGTACTTCACCTCCTACAAAGTAAATCCATATTTCTTAGTTACTAGTTGACTCAAGACTTCAACACTACATAGCATATCCAGCAAATATATCCATTCTCAAAAAAAAAAAAAAATGATTCCCCAAGGGATTTCATACTATTGGATTCCCTCCTTTGTGCTAAATTCATTTTACAAGCACATTTCATATGGAATACCATTCTGTAACACAAATGAGAGCAGCACCAATATGGCCTCACAAAACAAGAACAAACTCAACAAAAACACAATCACAGCCAAAAGACATGAACAACTCAGTGCGGAAAATCATCCGCTGGCTTTGCTCCAGATTGATTTACAACTGTCTTGCATTATAGCTACTATACTAATCCAAACAAAACAAAAACTTGGAATATGTATAGTTAGTCACTTTACTTAATGCAAGGATTAATTTATTGGTCGATACACATATTTTCACCTAAAATTCCAAACATATATTTGCATCGAGTAGTAGCTAATATATCTTAGAAATTTTTATACAAACTTATTTGACACCAATTAAATAACGGTGATTTTAAATGTACCCACTCATTTAATCTTCTCACCCCACTTCAAAATTTTCAACTCCAATAATTTAATCCAGCTATATATGCTATTGATCTTTTTTTTTCTCCTCTCATTTGTTTCTCTTATGTGCATTTTCGATCAATATCCATGCAAAACATCTAATTTTAGCATCATTCTCTTCTATGTACGTATGTTTATATACATATATATCTATATCTATACTATATATAAAAGCACGAATAAACTTAGGTGTTTTTCCCTTTTTTGTATGGACAAATATACCCTTTTATTCTAAAATTAAAATCTCCTACTCAAAATGAAAATCACATTGTACTAAAAATAAAATTATGTATTTTATGTCTTCTACTCAAAATGAAATTCACAATAGTATCAAATTACTCTACTAATAAAAAAATATGTATTTATATCTTCTACTCAAAATGAAATTCACAATAGTATCAAATTGCTCTACTAATGAAAATCAAAATCAGGTTGTACTACTCAAAATAAAATTATATATTTTATGTCTTCTACTCAAAATAAAATTATGTATTTTATTTCGTTTACTCAAAATGAAATTCACAATAGTATCAAATTACCCTACTAATGAAAAAAATTATGTATTTTATGTCTTTTACTCAAAATGAAATTCACAATAGTATCAAATTACTCTACCAATGAAAAAAATCAAGTGGAGTAATTATTGTGAAACATCATAATGAGACTTTTGACTACTTTATTAAAGTAAAAAAGAAAGCTTTATTAAAGTAAGGATTCCTTTGGATAACCGACTGCAAATCTCAAGCACACGCCACCAAAGGGAACGACAATTATTCTGCTTTTTACTGTTTATCTACTGTATATTTCTGCTTTTCCTGTTTAAGCATTGTGTACTTTTACTATTTACTTTTTCTATTTATGTTTGCTTTTCCCTCTATTTAAGTTTGTTTGTTTGATAGAGGGGTGTCTTTTGTTTTTCTTTTCCTTTTTCTCCCTCTCCGCTGTTGTTTTCTCTGTTTTCTTTCTCTCCTTCTTGTAACGTTGTGACATATTAATAAAAGTTTGAGTTCTGTTCTACATCTTCGATCCTTGTTACAATAATTCTTATAGGGAATAGAAGTACCACCATGTTTTTTACTAATACGGTCTTTAACCTTTTGGGCAAATAGCGTAGGGAGACCGGCTGTTAAAATAAGATTCTTAGGACATGAAATTACTAAGGGAAGTATTATTCCTATAAATAGGGCTATCGAATTTGCTGATAAATTCCCTGATGAAATAAGAGATAAAACCCAATTACAAAGATTTTTAGGATCTCTAAATTATATTAGGGATTATTATAAAAATTTGGCTACAGATTGTATTCCACTTTATGAAAGGTTACGAAAAAATCCTCTTCCTTGGTCTAATAGACATACTATAGCTGTTAAAATTATTAAATCTAAAGTTAAAAAACTTCCTTGCCTAGCGCTTGTCTCACCTTATTCTTTTAAAATTGTTGAAACTGATGCTTCTGATATTGGTTATGGTGGCATTCTTAAACATAAGTTTAAAGACTCCAACAAAGAAATTTTATCTAGATTTACCTCGGGTAAATGGAACGACGCCCAGAAAAATTATTCTACCATTAAAAAAGAAATATTATCAGTTGTTGAGTGTATTTCTGATTTTCAAGAAGATTTATTGAATCAAGAGTTTCTATTGCATATTGATTGTCAAGCAGCAAAAGATGTGCTTGAAAAGGATGTTAAAAATATAGCTTCAAAACAAATATTAGCTAGATGGCAAGCGATATTATCAATATTTGATTTCAAAATATAATTTATAAAAGGAGAATCAAATTCTCTTCCTGATTTCTTAACTAGAGAATTTTTGCAAGGTAAGGTCTCATGAGTAGACCGCCAGGTTCCTCTTCCTCTTATAGAGGACAGAGAGGTAGAGGAGGTCATCCTAGATCTCCTGCGCGCAATATTGGTACTTCTGGGATTAAATCCCAGGCTTCTTCTTCTCAGGTTAAACCACCGTCCCCGGCGACGTTTAAAGAAGCTCTTAAAGAGGAAGTTCAAGTGGCTTTAAAGAAGCCTCAACAAGACTTTGTTCTTTATTTACAAGAAAGTGACCAAAGATTTGCTATGAATCCTGGGACTATTGCCCAAAGGTATTTTAAGAATAAGATGGAATTCCCCCTTATTAGTGGAAAAACCAGAGATTATTATGAGGCTATTCTTAAAGATACCGAAAGCGTAGTATTCACGCATATGAATAGAAATGTGGGTTCATATAACTCAGAAATTGCGTTTAGCAAGGCTTTTATTAAAGGCGTTATTAGTATTGAAGAATGGGGATTAAATCCCAATAAAGAGCAAAGCCTAAGGACTTATTACTCCGATAATAAAGCTGCCCCTCACTCTTATAATTATTAGGACTATATTAAAGCATGGAAAAAGTCATTTTTATATCAAAACTAATATAATTCCCACAACTGGTTTTTTCGGATAGACAGCTTTAAAGGTGATGATTCTTATTTAGAATTTCTTCCCCATTGGTTTTACCAGTGGTTTATTTTATCTGGCCCTGAAGAAGATGTTCTTTCCAATAACTTATATGAACTTTTTATTGCTTATAGCAAGAATAACCCTAGGCTTCTTATTAAGAAGCAGTATCCAATAAAAAATTTTGAACTTTTACATTTTTTCACTAAATATCATATTCCCTAGATATTTTAATGGAATTTTAATACTACTACCCGTAATAACGATTTATTTCTTCTAGTCCATGACTATTATTATAAGTGGTGGCAAAAATTTGACACTACTTGTAGACACCCCGATCCGTGACCCCCGCAAGAACCCTAACGACCTCCGAGAACTACTATTTTGGGTCCGGGACCCACCCGAGGACCCGGTACTACACTAGGAGGGTTTGTCGCCCGACAAACTTGTTTTTTAGAGAGATTGTCGCACGACATATCACATTGTCGCGCGACAATCCCTGATATGTCGCGCGACAATTCCACTATGTCGCACGACATTCCCCCTCTGCACCAGACCAACCACTTTCTGACACATCAATCTGTCAGAACCATCACTTCAGCCGTTTGTCGCGCGACATTCCCGTATGTCGCGCGACATATCACAATGTCGCGCGACATTCTCCTTTTTTAAGGAAATATCGCGCGACAATCTCTCCCGAGCAGTATAAATAGGCCAACACCCCCAAGGGTTCAAGGGCGGCAATTAGAATCCGAGAATTTGGTGCTTTAGATCTGATTTTTGTCAAGCATTTTTTTTACTATTATCTTATTTCTGAAGAATTCTCGAATCTATTTCAACACTCGACGTGTTCCGTTTCTGGAATCGATTTCTCGGAAATATCTGAAGAAAGAGAAGATTACTATCGCCAGAGATCCCTCTGCCGTATTATATTTTCTTTCTTATTATTATTCTCGTCGGGAAGGTAAAGAAAGTCCCTTCTAGTATTTAAGATTAGATATCTGTGTACTTGTTTTACTTCTGTTATTCTGTCCACGTTTTATTTGAATAAACTTATTGTCAAGTTACCAATAGTCTACCGTTTTCAAAACAAAAGACCCTGATAAAACTACTTTCAAAACCAGAAGAGTAAGTACATTATCGTCCGGATAAACCCTGTTTTCAAACCCCGGACCGATAAAGACTTATCTAGGAATTAAAATCCACATATCCTGTCTTTTTCATAGACTGCGACGTGTCTGATAAACTCTCCTCAAAGAGTTCAAATTCCATATTGAATTAGTCCCGACATAAAGATCCGAACCTTTTTCAAAATAATCACAACTCGAGAAAACCGTCATTATCTGAGGAAATAATACGGAATACTCTTTCAAAAATAAAAGGTTTTTGTCATGTGTCATTTACATCTTTTAAATATAAAAACATCGGATCTCGGAACACAAAGGTTTTCATCCCTTTCCCCGTTTTCCCAAATTAGGGTTTTTTTTTTATTTTAGAAAGTAGTAGACTGTCGGTAAAAGCATCCAAGTTTTTCAACATAGAATAAACTTATAAGACCACTAGAGACCGAAAGGGCGGAATGGGTGCTTAACACCTTCCCAAACCGTAATATAGTTTCCGAACCCTATAAGAATCCCGGTTTCGCAGACAAACGTGTAAAGAAAGGCTTGTCTATAGCCTTTCCTCTTACACGACCTCTTTTGTCCGTTTTCTCGTAAAACGTACTTGCGACTCTGAATGAACCCCCTTGCATCTAGAAATAGAACGTAGGGACACTTGATATGAATCAACGAAAACGCTCCAGCAAATGGAACGACGGAATCAGTTCCGACGTCCCATGACCCCCACCACCAACGGGGACGAGACCCGGGGGGTCGCATTTGCGGATTCTCACAGTGGCGACTCCGCTGGGGAGACCATTAGAAAACTAGACTCTTATATGTGGACCTTTGTTTATCTGTTGAAAACTTGCTTTTACTGCTTTCCCTACTCATGTTAATTGATTGAGAAGAAACCTTTTTCTAAAAAATGGGAGTTTTTCGAAAAGACGTAATAAAGATAATGATATTTGAGAAACCAACCTTTCGAACTTTACACGCACTATCACAAATCATGCATTGGTTCTACGAGTGTGAATTTACCCCAAACCCTCGGAAGTATTATAAGTGAGTAGGGAGTTGGCTTGCTGGGGCCAACATAAACCGAAAGCATTTACTTCCACTCTCCTTGGCCAAGTACGCCCCCGAGGTATATCGAGTGACGAGAACACTCACGTACCCGGGAAGTATATCAAAAGATTCTTGCACGTACCTGCCCTTGGGGTATATCGCAAGGTCTTGCCAAAAAGGAGGGAGCCTGAAGCCTTAACCGTTCGAACACCTGCGCTGCATCTAAGATTGAGTCAGTTAAAACACTTGTCATACAGCTGTAGGGGATGTACCACCTTACGGCTTACTTTACCACACCTATTTTCCGAGGTTTTCTCTCGACCATTTTTAGTGATTCTTTTGGCAAAAATCGAGTCGCATCATAGTCTCCCTTCATCTTCGCCACGTGGTTTCGTCTACAGCCATAAAGCGTCAGTCTGGAAGGTTGGGCCGGTCGAGATCATACCGGAAGACTAGTGAGACCAAGCATAACTGAAATGGCCGATGGACGAGAGAATCAGGAGACAAATCAGAGCCTAGCCGAGGCGTCTGCAGTTCAACCGACTTTAGCCGAGATGCACCGTTTGTTGATGACCGTCAGCATGAATTTGGCAAGCCTCACAAGTGAGCAACAGAACACCCGGATTCGAATGGAAGAGTTGTCAGCCGAACGGACCGCACCACCCGGGTTTGAGCAACTACCACCGAATCGAGATCCGAATCAAGGGCAATCTTCACAAGTACTTCCCCCAATCCAAGGAACCAATCCACCCCAAACGGGCCCCAACATGGCCGGTCCCGTTCAAACCGACCCCAACAATCAGAACCAATGGGCCCCGGATTCAGGCCCCACATACCAACAACAAGAGCCACCCATCGTCTGGCCACAACCTCAGCAAGGCCTCGATCCCCAATATCAACCATGGCCATAAGTCCCCGCAAGACCTATTCCACCAGCCCCAATAGCCCCTCCCAATGAGTACCCAGACATCAACCGACTCCGGGCAGTATACGCAGAATCGATGATAGCCCGGGAACAGCCCGATGAGGTGTCAAGAGAGAACGAAGAAATGAAGAAATTGAAAGAGCAGATGAAGGTTCTGCAAAGAGGTGTTTCTCTGATGAAAGGGGCAGACGAGATCACAGACATGAACGCCTTTTCCCTCTACCCAGAAGCCAGACTACCTCAAGGATTTAAGCTCCCCTCTATCACCAAATTCACTGGTACTACACCCCCCAAAACCCATCTCCAATCCTACATCAGATCCATGCAAGTGTCCGGCTGTGGAGAGCCAGAGCTGGCTCAGGCTTTTCACATGACTCTCACGGGGGCAGCCCTGAGATGGTTCTTCGACCTAGAGAAACACCACACGAAAACTTGGGGGATATCGTCAAAGAATTCATGACCAAGTACGGGTCCAACGAGAATTTGGAAATTACCCGTAAACACCTGGAAATGGCCAAGCAAGGCGAGAAAGAAAGCTTTAGCGACTTTGTCACCCGCTGGAGGGAAATGGCATCCCAAATGTCCAAACGGCCCGACGAAGAAGAGCAGTTAGAAATCATACAGAAGAATTTTACTCCAGCTGTATTGAACTGCATGGGAAAGCATGTATTCCCACACTTCAGAGCCCTGTTGAGTATGGGGTCACAGGTAGAGGAAGAATTGGCCAGAAAGGCGGACACGGATACCAAGAAGGCCTCTTACACTGGAAGAAAGACGGCCACTCCAGCCGTAAACCAACTAAGCTCGTACCCATATCAACAAAACCCATTTCAGCAGTCACCGCAAGTCCCCCCAATGAGTTGGCCTACGCAGGGAGACTCTTCAAACACCGAGGTCAAGAAAAGGAGAAATTTCTGCACCCTCCCCACTACTCTGGTCAAAAGCCTGGAACTACTCCAAAAAGCCGGACTAGTCACCCCACTCAACCCACGCCCTCCACCAAATCCTATTCCCAACACTTGGAGAATGAATGAGAACTGTGCGTACCATCAGGCGGCAGGCCATGACACGGAACGTTGTTTAGCTCTCCGCCATCGTATCCAGGACCTCATTGAAGTCGGAACCATCCCCGCACCCGGCGGGCCCAATGTTACCAACAACCCCCTCCCCAATCATGCTCCACCTGCAGGAATTAACGCCTTAACCACTGATGAAGGCTTTGATCCCGCAGGACTCATTCGGGACGATCCAGCCTATAAGGCACCCGTTATGCTATCGTCAAGAGCATAAGTTGCCCCAGGCCTCAACCCAATAATTGACCAATGGATGGCCAAGATGAACTTCCTACCTGGGCAGGGCTTAGGAAAAACAAATCAGGGGATCTCGCAACCACTCACCATCAAAACCAATCCTGGGAAAGCTGGGATAGGATGGACCCAGGACAAGAAAAAACAACCATGGAAACCCCGCCCCCCTCATAAGGAGACAATCTGTATGACAGAAACCTCCCCCGGGACTTTTAGTTGGTCGGCAGAGCCAGAGTCGTCAGAAACTTCAGAGGGATCAGACCCAACATCCCTTTGGATACAACAGATTACCCGCTCAGGAAAGGTATACCAGCCACCACCGATGGATGCCGAAAAATCACCGCCTCCAAAAGAAGTAGGAGAAGACCGAGTACTGGAACAGTTGAAGAAAACCCAGGCACACATCACCATTTGGGGCCTCTTGGTTGCCTCCAAACCTCACAGGACCGCTTTCATTAAACTCCTGGATGAGGCTGTCATATCGCCGGACTCCACGCCCGAACAACTGCCAAACATGATCGGGTCACTCACAGTCCAAAGAAGTCTGTCATTTTCAGATGAAGACTTGTCTCCGTTGGGGAGAAAACACAGCCTGGCTCTCCATATCACCGTCCGAACCCGAGGGAAGATCTTGCCACAAGTTCTCATCGACAATGGGTCGACCATAAATGTCTGCCCCCTAAAGACTGCCAGATGCCTGGGTATCTCAGATTCAGAGCTCTCACCATCCGCTGTAACCGTCAGGGCCTATGATAATACCAGGAGGGCCATTCTGGGGTCTCTGAAACTTGATCTCATGGTTGGTCCCGGAAGCTTCCCGGCCGACTTTCAAATCATAGACATTCCTTCCAGTTTTAACCTACTGTTGGGAAGAGCATGGCTACACGACATAGGAGCACTCCACTCCTCCTTGCACCAAAAGATCAAGATACCGTTTGAAGGGAACATAATTACCATCCAAGGAGATCCTGAAAGGACCTTGGCGGATATGGAGTTACCAGTTTTGGGAATCGGGAGCCAGAGCATACAGTTGGGAGGCTTTTCTTACGAGCCTCAAGTGCAAACTCTTAGCACCCAGACAATCAGGTATCTTCCCCCTGACAATATCCCCGGTCTCAGCACCAAGATTACAAATATGTTGAGAATGATGAAGTACTTGCCTGGAGCCGGTCTGGGAATGGGACAACTAGGACTACTTCAAGCATTGGAACCAGTAGCAAGGTACGAGAGGGAAGGTTTGGGGTACCAACACACTGAAGAGGACGATCAACAAAAAAGGGGTCGAGGGCATCAGTATCCGAGTTTCAGCTCTCTGAACGGGTTCTTTGTCAAAGAAGGAGAGGACTTCCCCTTTTGCGGCTTCCAGGAGCCTTGGAGAAACAGCGACGGAGAGAACCTTCCTGGGTGGGAAATCTTCTATGAAGAGGACCTATATATCAAAGAAAACACCGTACACAGCTTCGCTACCAAGTTGACAATCGGGCCGAAGGAAGAAAGTGAAGACATGAAAGGCGAAGAGGAAGAAATGATCGGAGATCTCTTCGACATCATGGCTCTGGGAGATGATGAGCCAGGAGACGACCCTGTACACTTGATATACGCTGATCCAGACTACCAAGGGGAAACGGAAAAGAGCGAAATTGTAAGGGTGAGAGATAAGAGTGAGGGTAAGGATAGGAAGGAGTCACTCCTAAATGAACTTTTTAAACTTGTACCTGTAAATACTAGTATCAATAAAGAAGAGTCTATTTTGCGTTATCCTGTTATTTTTAATTCTGTAATTGCTTATATGGAATTGGAAAGAATGAACGAACACCCTGAACGGGAGGAGCAACGTATACAAAGCGAGGAAGGAGACACTCTTGTGATTAACCTCGGAACAGAGAAGGAAAGAAAAGAGGTCCGCATTGGGGCAAGCCTAAGTGGGACAGAGAGAGAAGAATTCACACAAACTCTGAAAGAGTATGTGGATGTCTTCGCCTGGTCTTATGCAGATATGCCGGGTTTGAACAGTCAGATAGTCATGCACGAAATACACACCAATCCAGAACTTAGGCCCGTCAAACAGAAGCTGAGGAAACTTACGCCAGAATGGTCCTTGAAAGTGAAAGAAGAAGTAATGAAACAACTGAGTGTGGGATTCTTACGGGTGATCGAGTACCCTTCGTGGTTAGCCAACATCGTGCCTGTTCCAAAAGCTAATGGGAAAGTCCGCATGTGTGTGGATTACCGGGATCTCAATAAAGCTTGTCCAAAGGACGATTTTCCATTGCCCAACATCGATTTGATAGTAGATAATACTGCCAACCACGCCCTGAAATCATTTGTGGATGGTTTTGCCGGATATAACCAGATCAAGATGCACCCGGATCACCAGGAGAAAACAGCATTTATCACACCGTGGGGAACATACTGCTACACCGTTATGCCATTTGGGCTGAAGAACGCAGGGGCAACATATCAGAGGGCAGCTACGGCTATCTTTCACGACATGATTCACAAAGAAGTAGAGGTGTATATAGACGACATGATAATCAAGTCAAAAGAGAGGGAAGGCCACGTACCAGCCTTGTGAGCCTTCTTTGATCGGCTCCGCCAGTATCAGATGAGACTCAATCCGCAGAAATGTGTGTTCGGGGTAACCAAAGGAAAACTCCTGGGATATGTCGTCAGTAAGAAAGGAATCGAGGTGGACCCCGCTAAAGTTCAAGCTATCCAAGACATGCCCGAGCCTCGTACCGAGAGGGAAGTCCGAGGATTTTTGGGCAATCTGCAGTACATCAGCAGGTTTATCTCTCAACTCACCCAAACTTGCGAACCCATCTTCAAACTCCTGAGGAAGTCTTCACCAGGAGAATGGAACGACCAATGCCAAGAGGCTTTTGACAAAATCAAGGAGTACCTCTCCAAGCCCCCAGTGTTAGCCCCGCCTCAGACCGGACTACCACTAATTCTATACCTAACCGTCACTGACTCATCCACGGGAGCAATGCTAGCCCAACACCTGACGGATACCCGGAAGGAGCAGGCCATCTACTTCCTCAGCAAAAAGCTATCCCCGTTCGAGATAAACTACACATCATTGGAGAAATCGTGTACCGCTCTCGTCTGGGTAACACAGAAACTACGGCACTACATGCTAGTTTTCCCAGTCATCCTGGCATCACGGATTGATCCGTTGAAATACCTCTTCGAGAAACCGGCTCTCTCGAACCGAATGGCAAAATGGTTATTCTTACTCTCCGAATTCGACATCACCTACATGACCCAGAAGGCAGTCAAAGGCAAGATCATAGCTGATTACCTGGCCCACAATCCGATATTGGGAGACATGATAGAAGAAGCCGAGTTCCCGGACGAAACCATCATGAACGTCGAGATCAATGAAGACTGGAAGTTGTACTTTGACGGGGTCGCCAATCGAAACGGAAACGGGATAGGCATCCTGTTAGTTTCTCCGGACCAAACTCACTCCCCGGTATCATATCGTCTGGACTTTTTCTGCACCAACAATATGGCCGAATATGAAGCCTGCATACTCGGGTTAGAGATCGCTCTTCAAAGGGGTATAAAGAGAATACAGGTATACGGAGATTCAGCACTAGTGGTCCATCAAGTTCTGAAGGAATGGAAGATCAGAGATGAGAAATTAGTCCCTTACCTCGCCCGACTAGAAGAAGTCGCAGGAAGGTTCGAGCGTGTGGAGTTTTACTATATCCCCAGGTCCCAGAACAGTTTTGCTGACGCATTGGCAACCCTGGCATCTATGATCGATATTCCGGAGGGGATGGAAGAAATAACCCTCACGGTACAAAAGAAATCAGGACCCGCGCACTGCATGACCCTTGAGGTGGAAATTAAAAAAGACGGTGACTCAACCGTTTGGTTTTATGATATCTGGAACCTGCTGAAGAACCATCAGTATCCCGAGAAAGCAGACAAGAGAACGCGGGTCACACTCAGGAGACTAGCATCAGGATTCATACTCTGTGCCGGAAGATTGTATAAGAGGAACTACGACGGGACTCATCTTCAATGTCTCACCGAAGAAGAATCGGTTAGAATGATGGATCAGATACATGGGGGCGATTGCGGACCTCATATGAGCGGGCATACGCTTGCCCGCAAGATCATCAGGCAAGGGTATTTCTGGTCTACCCTACAAACTGACTGCGCTGATCATGTACGCCGTTGTCACAAATGCCAAATTTATGCTAAGTCCCAGAAGCTTCCTCCAAAAGAGTTGTACAACATGACTGCTCCCTGGCCTTTTTCAGCTTGGGGAATTGACGTCATTGGGAAAGTCTCACCCAAAGCCAGCAACGGCCATGAATTCATACTAGTAGCCATCGACTACTTCACCAAATGGGTGGAAGCCGAATCTTACCAAACCCTGGATGCCAGGAAAGTTGCCCGATTCATCAAAAGGAATATTGTCTGCCGATATGGGGTCCCACACGAGATCATCTCAGATAACGGCACCCACTTCGAAGGAGAAGCTAATACAGTCATGGAGGAATACGGTATCACCCGACACAAATCTTCGCCATATAGACCACAAACCAATGGGGCAGTTGAAGCCGCCAACAAGAATTTGAAGAATATCCTAAGCAAGATGACCGACACCTGCCGGGACTGGCCGGAGAAATTACCATATGCATTGTGGGGATACCGCACCACCGAAAGGGTCTCTACCGGGGCAACCCCGTTCTCGCTTACATACGGGATGGAAGCAGTCCTCCCTGTCGAGTTAGAGGTCCCTTCCCTCAGAGTAATGATAGAGAATCAGGTCAATGAACTGGAGTGGGTCCAGGCACGTTATAACGAGCTAGCCTTACTAGATGAGAAAAGATTGAAAGCCGCATACCACCATCAAGGGTATCAGAAGAGAATCGCTCGAGCATTTAACCAGAGAGTGAGAACTCGGGGTATCAATGAAAATGACATCGTGTTGAAAGAAATTCGAGAGCCAGCCAGAGATCCGAGGGGAAAGTTCGGGCAGAAGTGGACAGGGCCGTATATCGTCAAAGAAATCAATACAGGGGGCGCCGCTATACTCACTGACCTAGACAGGCAGTTACTACATTCACCAGTCAACATGGACCGACTGAAGAAGTATTATCAATAAGCACGACATGTATAAGAACTACGTAAACCTGAGCCCCAACTCGAATATTGTATTTTTTGGAAAAATCAAAAAGGGGGGGAACGTAGGCAACCTGAGAAGTGACTTCAGGCCCGGTTTATATATTATTAAAGAGTGGTTCAGAACACCGAGAGTTACAAAGGAAGTACAACATACAAAGAAGAAATTAATCCCTAGGGGTTGGCCACACTGGGTCCTCAGCGGCCAAATCAATTCGAGCCTCATCCAAAATCTGGTACGCAAAGACAATGCCATTCTCTGTAGGCTCAGAATCCATGAATCGGAACCACTCCATTTGAAAGGGGTCATCAATCAGCTCTCCTTCTAGAGATTGCCAGCAAGAGCGGATAATGTCAGCCCGGAGGGGCCTGGAAATACCGAAACGAGCATAGTTAAACTGACGAGTCAGTCGAGCACGCCACATCCTCTTTACCGATAAAGAAACATGTGGGGTCACAAATTTAGACTCAGAAGAGAAGTTGTTCAGACCAAGGGGAACCTCCTGAGGAATGTTAAACTGCCAAAGAAGACGCCCAGGGAGATAAAAGGAAGTAAACCAGAGCCCGCGGAGCCGAACGTAGTTCTGACCCCCGGTGCTAAGTACCATCGCCCTCAGCTTCCACCAAGGAATGTTCCACCGGATAGCCCGAAAGTTCTCCGAAAACCACACCGTCCAATCAGAGGAAGACATGGTCAAAGCACCAAAGAGAGGCCGATGGAAGAAATGAGTCGGATTGTCGAGCCGAACTCCGCTGAAACCCACCGATCGAAAGCGCTCTAGCAGCCACATGTATAGCAGACGCGGGCTCCCCCGGAAGAAGGGCGAGGCCCCCCGTTGAACATCATCAAGACCATTCAAGGTCTCTGCAAGAATGATCGGCACTATAGACTCCCCATTTCTAGCCTGGTAAATCAGACTCAAGATAGTCGGATCAACACGGGAAGAACCCGTCACCAGCAGCATATCAGAAACCAGGCAAATCAGGGCCGCTGCAGTACGCCCCACGCCGTAAGAGGCCCTATCTTCATAACGATGAAAGAACCTCACCATTTTGTGGAGGTCAAGGAGCCCGTCGACAATGAAACCATCGCAGGCCGCTTGGGGAATGGCTAACAGAGCAATTAGCATGTCGCGGGGACCGATTCCTTCTATAGGAACTGCCATCGGGAGACGAACGTCAGAACGTAACAGCCAGGAGAACTCCTCATAGGTTGGGCAGAGCTCATCTAGTCCAAAACGGAAGAGATGGTCCGCAGGACTCCAGAAATACAAGGCACCTAACAGAAAGGAGAAATCTACAGGACGATGGCACCAGCCCACCAAAGGACTAAATGCACCAAAGTTCAAACCATTTTCAGAAGATATCAGAGCATCTCGAGCTTTAACATAAGAAAAATCAGAGTTGGTACGGTAGGAAGACATTTTGGAGAGGTGTGGGGATGAAGGAAGGAAGATGGGTGTATTTATAGCAAAAAAAAGGGTCCTGTACCTGTTTGTCGCGCGACAAACCCATTTTCAGGGGGAAGTGTCGCGCGACAAACCCATGACCAGGAGGGATTATCGCGCGACAAACCCATCTGGGGGGCACCCTACTTTTTTTCCTTATACATAATGGTCATCTTTGCCAAAAGAATCACTTCTGGATGCTTTTCTGTTCTCACTTTGTTCTTTTTTGCAGGAAACATAAGTATCACTACACTACAAGGTATGACTTTTAAATTACCAACTCTTATATATATATGTATATATCTTGCACAGACAGAGAATAAAAGTATAATCAAACACAGATAAAGATATTTTATAAAACCAATAAAAGAACAGTTTTTAAATATCCGTGTAAAATAAATACATATCTGTCCAACTAACACTAAATGCAGAACAAGAAAACTAAAAATATTTTACCTGCTCCTCCCGCAGATCATGAACAGCAGCAGCTCCGGTCTCCCGAGTCCGGTATACATAGGGAGCCCTGTAGTTCCCCGCAGTGAATCGGCGGAGAAAAGGGAACTGGTCCTCGTTCTCAACGAGGAGATCCACCTGGGCGCGACCCAGGCGGGTGTAAGCTACAAACCAGCTCTGAAAAGGAAAAATAGAGAACATCAGCAATAATCAAACAGGTAATACGTGAAGGACTAAAAAGCGAAAAGACCAAGAGTATGTACCTCCCACAGCAGAGAAAAGCCCTTGAGATTCAGGGCTAAATGGCGAGAGACCTGGTCCATGGCATCATAAAGGACTGCAAGAATGAAGCCTCCCCAGTCATAGTCAAACAGGAGGCTGAAGTCCCGAAGATAGGGCAACCACCAAAGATGAGCCGTGTCCCCACCACGAGCCTCGAATAAATCATGGAGTGTCAATAGAAGAAAGACGCGGGCATACTGGCGCGCCTCCTGACGGGTCATAGGAACCCCTGAAGCAGCTAGTCGAGCCCTCTCTGTGGCTAACCGCGTAACCAAGACGCCCCGAGGAATCGTGTCGCCGGAACTCCGTCGCTCCGGAAACCATCCTAATGAACTAACGATGCCCTCGGCTGTCAGACACAAGGGGACGTCGATCTGAATGGGGACCCCCCCTGAAGGGATCCCGGTCAAAACAAACAAATCGAGGGGGGTCATCGTCATCTCCCCCCAGCTCCAGTGAAAGGTATGGGTGGTGTCCCACCAGTGGCAAGCCAGAGCCGATACTAAAACTGTCGCCCTAGATACTCGCTCTGGGAGGGCGTCGAAGAGGGAGCCGAAAGGAGTCGCGAAAATCAACTCCTGGACAGGGGCCGGTGCCCGTCGCCACTCCGAGGATATAGTGTTGGGGGAACCCCAACCTCGGCCAACCCACTGCAGACAAAAGAACGAGTATGGGGTTATAAGGGTAAATTATGTAATTTCCAAAACCTGAGGGTACTTTGGTGTAATTATGAGAGTTATAGGGGTTATAAGGGTAAATTATGTAATTTCCAAAACCTGAGGGTACTTTGGTGTAATTATGAGAGTTATGGGGTTATAAGGGTAAATTATGTAATTTCCAAAACCTGAGGGTACTTTGGTGTAATTATGAGAGTTATGGGGTTTTAAGGGTAAATTATGTAATTTCCAAAACCTGAGGGTACTTTGGTGTAATTATGAGAGTTATAGGGGTTATAAGGGTAAATTATGTAATTTCTAAAACCTGAGGGTACTTTGGTGTAATTATGAGAGTTATGGGGTTATAAGGGTAAATTATGTAATTTCCAAAACCTGAGGGTACTTTGGTGTAATTATGAGAGTTATGGGGTTATAAGGGTAAATTATGTAATTTCCAAAACCTGAGGGTAATTTGGTAATTATGAGAGTTATAGAGTTATGGGGGGTACATTATGAGGTATCACAGGTAAAAGTATGTGTTCGCTAAAATCGGGCGTTATTCCTAGGCAGACATGTATACTAACATTATCTAAAACGAATACAGGAAACGACAAGAAGCAGAACAGATAAATGCACGAAGGAAGACATACCAGAGATCGACGACGAATCTCGTGGGAAACGGGCTCCATCAAAAGCCACGGGACATCTGGGACCGGAGCAGCTCGGATAGCATCCCGATAGACCACCGCCCGACCGCGGTCTATCCCATCCTCATCATACCAGTCCAAGTCCGCCCAGTCGTCGTGATGAGGGCTGCAGCGAAGAACGCCCTGAGCGTCAGTAAAGGTGACCTCCTCCTGGTCACCCTCTAATCGGTCGAGATGAGTAGGGTCCATAAATATAGGTAGAATATATGTGAAAAGGTCGGAAAAGTCAAAAACACGGCAGAGCTTCCGCGCTTGGGAGAGAAGAAAAGAGAGAAAAAGAGAGCTAGAGAGAGAAAGAGAAAGGAGAGAATGAGGTGGAATGAGCTCAGCAAGGGGTTTATATAGTGGGTCAGTTTGTCGCGCGACAAATGGCCACATTGTCGCGCGACAAAGAGCCAGACACCGAAGTGTCGCACGACAATCCCCCCTCCTCCCTGATTTTTTGACCTTTGTCTCATTTTATCTTCTGCAGAGGCACTTCGGAGAAGCAGTTTTCGGAAAATTGCTAAAAACCACACACCCATGATAAAAAGTTCAAAGAGAAAACTTCCAAATCATCTCTCCGAAAAAATGCGAAAACAGAATGCCGCGATTAAAAGTAGTCTCTGATCTCACAGAAGGACCGAGACCATCAAAAAAAAGCAGAATAGCTAGATAAGACGGGAATAGAAAAAATTGAAAGAGTAGAAAAGAGGAGAAACCCGCATGAGCGCCCAAAGCGAGTGAGAGAAACAGACATGTAGAATGACAGGGAGAGCCACACCGAAAGTGATAGCTAGGCCAAAAAACGGCTCAGGGCTTCGTTTTAGGGTGAGTAAGGCTCCTGATCACGACAAAGGGACGAAAAGACTCCTGGTCAAAAACAGAGAGGGCCAGGAAAAGTCTTTCCCAAAAGTGGGAGAAATAAGGGCATCGAAAAACAGAAGACGATGTGGGCCCACCAAAAGAGAAAACTAAGAAAAGAACAGAGATCAGAGGTTGAACTTTCAAACAAATTTTCTTTTCAGCATGATAAAGGAGAGATGGTTTGGAAAAAGATCTCGAATCATCGCACTGCGAGAAACAAGAGAAAATCGAAAACTGCCTTCCAAGAGAGGTATCCTCGCTCGAGGAAAACATGAGAGTAAAGTTCGAGAAAGGCGCAAGAAAACGGATATCCGGATAAGATTAGACCTTGAGGAGCTCTTACCACCCTCACGAGGATTTCTCTCTCTTACTCTAGCGGTCTAAGAGAGACAATAAGTATGTTTTATCACAACACAAGCCCTCTTCGGAGGCAAAACACAAACACAAGCCCTCGCCAGAGGCAAAAAGTACTCACAAGAAGCCCTCCCAGAGGCAATTGTCTTTCTTCTTACAGATTAAAAGCCCTCCCAGAAAGGCACGGTGTAGCAATGGTAGTCCTCCCACCTGAAGGCGAAGCCCTCCCAGAGAGGCACGAACGGTAGTCCTCCCACCTGAGGCGAAGCCCTCCCAGAGAGGCACGAACGGTAGTCCTCCCACCTGAGGCGAAGCCCTCCCAGAGAGGCACAATGGTAGTCCTCCCACATGAGGCGAGAAGATCTAAAAAGCCCTCCCAGAGAGGCACGGTGTAGCAACGGTAGTCCTCCCACCTGAGGCAAAGCCCTCCCAGAGAGGCACGAACGGTAGTCCTCCCACCTGAGGCGAAGCCCTCCCAGAGAGGCACGAACGGTAGTCCTCCCACCTGAGGCGAAGCCCTCCCAGAGAGGCACGAACGGTAGTCCTCCCACCTGAGGCGAAGCCCTCCCAAAGAGGCATACGGTAGTCCTCCCATCTGAGGCGCAAAGTGGAACAAATGAAAGTCCTCGAAAGAGGCAATGAGGTAACACAAGCCCTCTGCGGAGGCAAACCAATCGCCAAGCCCTCTCCGGAGGCACTCACAAGTACTTCTATACGCATACACTTTCTTAGAGTTCCTGCGGGAGCCATGGATCAAGGTCTCTTCCAGTCGCCTCAATTCCTTGCAAGCAAGGAGCTTGAGTCGAGAGGGTCTGTAGACACCCCGATCCGTGACCCCCGCAAGAACCCTAACGACCTCCGAGAACTACTATTTTGGGTCCGGGACCCACCCGAGGACCCGGTACTACACTAGGAGGGTTTGTCGCCCGACAAACTTGTTTTTTAGAGAGATTGTCGCACGACATATCACATTGTCGCGCGACAATCCCTGATATGTCGCGCGACAATTCCACTATGTCGCACGACATTCCCCCTCTGCACCAGACCAACCACTTTCTGACACATCAATCTGTCAGAACCATCACTTCAGCCGTTTGTCGCGCGACATTCCCGTATGTCGCGCGACATATCACAATGTCGCGCGACATTCTCCTTTTTTAAGGAAATGTCGCGCGACAATCTCTCCCGAGCAGTATAAATAGGCCAACACCCCAAGGGTTCAAGGGCGGCAATTAGAATCCGAGAATTTGGTGCTTTAGATCTGATTTTTGTCAAGCATTTTTTTTACTATTATCTTATTTCTGAAGAATTCTCGAATCTATTTCAACACTCGACGTGTTCCGTTTCTGGAATCGATTTCTCGGAAATATTTGAAGAAAGAGAAGATTACTATCGCCAGAGATCCCTCTGCCGTATTATATTTTCTTTCTTATTATTATTCTCGTCGGGAAGGTAAAGAAAGTCCCTTCTAGTATTTAAGATTAGATATATGTGTACTTGTTTTACTTCTGTTATTCTGTCCACGTTTTATTTGAATAAACTTATTGTCAAGTTACCAATAGTCTACCGTTTTCAAAACAAAAGACCCTGATAAAACTACTTTCAAAACCAGAAGAGTAAGTACATTATCGTCCGGATAAACCCTGTTTTCAAACCCCGGACCGATAAAGACTTATCTAGGAATTAAAATCCACATATCCTGTCTTTTTCATAGACTGCAACGTGTCTGATAAACTCTCCTCAAAGAGTTCAAATTCCATATTGAATTAGTCCCGACATAAAGATCCGAACCTTTTTCAAAATAATCACAACTCGAGAAAACCGTCATTATCTGAGGAAATAATACGGAATACTCTTTCAAAAATAAAAGGTTTTTGTCATGTGTCATTTACATCTTTTAAATATAAAAACATCGGATCTCGGAACACAAAGGTTTTCATCCCTTTCCCCGTTTTCCCAAATTAGGGTTTTTTTTTATTTATTTTAGAAAGTAGTAGACTGTCGGTAAAAGCATCCAAGTTTTTCAACATAGAATAAACTTATAAGACCACTAGAGA
Source organism: Lonicera japonica (assembly GCA_021464415.1). Classification (NCBI taxonomy): domain Eukaryota; kingdom Viridiplantae; phylum Streptophyta; class Magnoliopsida; order Dipsacales; family Caprifoliaceae; genus Lonicera; species Lonicera japonica. The sequence goes on along the minus strand of CM038466.1, from coordinate 32,423,299 downwards.
CCGAAAGGGCGGAATGGGTGCTTAACACCTTCCCAAACCGTAATATAGTTTCCGAACCCTATAAGAATCCCAGTTTCGCAGACAAACGTGTAAAGAAAGGCTTGTCTATAGCCTTTCCTCTTACACGACCTCTTTTGTCCGTTTTCTCGTAAAACGTACTGGCGACTCTGAATGAACCCCCTTGCATCTAGAAATAGAACGTAGGGACACTTGATATGAATCAACGAAAACGCTCCAGCAAATGGAACGACGGAATCAGTTCCGACGTCCCATGACCCCCACCACCAACGGGGACGAGACCCGGGGGGTCGCATTTGCGGATTCTCACACTACTGAACTTATAGTTCAAATTAAAAAGGATCTTTTCGAATTTATTGAGTTGAATAAACAAGCTAAAGATAATGAAGCTTTCTTAAAGAAGCAGAGTATTGAAAAAACTGAGTTTAAAACTCCTTCTCTTGCGTCTCTTAAAGAGAAATTTCCAAATACACCTATTAAAGAGCTTAAAGCGAAAATTCTACAAAACTTAGCCTCACAGTTAGATATGGATGAAGATATTATGTCTATATCCCAAGATTCAAAATCTGAAGTAAAATCTGAAGCCAATAATCAGCTAATTAATATTGATGAAGACGATTTCGCGGAGCCTAATGAAGATATGACTACCCACATGGGAAGATGGCTCACCCGTCTGTATGAAGACGCCAACACTCTACCTACCAAAGAAGACAAAGGAAAAAATCAAGTGGAGTAATTATTGTGAAACATCATAATGAGACTTTTGACTACTTTATTAAAGTAAAAAGAAAGCTTTATTAAAGTAAGGATTCCTTTGGATAACCGACTGCAAATCTCAAGCACACGCCACCAAAGGGGACGGTAATTATTCTGCTTTTTACTGTTTATCTACTGTATATTTCCTGTTTAAGCACTATGTACTTTTACTATTTTCTTTTTTTATTTCTGTTTGCTTTTCCCTCTATTTAAGTTTGTTTGTTTGATAGAGGAGGTGGCTTTTGTTTTTCTTTTCCTTTTTCTCCCACTCCGTTGTTGTTTTCTCTGTTTTCTTTCTCTCCTTCTTGTAACGTTGTGACATATTAATAAAAGTTTGAGTTATGTTCTACATCTTCGATCCTTGTTACAATAATCCTTATAGGGAATAGAAGTACCACCATGTTTTTTACTAATACGGTCTTTAACCTTTTGGGCAAATAGCGTAGGGAGACCGGCTATAAACTTCTCTTTCCAGAAGTCAGCATTAACATCTTCTCTTGTCATAACTTTTGATAGGAAAACATCCTTATACCACCTAAAATGTGTTAAAGTTGGGCACTTTAGGTTTATTAATAAATCCTTATTTCTATCTAATATGGTAGGGTGAGGACCTATAAAATGTTGCACAATAGCAGTAAGGAGAGAATACACCGCATTTTCTTCGGCTTTAGGTTGGATTTGTGTAATATCTTGGCCTCGTTCATTTTTTATGGTAACATTGATATTAACTATTTTAACAGAGTTTTTAATCTCACTTCTCTGACTATCAGTCAGGACGTTATCCCACCAGCCTCTTAATTGGCTGAAAAATCCTGCAATCATAAATTCAGCAACACTTTTATCGCTACTACCACTAGCCTTGCAAGCAGTACCATACATTGTCATTTTGTATAACTGGGTTAATATTTGATATTCAGACATACCGTCAATATACCATTCATAAATGGTTTTAGCACTGAAATTAGCAATTTGATTAAAAGCAGCTTCTTCCTCAAATAACATATCTTGAGGAGTAGGACGAGAATAATATGTCCTAGTAGGAGCGGTAGAGGTAGAAGTATGGCTTCTTCCAAAAGTTATTTTATTCAGATCTCCTTCCATAGCTAATAATTCATTCTTAAATTGAGTTATATCCGAACAATCAGTCTCATACTCAGAGACATCCTCAGTTTGGGTAATAGGAAGTATTTGTTTTCCACTTAATAAATGAAGTTTTTCTAATTTTTCAGTAAGAGCATCAACAATTTCTTTATTTTTATACACAGTTTTAAACTTTTCTGTAATTTCTATAACAGGTTTAATATAAAAGGTTTCTATCTTAGGCTTTTCTATAATAGGAATAGGCCTCTTTTCTTCTAAGGCTTGAACCTTTTCAAGGGTCTCCTCAATACGAGATAATTGACTTGCCATGGTTTGTATATGCAAGTTGGTATAATTGTTCTGCTTAATAACCTTGTTAAGATCATCAGGGCCAATATGAGGTGAAACTAACCTAATATTGGGTGTAAACGCATTGGTTTCTAAAGTCTTATTTTCTCCTACCTCTATTTTCAGGGCTTCAGTAGGGGGATAAAGAGACTGGACAATACTTCCAGAAGCTGTTTTCCAATTTTTATAAAAGCTATCAATAGTACAAATATTAGGGTAATCTCCCTCATAATTGCTATAAAACCATGTGACAAAAGGAATAACCTCCTCATTTTTGTCAATATGCTCGTAAAATTTAGTTTTGAAATAGGTCTTTTGTTCATCAGAAAATTCAGTAAAAAACCATTTTCTAAAATGAGAATATTTTTCTTACATAAATTCAGTATTACAATCCGTTCGTTTATAAGAAAATTCACTTCTTGTAATAACCAAAATTTGCTTCATAGCAAAACCTAATTCTGACATAGTATCAGGTTCATTCTTCGAGGATTTAGAATAGACACCATGAGGAATATTTTGTTGAGAGTTAATAACTCATTTGAATTGTAATTCATTCTCTTTAGTGCCAGAAACTCCTACTTCTTTTGGAGGGTTTCTAGAAATACTAGAATTAAGAGTAGGGGCCGGGGTATAAAATCTCTGGCTTTCAGAGTGAGAGACCGAGGAAGGCCTTTTGGAAGAGGTTGATAACCTAGCAGTTTTATTATTATCAAATCTAACAATAACATCTCCATCGTCAAATTGGAGAATTTCCTCAATCTTTTTATTTTCAACAGGAGTTGGTGGACCTGCGGCTTCTAAAAGCCATTGTTCAGGTAACTCAATTTCATTCCATTTAATGGTTCTAGGCACAGCTATATCCGATTTTAATAAGTTGGATTCAATAAGAGTAGTCTTACCTTTAGGATCATATCTTTTAGCATTAGGGCTAAGGGTATTCATAACTTTATAATGAACTCTATAAGTCACATTTAAAGGTTCACTTCCTTCTTTTAAATCATAACCACTCATTTGAATATTCAAAGTTAAAACATCTAATAAATTTTTATCAGATAAAGAGACAGAATAATCAAGGAAGCAGTTAAAATAAACTGGACCATCACATAAACTAGTCTGGATTATTCCTAATAAGGAATCTTTAAATTTATTATGCCTACAATCGCGTAGAGCAATTAATAAAGAGGTATTTAAACCAAGAGTAGTTAAAGGTTTAATAGCTAGCTGTATAAGACCAATATGCATATATTTATATTTATCTTTATAACGCAATATTTCATCTTCATGAAGTAATTGCATATGGTCAAGATTATTACCAACAGGAATAGTCTGTTCAATGGTTTTAATAGACATGGAAGAAATAAAATCAAACATTCCAGAATTATAAATTTTATTTGGTTTAACCATAGGTAAATGCCAGTTTAGCAGTTTATTTTCTATATTAGAAAATTCGACATCATCTGTGTTCTTTATAAAAGAACTGGGAACATATTTTGAACGAGAAATAGATCTGCTCAACATTTCAAGAGAAAAAATTAATAAACATAAACAATAAAATTAGCACGTCTGTCAACGATTTATGCAAACATGGATACCCAACAAGCAATACTTTTGCTATCAGGGAGTATGCTGCCACGCAACTTGGGTGACGTCCCACTAATTCCTTGCTCTGATACCAAATTGTAACAAGGATCGAAGATGTAGAACAGAACTCAAACTTTTATTAATATGTCACAACGTTACAAGAAGGAGAGAAAGAAAACAGAGAAAACAACAGCGGAGAGGGAGAAAAAGGAAAAGAAAAACAAAAGACACCTCCTCTATCAAACAAACAAACTTAAATAGAGGGAAAAACAAACAGAAATAGAAAAAGCAAATAGTAAAAGTACACAGTGCTTAAACAGGAAAAGCAGAAATATACAGTAGATAAACAGTAAAAAGCAGAATAATTGCCGTTCCCTTTGGTGGCGTGTGCTTGAGATTTGCAGTCGGTTATCCAAAGGAATCCTTACTTTAATAAAGCTTTCTTTTTTACTTTAATAAAGTAGTCAAAAGTCTCATTATGATGTTTCACAATAATTACTCCACTTGATTTTTTCCTTTGTCTTCTTTGGTAGGTAGAGTGTTGGTGTCTTCATACAGACGGGCGAGCCATCTTCCCATGTGAGTAGTCATATCTTCATTAGGCTCCGCGAAATCGTCTTCATCAATATTAATTAGCTGATTATTGGCTTCAGATTTTACTTCAGATTTTGAATCTTGGGATATAGACATAATATCTTCATCCATATCTAACTGTGAGGCTAAGTTTTGTAGAATTTTCTCTTTAAGCTCTTTAATAGGTGTATTTGGAAATTTCTCTTTAAGAGACGCAAGAGAAGGAGTTTTAAACTCAGTTTTTTCAATACTCTGCTTCTTTAAGAAAGCTTCATCATCTTCAGCTTGTTTATTCAACTCAATAAATTCGAAAAGATCTTTTTTAATTTGAACTATAAGTTCAGTAGTGTCAAATTTTTGCCACCACTTATAATAATAGTCACGGACTAGAAGAAATAAACCGTTATTACGGGTAGTAGTATTAAAATTCCATTGATATTACATCTCTTACAATATATCATAATTTATTTCAACAACAATTTCAATTCACAAACTTATATATATATACACACATAAGCCATATCAAAAAACACAAGAAAAATTACTAGCTTCTCAAAATATACATGGTTCATTCTCTCTTCAAACATATTATTATTATTATTATTATTATTATTATTATTATTATTATTATTATTATTATTATTATTATTATTATTATTATTATTATAAACGAATCATATTTCATGAAACAATAATTCAACAGAACAATGGATATTAGTTAGTGTTTCTATAATTTTTTTATGGTCGACAATAGTTCTCTCTCTATATTCGTAAATAATTTGTTTTTTACTATTTTATTGGTTGCGTACACTTTAAATTTAATTAATTTCCTTGTCTATTGGTTAAATCAAAATACAATTAATTAAACTAATAATAGATGTACTAATTATATAATATACTTCAATACAAGCTAGTTTATGCTTGGCCGCCCGCGGAAATTTGGCACAACAATTTTAGTACACCTAATTGATTATACCATTCTCTTACAATTTTAAATTACCTTCTACACTTGATATTATTGTTTTTTGGAAGACATAGATTAAATTCTGGTAAGACGTAGATTAAACATAGAAAAATACAAGTTTAGCATGTACCAGAACAAAAATTCTAGTAAGATGTAGATTAAATTATGTTTTAAAATTCTAAATAAAATACAATTTTTGATTGTCTATGGATTTTCGATTGAATGTTGAACTATACAAAATTATCACTATTGTGAATGTGCAATGTTATAGGTTCTATGCAATTTTAAATCTATTGTAATAAGAGAAAAATATGGATAGTCCTTTTTCTTTTTAAACTAATTTTTGTGACAAGTAAAAGTTAAAACTAGGTTGTACCCATACGGTTACGATTACAATTTTGAATTGAATGAAATTGTTATTATTTAAATTTGTTTTTGCATTTTATATGCAATTACAAAACTACCGCAGCACGAGAGAAATGTAAGTCATTTGACTTTACGGAACTTATTTTCGCTAAGATTGTGTTTGATAGGGTTTATTTTCATGGAAACTGGTCCTTTTCCACACAAGTTCCAACTTTTTAGAGTGTTTTTATAACCCTTTTTTTAAGTAAAACAAATTCTAAGAGCCATCACGTGAATTTTTTTTCCTTGAAAAGATGGAAAATTAATTATCATGGCTTCCCCACATAATTTATTTTAAAGAACAGTTGAAGTAACATTTTCCTGGGAATTGAACACATTTGAATTGTTTAAAATTCATTTCCATGCTAATTTCATGTATATTGTGATGAATTTTTTTGTTATTGAATTTTTGTGGATATTAGAGATGAATTATTCGTTACGAAATGTTTATCTTATATCGGATTTTGGTTTTAATAAACTCACCCCACTTATGGGGTGAGTTTAAAGATTTTTAGAGAAAGTCGTGGGGTGAGAAGCAAAGTCCGTAAAAAGCTCAATTTGGTGGGTGCATATAATAATAATTTCCTACTGTTTAAGTTCCACACGCCAACTAAGAAATTGAACAAACATAATATAAAAACATTCAACTTTGATTTGGTGAAGTGCGCTAGGCCAATGCAGTAGTGCAAGGGTGCGAGAGGAATTATAGTGACAATTTTGCTTATTAAGTCGTAGTAACTTGCCCTTCTTAATTATATTGCTTTTGTTTTAAAAAGTTAATATATATTTATTGAATTTTTGATATTAAACAAGAAAGTAAAATGACAAAAATAGGACCAATTATATTAAACAACTGAACATTTAAACTTTGATTTGGTGGGGTGCGCCGGGCCAACGCAATAGTGCAACACAAAGGCGACGCTCAAGGACCTCAATAGCAAGCTATTGTAGTGAGCCCTCCCCTTGAAAAAAATTAATTTAATATCGTGTGAACCGATGGCTCACATATCAGATATTAAACTGATAAGAACAGATACTACACTTGATCTTAGCCAAAAGGCCGAGAAAGGTATGCTTTTTAATGTCTATTCGTCTTCTTTTTATAGAAGCATTAGCCAGCATTTAATTTGTTCCTCTCGCACCGATGTGGTACAAAGCTATGCCATGTGCATACTTTAAGTACTCTTTATTTTTCTTTTTACCCCCTTTGGTGTTGATTTGTTAAACCACTCTGATTAAAGAAGTTTATGATACTTGTATATTATTGTAAGTATCCCCACTCATGGTCAAGCATTAATAGAAAAAAAAAAACTAAAATTCAACTTTCAATGGGTCATGTATTAAGTCGTTGGAACTATAAAGGTGCAATACCCATTCGATTACAAATTACAGAAAACACTATCAACAAAAATTATACTTTGGATTAATGAAAACCAAAGCGATACTCAGATCATTCCTCACCCAAAAAAGGCTTTTTCAATAATTATGTTCAATAAAATGTTACTTAAGAACATATATAACACTCAAAATATTTCTTCCTCGACCCTAAAAATGTCAATTTTATGATTGTGCTTATTACATGTTCCGTTCAAATTTGGTGTTGTATTGAGTTTAAATATAACGCACCATTTGATAACAAGATGAAAAAAAAACAAAATTGATTTATGTGAGAAGTTAGAAAATTAAGTAAAGGGATGTGGGCAAATGATAGAAAGATTTACTCAAGATTCAAAACTGACAAAGCCTTAGAAATTTTCTCAATTGCTGGTTAGTCTAACGAAACATCTATCGAATGCTTGTCCGTATGGAACTACAGCATTAGATCACCATCTGAAGGCATAATAATGCACATATAGCATTCTGAATGATAAGATGCAAAGCATAACCACCATTACAATAAATTCGATCATCTTACTCCAAAAAGTTACTTCTATAATGCTACCTATATCTGTAGCCAGAGAGATGTTTTTCTGCCTATTGTGTTTGTAAAATACTGCAGTGACTTCTATATGAACAATTTCCTATTGTTTTAGTTCCATACACCAATTAAGAATAATGAAAAAACATAATATAAAATCATTCAATTTCGATATGGTGGGTGCCAGGCCGAAGCAATAGTGCAATTCAATATCATGTGAGTCAATGGCCCACATATCAGATATTAAATTGATAAGAACAAATACTACACATGATCTGAGCCAAAAGGTTGAGAAAGGTATCTATAACTATCTTGTCATCTATGTTTTATGTTTCAGCTTTGCGCACCCTTCTTTCACTGCTAGCCAATATGTAATTCATTTGGACTCCTTTTTTGCATCTTACCTTTTATTTAGCGATTTTCTACAATTAATTGCTCCTTGTTCATTATTATATTCTTGACACTGTCAAGTATAATTCAGACTTTTATTTTTTCAAAAAATGTGTTCTTGATTATGTTTCGAATGAAAGACAAAAAATTGATGTGTAATGTATGAAATAAAACAAACTATGACACTCGAAAGGATAGTTACAGCCCTTCCACTTCTTGATGTAATGTATGAAACAAAACAAACTATGACATTGTTTTTTCCGCTTATTACTAGGTTTTTTTCCCTCGGGAGAGAATAATTGTATGCTATGAAGTAAAATAGCATTGCATTCTATCAGATGGTTTAGGGGATTTCTATGCATACCAAGTGGAATAGAATGGAATTCACCATTGATACCCCACCAGTCCACCACTACAAGCTTCCAATTGTTCTACCGCCAGTCGCTGCCATCACCACCACCACCTCCCAACTGCTCCAAAAGCCAACCTCTAATTTACCACTATCTCCTTATTCCACATCCAATCCATGAACCACCATTTCTGTATCATAAATCAAAATAATAAATTTTAGCCTATTCTAATCTAGTGCTTCTGGATAATGAATGCTTTCGTTCTACATGATGAACGTTCTACTAAAGATTACTAAAAGCACAATAATCATTTAGATGATTAGTATTCATAAAAAAAAATTGTACATCTCAGCATCTCTTCAAAATAGAGTCCTCCACCAAAAGTAAATCTATAAAACAAATTTTAATTGAAATTGTAGGAGAACTCTTTTTCAAAAAGATCCCTCCAAAAATAGGCGTACGCTGCTTAACGTGTGAGCACACGGTATTCTTTATTCTTTAGTAAAAGGCGAAAGAATAGTTCTCTTTGTGCTCACCGCGCAACTGCGTGAATTTTTGTTTGATGCTAAATAGCATTCTTATTCTGCTGCACCTGTCTCTACATCCTTCTTCTTTCAATGTGGGAACGAAAATGTGATTTACTATAATATCTTGCAAAATATACTATCATAGAGAAATGTGATATACTTCCCATATAAATCAAAATGCATTGTAGTATTTTGCATCGGAGATGTTCTTGAAGTCCACACTAGACCTTCAAAATCTGGGAGCAAATCAGGTAAATTAAAAAGGATAAAAGAACCTACAAATATATATTTTCCAATGGACCAATAAAAGAATAAATGGAAGTAGATCCACAAATAACATGTAATAAAACAAAAAAACCTGTTCCAGAATTACACAAGAATTAACAACATTTTATCCAATATTTCAAATTTTTTGAGTCATTCTCTTCAAATTATATTTTTGTGCCTACAGTACTTAAAAAGAATAATTATTAAAATTATTATAACTATTATTGTTAGGGGCCGCGCGAACGCAGGTCCCCTCTGCCACAAATTATGATGTAGGCTCCACCACTTGGGTAGACCTTAGGCGAGCACCCTTCCTAAGTGCAATGGAAGTCACTAACCTAGGCCATGGGCCTTCTTGATCACCCATTGACCCCATCCAGGTAAGTATATTGCAATGTACTACTCCATTCCATTTTATAGGCTTTCTTTCACCTCCTATCTCATACATTCCAATGTGGGACATAAGGGCAAGTCTTATAAAGTTAACTAAGTGCTTGTTTAATTCGCCAGATTTTGAATTTATGATAACAAACATTGCACTTGATCTAGCCCAAAGGCCGAGAAATTTATGCTTTCATTTCTCTGTTCACCTTCCTTTTATAGCTGTGATGGCCAACATTCAATCTTCTCACACTGATGTGGTGCAAACACAAGTGGGGTGTGTTTTTTGACTGTTGCTTTTTTCACCCCATGTATAAACCAGTAGTTTCATTCATATATGCTAGTTATTGTCTAATCAAATGATACTTAGCTATTAATATTAGTAAACCATTTTGGTTGTGAATGGTTAGAATTCATTTGGGATTCCATGGGAGATTTTAAATAGCTTGTATTCACTATGTCATGGTTGATTTGGTGTGGTCATAATTCGTTTTTATTTAAGCGGTCACCTGGGTCTGCTCTTGGCATAGTGGGCAAAACGGAAGGCTCATTGGCTAAGTTCAAGGTAGCTTCTTTAGTATGTATAACGCCTCTCAAGATGTATCTCTCTTTATGGGTAACTCCACCCAAAGATCAATTAAAAGTAAATTGTGATGCGACAGTGACTCCTGGATTTGAAGGTTTCGGGATTGGTGTGGTGTTCAAAGGAGCACATGGTGAATTTTTATATCCAGCAACATGAAGAAGGAAACGTGTTGAATAAAGGAACTCCCGAACATTTGGCGATCTCAGACGTGTCGATATCAATGGTGATCATTATTTCGATAAATCATTTCTTCAAACAGAAAAGGCTGTACACTTACTCAAAATCTCACTTATCCAATTCCATCTTTGAAGACCCCATTTTCTCTGAAGAATTCGCCATGATATACCTAATCGACGCAAATCTTAATTTATTGAAAAGAACCGACTTCAATTCAGTTTAGAGATACGGATAAATTGGTTCAAAGGATAAAAAAAAGGATGACTTTTCAATTTAATATCAAGTTCTAATTTATTTTAATGAAAGAAATGTGATGGGGAGGAATAATTCCAATTTTATAAGAATAAAATCAGAAAAGTTTCTAGGACTTTAGAATTAGAAGAGAATACTAAAAAATTAGGGTAGAAACCTCATTAAAAAGTGAAAGAGGAAGGTAAAAGATCAAAATTTCGGGAGGAAGATAGAAGCAGTCTTCCATTTACACGATAAGATAGAGGAAGACATGCTTCATGGAGAAGATACGTCAATACGAAGACTATTCCTAAGGTATATTTAACCAAATGCTATCATGTATGGTATAGCCTGACCAAATTTAACAATGGGCTAACTTTTAGCCACGGGTGAATGTAGCCCGGAAAACCACTAGCGGGTCAATATTGCCCATTCTTCCCCTTGGACGGGTCACATTGACCCATCACTCTCCTTATACATACAATTTCAAGCCATCCCAAATTACCATATGTATCATCTTAATCTTCTTAAGTGAAAAGGGTGGTGGTGTGACGTGTTTGATGGTGATTGGGTGTGGGATGAAAGTCATCCTTTTTATGAATCGATAATTTGTAGGTTCGTGGATGAAGGGTTTAGACGTTTTGAAAATGGACGGCCAAAGTTGCGTTGCATTAGAGAGGGAGAAGCGAGTGAATGTGACTCGTCTCTCCCTTGAAGCAAGTGACATCAACCATTCTCTTCTAATTTTAGCATTTTTCCATAGTGGAATTTTCTCACTAAATTACCCATAATGGATGGTCTAATACCATGTAGCAATTGCAGTCACAATTATATCCACTACCGCCAATAGCAAGTGATAGTTATGGGGCTTCCCCATGAAAAAAATTAATATAATATTATGCGGCTAGTTGATTCATGTATCACATATTAATTAAACTATTTAAAACATATATTACACTTGAGCTTAATCAAATCCCAAAAAAAGGCGTACTCTCAGCTATTGTTTTAGCTCTTATATATATATATAGTTTACTCATACTTCTTTCAAAGCTAACAAATGTGGGACTCATCAATTGGTTTCCCCTCTGGTAACACCTAATACCTAATATTCTTTCTAGCTAGTTACAAATCACGTGCGGTGCATGGAAGTTTCATATATTATTCTTAACAAAAATAAGTGAAATAATCGATATATATACTTATTAAATATAAAATTAAGCTTGGGAAATAATTCGAATAATCACAATTTGTAACCATGCTATCTACATGACATATTTTTTTAAGATTCTGAACATTGCCACTCTCTAATATATGTTACCAATTTCGTAACAATCTTCTAGAATTTTTTTTTTTTTTTTTTTTGAAAACTGAGTGTATAATAACGCATACACTAAGTTTTAGTGCAAATACTAAAAACTCATGATGTATCTCTACTATTAATAATCTATATCTATACTTATATACTTCTTCTTTTCTTTTATTAATTAAGTGTGAGAGAGCTATTTGATGTCTCAATTAAATTACGAAAATATCCCCACATGCTAAGAAAATAGAAAAATTCAATTACGAGATTTATACCCATGACTTTACACAAAATAAAAAACTCACTTAACTACTTTACCAAATATAGTAACATATTATTAAATTGTTTTAAAAAACAAATCATGATATTGAGTTATTAATAATTTAACCTCTTAAAGTTTACTCACTTTTGCACTTTCGTTCATGAAATTTATTTTGTATAACTTTCATCCTTAAAGTTTGTTCAAGTTTTCACTTTAGTCTGAAATTCCAAACACTGTTAAGTTTTTGGACGGAAAAGAACATGTGCATTGTATGTGGGCACTGTAGCGGGATAAACGGTTAAGACACTATAATACTCTTATATATGTTTGTCTCAAGACCAAATTAGGGCAAAGTCAAAGTATGGAGTTGGAAAAACAATACAAAAAAAAGCGAACAAATTAATGCATTTATGTTCCATTGAAGGCTCTAATTAAGGCAAAATGAGTTAAGAATTGGAGCATTAAAGTGGCTTGACCGCTTTAGTCTACTATAGTGTCCATACAACACACATGGTCTTTTTCATCCAAAAACTTAATGACAAGTAGGGTTTCGGGCAAAAGTGAAAGTCGGAGCAAACTTTAAAGACGAGTGTTATGCAAAATGAATTTCATGGATGAAAGTGCAAAAAGGGGTAATCTTTAAACGAGCAAATTATTATGAACTCTATGATATTGCACATGTATTGTGTGTCCCAATTCTAGTTGTATATGAAACACATATATGAGCAACTTTATGTATAAAAGCATCACTTGTGCATTCATACTTGAATAAGGGCAAACCTGGCCGTCTCAATATTCTTTATTAAAATGGGCATAAATGGAGTATCAATTTAAATGAGGCTCTAATTAGAAATGTTCCACAACGATTTGTTTGACAATCCAAGTTGAGTTTTTGGCCATGCTAAAAGAGAAGTAATAGATAAACAAATTATTGGCAGACAGACAAATAAGTATTCTGCCATGGAAAAAAATTAATGGAGAAATAAATTATTGGTAAAGAAACAGAAAAGGAAAGAAATAAAGAGATGAAAAAGTATTTTCTCTTGTTCTTAAATTAATTTTTTTTTTTTTTGACATAATTGATACAAAAACAAAGACTCAAATAAAGTGGTAGATAGCGTGATAATGTGTGGACTTAATCTATCAATCACCGCATTGATGTGTCGGTTCTTTTGGAATTAATATTGAATCCCATCCCCCCCCCCCAAAAAAAAAAAAATTTAAAATCAAGTCTTGATCACAAAGACAGTAAGCTGATTGATTCTTTTAAATATCTAAAATTGTTGTTAAAAGATACTAAAATCCAACTGAGATGACACTGAAGGAGCAAAAGTAAACAAAATGTTCATCCATGGTCATTATTATCTGCTTTTTCAAAAGAACATAAATAAATGTGGATAATTTAAAATAATTGTATACCCTAAATGCATTTTAATCCTTCTAATAGAGATCTGAATAAGAAACTATAAAACTGAAAAAAAATAATGAAACCCAAATATGTCTAGATTGTTGAGAGTGGTTGTCTCAAACATTGATCCCACATGGAAAAATTGTAAAACTCAACATGGGTTTATTATGAGTAAGGGGGTGTTATCATTTAATAATGAGGATTTTAATTTAAACCCCACAACTTGGGCCCAACTTGGTGAATTTCTTCTATTAAATTAAATTAAATTAAATAAATTAAATTAAATAAATTAAATGATTATATTGTACATGTTATTATATGATGACCCTGTTTTGGTTGTCTTACTTTTTCTTTACTTTTAACTTCCTTTACACTTGTTTTGCTTTTGTTATTGTCCTGGAATATATAATGTTTGATCTTTTTCACAGTAAAATATCTATTTATTATGCGAATCAAGTTTACAAAATATTTATAATGATACTCCCACATTAAATCAGTATTAATGTTGAATTTTGTTCATTCCTTTAACATATTATATTACACTTTACTAGCTGGCTCAATGATCATATATACTACAAAAAATGTGTCTTCTATTGACAAAAGATATGTTCAAATTTCGTTTCCATTGTGTTATGTGATGAGACATTGTCGATTAATTGAGAAGGTGATTCCAAGTGGAAGCACTCAGCACTGAGGTAATTTCATCGAGCACAGCCCCAAGGACTGGATCTATGTGGGAATGGTCACTTAATGCCTATGATACCCACCGAAAGGTGCTAACGCTGCATCTTGGACAAGTCAAAATTGCTCCCCCCACCCCCCGCACAAAACTCCGACCAATGCCAGTAAATGTCAACCCTCTAAAGTTGCCTTCTTTAAGCTCCGTACCACCATGTTGGAATTTTCAAAAGAACTTGCACTAGAATAACAAGCAACATTAAGCACAGGCGATACACATGTAACTTGCATACAAATAAGTTGAGAAGAAAGATTGAAAAAGTAACGCAAGTGACTTAGTGATAAGGACTCATTCCGATACATTGATACATGCTAACGCAAGTGTCAAATATCGTAACTTACAACCTCCTGAGCAAGCCTTTTATGCATATATCCCGTAGCAAAATTCTGTAATCTCCTCGTCTCTAAATTAATCAAGAGAAGTTTATGTGCTTACTGCTACAGCAATAACCAATTTTCCTCCTTAGCAGCTTAAAAGTTAAAAAGAATTTGAGTGCTTGCTGTGAGTGTGAGCGCAATAAATTCTTTACTACTCCGTTCATGTACTAATTAAGAGTATACTTTTTCTTCAAAAGGAAGAGGACAAACGGAATCTTATTTGGTGTTGTTTATGGGTACGCGAAAATATGCACAATTAGAAAGAGTGGAAAATCTAAGAAGAGAGAGAAAGAGTTAAGAGGATAATCTTATCCATCATTTGCTATGAGTTCCTCTTTGGAAGAGTTTGTAAGACCAGATTTTATAATTTCTGGTTTGATATTGTGTTCGATCATCTTGATAAAGAATTCATAGATACCTAAACTAGGTTGTTCACTTGTTCTACATATTTAATTGAACAAGGGATAAACAATCAACCTTTGTCATTTGCTACTTAACAGAAACGTAGACAGGCAAGTGTATTTGCAGCCAGTCTAAACTGGTTTGTTGGTTTTGCAGCCATAAGCCATTTATATTCCAGAAACAACAAGAGTGTAAAACCTTTCAGAAGTGTTGTTTTGCCGATGATAACATAGCCTCATCTTACCCCATTTGTGCAATTAGTTTGGGACTTTGAGGGTTAACTCTCAATGGATGATTTTTATTTTTATTTTGGCGGGGTGGAACTCTCAACTCTCAAGCATGTTTTTAAGACACCGGAAGTGTATGAAAGGGGAGGTGAAAGTGTATAAAAGGGAATGCAGTAGCATTGAAAAACATACTTACCTGGATGGTGTCAATGGGTGATCATGAGGGCCCATGGCCTAGGTTAGTGACTTCCGTTGCACTTTGGAGGGGCGCTCGCCTAAGGCCTAACCAAACGGTGGAGCCTACATCATAATTTGTGGTAGTGGGAGCACGCGACTTCAAAATCATTTTACAAATTTTCTTTCTCTTGTAACTTGTTCAGCATGAAAAGTAGTAAAGGACGTGTAGATAGACCATGTGCGCACACATTACCAATTAAAGTGGACATTTCTCATTACCAGTACCTCAAAACAGAATTGCAGACAAACATAAAAGACAGTACAACTTTATCCTAATTTAGACTGCTGTGGCTCCCTAATGCAACTTTGACGCATAAGTTTTGGTCATGGCTTATGATTTTAGATGTTTTTAGCTATGAAAACACTCCGAACCTGAACTGATCTGTTGGATGCTCAAGAACCAAGCTCAAGTGGCAGGATTTCTATTAATATGGATGCTCAAGAACTGAGCTCAGGCAGGATCTCTATAAATATTAGAGTGGAGCTAAATTTGAGCAGGCTCTGTTATCAAATCTGTTTTTGCAAATTTGATAAAATATTAAAATGCAACTCATGTAAACTTCAGTCTGTAGACTCCAAATGAGCCGAACATAGTCCCCGAAAGGCCCCCCTCCTTTGTCTGCTTAACTGGGCAAAGTATGGAGGAACAAAATCAAGCTGTGATGACTTCTTATCTATTATTTCCTGATGACCTTTAGGTTTGTATATATTTATACTGGAATCAGATTAGGATTACCATCAAGAGAATCTCTAGCCTGACTAATTATATTGTTAGACATTGTCAATAATTCAGTATACATATCCCAATGCCCAACGCTTCAACTCGATCATATGGACAGAGGCATTTGGCCTACCATAAGAAATGCAAGAGATTGGAGGTGGAAGATAAAGTGTATAAATAACAATAGAAAAATAAATTTTATTGCAGAAATCCTATTTTTCCAAGGAATAATTAGTCATTCCAGTTTTAATGCTGTTAAGAATTATAACTTTATTTGGGGACTAAGACATAAGAAGCAAGAATTGAAATCTCCACCTACTTTGTTTTAATAATAAGAAAAACACAACTAAAATATAGACACACCAGGTTAGCTCTATCCCACACTGTTAGAGAAGGCGGAAGGCTGACCACACCGCTATAAAATGAAGCTGAAGAGAAGGTTTTCCTCATACCTTTCTCGGCCTTTTGGCTAAGATCAAGTGTAGTATCTGTTCTTATCAGTTTAATATCTGATATGTGAGCCATCGGCTCACACGATATTAAATTAATTTTTTTCAGGGGGAGAGTCCACCACAATAGCTTGCTATTGGGACTTTCAAGCGTCGCCTTTGTTTTGCACTATTGCATTGGTCTGGCATACCCCACCAAAATAAAGTTCAAAATTGGCGTATACCACCAAAATAAAGTTCAAAATCATTTGAGAATAATGAAGTTTTGAAATTTAAAGAAACTAACTAATAGCAAGTGTTTAATAAGAATGTAATAGAAAATTGAAAGATTTGCCTCAAGAGTCAACCAGAGAAACCGAGTCATGGGGAAACCCAATCCCCAAACACGACCTTCAAAGTCTGGCTGGCTCTGGCTAATCAGATCAAGTAAATTACAAAGGAAAAACCACCTGCAAAATGTAACTTCCAATGGACCAATAATAATTTGTGAATAATAGTATCACGTTTCCCAATCCCCAAGAACAGCTCAAGTGCAAAATACTAAAGAATATCACGTTTCCCCACTGTATATTTTGCAATATATAGCATATCACAATCTTGCACTAATCAAAAAGATTGCAGCCGTGCAGTGAGCACAAAGCCAACTATCCGTTCGCCTTTTACTAAAGAATACCGTGTGCAAGCACACTAAGTGGCATACGCCTATTTTTTGTAGTTATGTAATGTAATTCAGTGGGTCCTGTTGTATGTATGCCTATTTTTTGCCCTACAATTCAAGTTAATGTTGTGTATTTATGTCATGTAATTCAGTGGGTCCTGTTGTATTTACTCGCATGTCATTAGCATAGTAGTGGGTACTGTTGTATTTGCTCTTCTAGTGTATGCCAATGGGTGGTCAGTGAGGCTTATGGCCTAGGTATAGTGGGTACTGATGTATTTAACAGTGTTTTTTTAGCTTGAAGCGACTACCAATCTGAAACTATTGGACTATATTTTACTAAAGGAATTCATATTTGTCCCCTTTCACAAATGCCAAATCTCACTCGAATTTCAATCCCTTTTGTCTCTTAACAGAACACAAGAACGCTAGATTCTTTTTGAACAGTCACCTTTCAAGTTTCAAAGACTTGATGCTTGACGCATGCATTGAAAGTTGAATTCTAGGTTTTTATTTTCTTGTTTCTGTTAGTGCTTGACCCAGTGTGGGGATCACATCGCTGTGAGAAGAATGAATGCCAGCGAATACCCCTATAAAAAGAAAACATAGAGACAATTAAAAGTACACCTTTCTTGGTCTTTTGGCTAAGATAAAGTGCAGTGTCTGTTCTTATCAGTTTAATATCTGATACGTTAGCCATCGGCTCACATGATATTAAATTAACTTTTTTCAAGGGAGTGCACACCACAATAGCTTCGAGCGTCACTTTTATGTTGTGCTATTGCATTGGAATGGTGCACCCACCAAATCAAAGTATAAAAGATTTTGAACTGACCCTTATTATTACCTAATTTATTTATTTTTCATTATTTTCACCAATTTTTATTTATGCAACATTTTACATAAATAACAACCATTTCAAGTGATTAGTTTCTCTCTGCTGTTATAAAGGGTGTGAACTTTAAAGAGACCTGTTGAGAAGAACGACTTTGTTCATTACAATGTTTAATGGTGATTCATGTTCGATATAATGCTTAATAGTGTGAACATGAAGAACATGCTTAATGGTGTAGACCATGTAAACAATGTTTCCCGATACCCTTATTAAAAAAAGAAGTAGAAGCTGATAAATGCGCAAGAAAAATGTAGAAGACCGAGAGAGCAGTATTTTGTAAATATCATGCACATATGTCGGGAGCACAAAGCGAACTATTCTTTCACCTTTAACTAAAAGAATGCTGCATGCTCGCAGCATACAACAACATACTCCAATTTATGGAGGGGTCTCTCTTTTTCAGATATCCCTTACAATCTAATTTTTTCTGATAAATTCTCGCTTATATAGCTCAATGAGGCCCCTGGCTTTGGTTAGTGACTTCCATTGCGCTTTAGGGGGGGGGGGGGGGGGCTCACTTAAGTGTTTCCTGCATCATTATTTGTGGTATGCCCCTATCAGAAGAAGTTTCTAATTAAGTGTACAAAATCAATATGCCCTTTTGTTTTCTGAAAACAAGTACAATAGTCAATAGGGCTTTTGTTAGGTGTTCAACTGAATTTATCAAAAACTTGTACTAAATGAGCATCAATGTCAATCATGAGATACATAAAAGTAGGGCCCGTCCGAAGGTAATGTCCTATATAAATATATATAGTGTTATATATGAACTATAAAAAGTTTAACCTTTAGATATATATATATGTAAAACCCTCTTAAATAGCAAAAATTAACATCAATAAAGAAAAATTAATGCTTTCCTCCAAGGCTATTAATTAAAAATTATATTTGTTAAGAAATACCATGAACCACATATTAAAGCCAAATTTCTTTTTCAATTAGCCGGTCATCATCGTTTCACTTTCCAAATCTCTTTTTCAACAAGCCAGCCATCCCTTAAAAAATTATATTTGTACTGTTAATGGGGATCCATTTTCAAATTTCGCCATGGGCCCCCGAAACATGTAGACCAGCCCTACATAAAAGGAGGACAAACCTGGTCCTAGGACCAACCAAGTCTTGTTAGCCAAAAGGCCCAAAACTAATGACTGAATGCCACAGAAAGTAAGCAACAATAGCAATATAAAACTTGGCCCAACTAAGCCTAGTTCGCCAAAACTGATGACTAAATGTAACGGAATTAAGCAACAATAACAATATAATGAGAGCACATAATCATAAAGTACTTCATTGAGAATTATGCTAACAACTTGCAGATAATCATAAAAAAACTCTTCAAATGAAGCATTAATTTGGTTCCATGTTCCTAAGTCAAAGAACTAGTAAGCAAAGAACTAAGGGAGTGAACTATTCTCTCCTTTAGAAGTTACCTCCCCTATAGAATAAATTTAGTCTTTGCTAGTCTTTCTTCTGCAAGAATTACATTAGCTTCATGTATTTTGGCAAGATGAGAAAATATTCAACTCTGACATTGTAGAGGCCTGAGGTAGCTTGGTGGTAAGGCCACCCGTTTTCAAGCGGATGGTGGTAGATTCGATCTTCCTCTCCCCTCCCACTCCCCCCCCCCCACAAAACCAAAATCCATTCCCAAAACAAACAGACTAATGTTAGACGAAGTGTATAACTGAGAATATGAAGTTGAATTGAGAAACATTTGATTCTATAAAACAAGAATTGGAATTAGAACAAATGATATAATGTTATGGGTTCCTCTGTCAAATGAAAAGGGTTCTGCTCAATCTATTCTTTTGACATTATTGTTATATACTTGGTTAGTGATGTAGACTTCAAGAACAGCTGTTGTTAACTGCAAATTATTATAATGACTTCTGATTGTATAAATAAATGCGATTGACAAATCAAAAAAATAAATGAATGAGATTGAGTAATGGAGCTTGCTTTAAATAAAGAATCAAAAGTTTAGAACACCTTTCTCTATTCCAATATCGTCAGAACATACAAGGAGAGGGGTAAGAAGCCTAGATATCCGTGAAGAAGCAATTGTATTACTCAAGCAGCCATGCAGTGAGCACAAAGCAAACTATTGTTTTGCTTTTTACTAAAGAATACCATGCGGGCTGCACTTAGTGGCATACCCTTATTTTTGGAGGGCTCTCCTTTGTAGAGCCCTTATTTTATTAGTTCCAAAGTTATTTTTTTAAAAGCAATTTACACATCACACTAAATTAGTTTTTTGTGCAAACGTGATGAGTGATAATTGGTTATATACAAATTAAAATGTGTTAGAAAGGCGATGGTTCAAATAATTTTGTTTACATCATGAAATGAAAGTCCACATGGGTAAAATTGGAAGAACAAAAACCTGAGATAGCTTCAAAACCCCAAAATGCCTTCCGGGTTTATATAATAGTAGATATGTTTTTGTGAGCAAATCTTTTTGGATTACCCTGTTTTTTTTTTTGCAAATCCTAAATCTAATGTATTCTTTTTCAAGTAGCAGTGAGACAAACAATTATGTTATTTTGGTGCGACTTTTGTATGGCTCCCGAATCAAGATGGGCATAACTGACAAACCAAAATTACTAACTCTTTTGACTCGAATCATTACAAGAGGTTAATAGATTTGTTTTACCCAGGCACCCTGCAAGTTCCAAATGCTTGTCTTAGAGAGAAAGAGCGCTTTCGAAATGTGTACAAAAAAGTCTAAGTTTAGCTTAAGCCTTGACCTTTGTCTTAAACTATTGCAATAGCCTGGCACGCCCCACCAAATCAGAGTTTAAGCTTTTAATTTGAATTTAGATATCATTATACTATCAGATCTTAATTTTTTCAAAGATATAATCTACTGCAATTAACTGTCTTTTTTTTTTTTTGCCTTGAGGATTCTCTATGTTTGGCTGCAAGCATTGATATTCCAAATTTTAAATTATATTTCAGCTTAAATACTTGGGCAAGTATTGCATTTCTATGCACTTACTGTGTGTGTTGGACTACTTGAAAGAAAGATTTAGGATTTCCTCTTTTGCAAAATCCCTCATTCTTTTTGCACTTGGAGTATGAGCGCTTAGGCCGTGTTAGTGTATTTACAAAGCGAAACCAACGAACTCCATTCAATACACATGAGGCTACAACAGTCTCTTTGAATAGCCAGACTACAAATTCCAGACAATAAGATAAAGCAATAAGATACTTTTCTACCATTGTTATCTTTATCAAGTTCTTTTGATATTATTGTTACTTTCTTTCCTTAAGGGAAATGCTCAAGATCACATGTCATAAAAAGAACATATTTTGTTCTTCAATGCTTAGTGATGGACTTCAAGAACATGGTATATATGTTCAAAAACCATATTTTATCATTCAAGCGGCCACGCAGTGAGCACAAAGAGAACTATCATTCCCCCTTTTACCGAAGACTACCATGTGCTTGCTACACTAACTGTTCATTTGATTCAATTTTTTATCCGTTCCCGGAACCCAAAATAGTAATTTCACAAGGAATATGAGTCTTGTCAACTTATAATTCAGCCTCTTGAAATTGAACTAAGAGACTCTTGGTGTGAATTTTACCAATTTATGATTCCGGGATCGAACGACAAAAGCTCGAACCAAACAAGCACTAAGTGGCATACTCTTATTTTTGGAGGTTCCTCCCTTATTGTCGGGAAACCGCCTATAATCTCAGGTATAATAATAGGCATTTATTTAGTTTCTTATTCTTACAATAATCTCTCTCTTCTGAAATGTTTTTATCAGCCTGCTTCCACTCTTAAACTACAATTATTCGGCTTCCGTCTGATCTAACAGTTATAATATGGTGCACTTCAATTCCTTACAAATTTAAATGTCCTTCCCTTCCACACTTCCTTTATAAATCTAACCAAAAAAGAACTAAGGAATGTCAAAATAGTTCTTGACCACTACTATTGCCTACTACTTTATGTCCATTTTTAACTTCCAAGACAGTAGTTTATGTTAATATTGAATATCAGCTCTTAATAATATATAAACCTGTAAACGCACAGAACTAGGAAGCAACAAGCCAAACAGTAGTATGAAAACGCACACCTATCGAGCTCAGTGAAGTCCCACATTGGGAACATGTATAAAACAGAAAAGATATATATAGAGGTATCTAACAATGAATGAGCACGACCTTACTTGAACAGGATCTGTTCTATAGGAATGTACCTCTGTATCCTTGATTTCTAAGGAGACAGGAACCTAAGTCTGGTGGATGAGTTATGACTGCATGACTAGAGCGTGATTAACAGCTTACCACTGGACCAGTGGTGAAGCAGTAGATGATCGTTCTCAGCCTCCCCTCCTCTCTGGGCTGGGGTGGTCCTGCGGTTGTCTGACAGACTTCAAAAATTAATTAATTCTTTTCTTTTCTTTTTTGTTTTCAATTTATCAGGTATAACTTCAAATCTTTTCTTTTTTGTTTTCAATTTATCAGGTATAACTTCAAAGTAATTTTGGTTAGTTTTTAAGTTCCTTTTAATGAGATATATTGACAACATAAGAAAACACTGCATCACCTTTTATAGAATAATATTGTAAATTATCAGAATAAAAAAATGGGTTACTGGTTTTGTTGATCTAAATTCAATCGGAATTAACTCTTTTTTTTTTAGCACACAAGTTCCTTGGTTGGTTTTATGTCCATATCTCAATGCACAGCAGAGCATAAACTAAAGGAAAATTCTCCTGTTGCTTCAATGAGTGCCACTATCTAAGGAATTGAAAATGAGCAACAATGCCATTTATCTTCAAAAAGTGTTGTTTTACTGATGAATCAAAGACGTAGTTCGATATGCTTCTCTACTGAAAGTGGAAAAATAATCAAGAGCTAGGTTCCCCCTGTTTACTTCATTTGTACCCATAGTTTGAGCCTTTCAGGGCTAACAACTCTGTGATAGATGAGTACAAGTCCCGCATTGGAATTTATAAGAGGGGGTGAAAGAAAGCCTATAAAGTGGAATGAAGTAGTACAGAACAACATACTTACCTGGATGGGGTCAATGGGTGATCATGAAAGCCCATGGCCTAGGTTAGTGACCTCCATTGCACTTTGGAGGGGTGCTCGCCTAAGGTCTACCCAAGTGGTGGAGCCTACATCATAATTTGTGGCAGTGGGGGCCTGCGTTCGCGCGGCCCCCTCCAATTTTAGTTATAATTTTCATCTTTCATTAATTTGCTTGAAGAATTGCCTTCCTTTTGCCATCCTGCATATATTACAAATATTGCATGCAGCCTCACTGACACAAATACTGCAGGACCAATCTTATTTTGTTAATGTAACCTTTCATTGTCTTTCTTCTCTAGTTATTTAGTAATTCAGTATTACTAAATTTGTAAGATGAAAAGATGAAAATTATACCGTGGAAACATGCAAGACTGTATATTGAACACGGCTAAAGAAAAGATAACTTACAAAATTAGTAGCTTTTAAAGTATGCAAATGAGCAGAGGGTTTATCGGTTTCTTTAATTTGATCCAAAGTTAACCATTAGATAGAAAGCATGACCAATAAGGAGTCCAGCTGAGTCCGTTGTTTATCTGTGAAAGAAAGATAATATAGCTGAGAGATAAAATGAATACGAAGAGACAATTTTAAGCAAACCTTTCTCGGCCTTTTGGTAAGATTTAGTGTAGTATCAGTTCTTTTCAGTTCACCTTTGCGTTGAACTATTGTATTGGCCTGGCCAAATTATAAAAAAGCTTTTCAATTTAATCATTAGATTAGGAAGCATTGGATAGGAAGTGTTGGAGGTGCTAAATTAGCTAATAGAAAGAATATGCAGCAAAGCTATCAAGGAGGGAACACGAGAAGAAGCCTGGTTTCTTATACAACCCACAAATACTGAGAAAATAGTGAAGACAAATTTTGAATTTTTAAACTCCGGTTGGAACCAAGTTTCTGCTCAAATAAGCTGCAGATCTGAAGCAAACTAGCCCCTACAACGCTCGACTCATCGCTTCATTCTCTGCACACGACACCAATGGAGAGAAACAAATTCAGCTCAATTTACAGTACTCTCTGTTTTGCCAAAAAAAATACCTAGAATAACTTTAAAATAAAATGTAATCCAAGAACATAACTTAAAGGGCGTTCTTAAATAATAGTAAAATACAAGAACAAAACTTAAAAGGGTGTTACTAAATATGCCCAAAAAATCAGTCTTCTCACCCCACTGAAATTCAAAACTAAGTCAAATTTAGCCTAAAAAATAGTGTAAAAAACTTTCTTCTCACCCCGATTTCTACCCTATGAAAAAAATCATCACTATACACTTTTTTTTGCGTGAGGTTTTTTTTTTCCTCCATTATCTTTTTCTTTCTATTTTTTTTAACGCAAAACACCAACACAACTACGAAGTAGTCATCCTACAAAGCAAAACCGAAAAAAAAAAGAGGGCAAAGCCAACCAATTACAAGACAAGGGGCCCTTGCAAGTAGATTTTTATATCTCGTAGGATTTTTTGATACGTATTCTCATTTTTAAAACAAAATTCCTATGTGGCAAGAAGATCTCACCTTAGCCATCCACCATTTGAATTTCAATTGCAGCGGAGAGGCAGTACCATGAATCCCCATCATACTTTCCATCTCATTCCACGCTTTTCTAGCAATATATCTAGTGATAAACAGATGGTTGATAGTTTCTCTTATTGGGTTCTCACAACAAAAACACTTGGAGGCTGTCAGGCCAAGCAGATACCTCTCATTTGAATGCATTGATCAAATAGGGAAACGGTAAACCACCTTGACAAGCTCTCAAATCAAGAAAAACTCACTTCAAGGGAAAAACATATATATATAATCAAGAAAAACTCACTTCAACGGAAAAACATATATATATAATCTTATAAGTTATTTTTATTCATTAACTTGCTTCATTTACTTTCGCAAGAAGAGAGTATAGGCTTCAACTATGTGATATTGGTACATGCCTAATCTAGTTAGGCTTGGAATGTGAGGCATCACCTGATAACTCGACAATAAATTACTAAGTATGGAAGAACCCTTAATGGGCACGTGTACTGTGTCGCACCTCAGTACGATATTGTCCGCTCTGGGTAGCGTCCTAGCCAGGCCTCAGCCCCAGGACATCTACCCTCACGGCTTTGTTTCTGGGAGCTCACGACCAGCTTCCCAGGGGGTCACCCAGCTTAACTTCGGAGTTCTCATGGGATCCGAAGCCAGTGAGCTACCCAAAAGGCCTCGTCCTGGTATCAGAGTACGCAGCGGCGATATTGTCTGCGTCCCAAGGAGCCTCGTACTTAATTAGCGACCATATCTTACTTATATGGGTCTCCAAGGATCCCCCAACTTCCGGTGTGGGATGCCCCCTTTGAGCTACCATTCCTCCACACAAGGGAGTACTCATCGCTCGAGCTACCATTCCTCCACACAAGGGAGTACTCATCGCTCAGGGCGTCACATCTTTTGCTTAATGGTGCTCGTGTAAGGTGGTGAATATTTTGTGTAGTTGAGGGAACCTATGTCATATTTAAACTCAAAGTTTTAAACCAAGTTTTCTTTTTTCTTTTTTTGTGCTGATTCGTGTAATCATGTTTGATTGTGTTGAATTAGTTCAAATGGTGCTCCAATTTTAGAGTTTCAATTTTAACATTCTAAGTTAATGGGTTAAAATAAACGGGGTCTTGCCATTCGTAAATAAGTTGTGTATGAATAAATTTTTCTTCCTGTCTATTAAATGAATCATGTATGGGTGAACCCTTTTTACTCAACGTGAATTCAACCTAACACAAAACAACCAATGACAGGCCTATGAATAAGGTCATTTATTTTCAAGCAGCTAGGTTTATCCCCGTTCCCTCTCTATGTATCCGATCAAGAAAAACTCTGTGTTTGCTTCCCAGGTTGCAAAGAATAATAGATTAAAATGAGAACAAGCGAATAAAAGAGGATGTACTAGCATTGTAATACATACTTACCTGGATGGGGTCAATGGGTGATCAATGAGGCCCAGGCCTAGGTTAGTGACTTCCATTGCACTTTGGAGGAGCACTCAGGCCCCTACTAATTTTAGTTTTGAATTTTGTTTGAGTTTGCCAATAGTGATGAATGACTGCGGTTGTAGGTTTTCATACCGTGGAAGTACGTTTTCATATGCATGTCCTTGCAGTCCAGAATAAGCTCACGCAAAAGATGGGATTCATCAGAATGACCGTGGATGTAGGTTTTCATATGCATATCCTTGCAGTCCAGAATAAACTCACGCAAGGGGTGGGATTCATCAGAATGACTGTGGATGTGGATAAGGTTCACTGCCTGAGAATAGTTAGTTGGTTGACCCTACCAATACAAAATCAAGTGTCTTTTTAATAGCTATAACTTCTGCAAAAAGAGCTTTAGTTCCACCACCATGATCTGCAAAGCCCCAAATCCAACTGCCCAATTCGTCTCTAGTCACCCCACCGTATGCCACTATCCCATCTCTGCAGCTCACATAGACATTGAGTTTCAGATAACCAGGGGGTTTTGGTCCAGCTCCCATTAACTGGATCAAGACTGAGACCATCAAACTCATCCACTCTTTACTGCATGTCAGCCGCCAAAACTAACGCTTTCTTAGTAATTCTATAAGAGGAAGACTGGATATTCTCAAAGCATTCTTCATTACTCCCTTTCCAGATACTACTCCATAGCACAGCCGCGAAGATTTCTGACCAACTCCTTCTTTAATGGATTGCAATTCCATCCTCATTTTGAGCATTGCATTTAAGCCACTTCCAATTGTATTCCTTTACTATCAATTGTGTTAATTTGGTTTTTAAACAATTGTATTTGCATCAATTCGTCCTCTAAATTGTGTCAATTTGGTTGTTAAACAATGGTGTTTGTATCAAATTCGTCCCTTAAATTATCAACCCTGTCAATTTGTCAACATCAGACAAAAATTATGACCAGCTTCAATTGGTGTTGGTCAACATTTTTGTTCAAGACAAATAAGATCTAAATTTAGAACAAAAACTACACCCATTCGACTGTGACCAAACCCATTTGACTAATAATTTGATCAAAATTAGATAGAGGGGAGAAATTGCTCCAAATACATTAATTTAAATCTAAATTGATGCAACTAAGGGCATGTTTGGCGGGTAGGATAAAAGGAGGGATAGGATTAAAAAGGGTGGTGTTATTTACACACCCAAATGTGTCACAAACAACCCCCAAAAAAGAATTTAACTAAAAACACATTTTAAACACTCCCAATGCCTAATATTAGAAGAATGCTTAGTAACTCACTCTCTCCATTTAAGTTGAGTTTATATGACTGCACTCACTTCTCATTAGACGGGCCTTAGGGGGTTGTGTAACACCCCAATTTTAATTCACTTGTTAATCCCGCTTGGGGTGATAAGTTTTAGTTTAATTAAGAATTTAGTAGATTGGACACCTCTAACATGTCTCTATAGTCGTAATACAATTGCGTGAGTGGTCGTTTTACCATTCAAATGGACTGAATGCGAATCGAGGTGTAAATCAATCCTTGCTTACATTTTGTCCTAAATTTCGCTTTGGGTAGTGAATTTTGAATCTGGGATAACTTTTATAGTTTTAAAACTTCTAACGTGTTCCAATAGCATATTCACACTTGCGTACATGATCATAACACAATTCGAATGGCCCGAATGAGTTTTGGTTATTCAAACCTTGCTTTTGCCTTTTTATTGATAAGGAAATCGCGTTAGATGGTCATTCTTACTTTAAATGGTGTTTTAATCAATTAAACACCTTCTACACGTCATATTAGTGATTTTTCATATGCTTCTATGGTAGAAATGTATTTCGGATATCCGTAGTTGAATTCGATCGGTTGACAGTAAAATCAAGTTTCGGCGAAATGAGTTTTTGTCCAACTTTGGAAGACCATAACTTCTTCATCCGAACTCCAAATGACTCACTGTTTGAACTGTTAGGAAGATATTTGACCCCTCTTCAACTCTCATGTTGGAAGGTAAGACTAAATTAAACTCTAAGAAGGTTGAAACTGATCGCAAAGTTGTTGACATAACCAGCCTGTTGCACAGTGACAGTTGCTGTTTTTGCCAGACTGCTATATTCTACACATTTTTGTATTAATCCATCCATAATTTGGAGGAACTCTAAAGATAAAAGTTGTAACTCTTCGAATCCTCTTTCCGATGATATATAGATTGTCCAAATTCGAGTTCTAAGTAAAAAGTTATGCCCAAAATACTAACAGTGTGTTGGGCACATTTTGTTACTCGGGTTGACCCATTTTTGACTATTTTGACCCGATTTTATTCAATTTTCACCTCTTTTCAAGGGAATTCGACCATGGTACTCTCAAAAACATCTAAGAGAAATTCTAGAGAGAGAAAAGCGAGAAATGTGGGTTTTACACCTTGGATCAAGGGTTGGTCATCAAACACTCAAATTCTTCATCTTCTTCATGTTCTTCAACATCACCATGCTTTCTACCACTTGGACCTTTGGAATTCTTGGAGAATGTTCTAGTCCAGCATTCACTATCACTTCAATCTTTTGCATAGAGCATCATAGATGTGGGAACACTAGTATTAAAGTTATTTTTCAAAGTATTACCTGTTGCATGTTTTTGATACTAGTAAATCGGGGATTTTGATATGGATTTTGATTGGCTTGCATGCATGAATTTGGGGTTACAATTTATGATTTCTTTTGATGTGTAAACACTTAAAATAACCTCAATTTTATGATCAAGCCAAAATCTCCACTTACATGTTGTAGTTTCACATACTTGGACCTAAAACCCACCACAGCGTATATAGTTTCGTAACACTAGTTGTACTTCATTATAAATGGATTTGATGTAGGTTTTAGGATGGAAATGGTTTCCAAAAACATGTATATGACTACCATATGGATATTACGCATGATTGATATAAAATGGGTTAAACCCACACTTTTCTAAATTACATGTTTGTAAAAAGTAACAATTGTGGGTTTATCATGTAAATTAGGTACTAAAACTTATAAAATGATATTTGTTAAGGTTTATTTTAGATATCATATGGTGATAACGTATTTGACACAAAAACGCTAATGGTTAGCTTATCACTTTTTCGTAAAGTATGGAACTTTACTACTACTTCATTATTTGATGGGATTTCTAAAGCTACGGAAGGTTATATTTTTTCCTATAAATGGGATTATGACAAATTTTTATATCTCATTATGGTTTTAAGATTTATTCATGACTTTACTTTTATCAAGCACTATCGTTATACCAATTGGATAGGATACTTTAGTTGCTTCGATGTGATTATCATTATATATTAGCCTATGGCAAGCTTGTCACTAGGCGTCCAATGGGAGCACTTGGCTATCGGAGCCATACTGTGCATAGTAGACAATTGTACCTAGTTGACCTATTACGTCATATGAAAGGACATGGCTTTGGCAGCCATATTACTATTGTTCCTATGGAAGGAACGTAACCAGGATAAGTCCGAACTACTGGTTACATTATTGTTCCCATGGACGGAACGTGACTGGGATAGATTCGAGCTACCAGTTACGCATGTCCTATGGATGGACAGAGCAGCAAGTATCAAATGGTGATATATAACTAGTGCCTACTTTTAATATGAGCAACTTGGGGGTATTTCCTTTCGTATTGTATTTTTTAAAGTACGAATTCATTTTATCCATTGGGTGGGGATAGCATTTGGTGTGCATTGCACTTACTCTATTTTCATGGCATTTGAGATGAGTACTATATATATGTATATGCTATACGTATGACTACTTTTATTTTCAGTATTGCACATTGCTTGTGTATTCCTACGTGTATTTTAATATATGAAACCCTATACTTCCCACTGGGCCCGTATTTGGCTCACTTCCATTTTCCAAACCAATTTTGCAAGTTCATTCATGGGATGGCACGTGTATTATATCTAGATGCCTCTGATGACCACAGATACATAGTAGTTGTCCACAGTTATACAACTTAGTTTGCTTGGACTTAATAATTTGTCTTATTTATTTAATTTGAGTTGTATTGTATTGTATCAAGTTCAAGAATTTACTTTGAATTTTATAATCAAGTTGTATTTGGAGATTTAAATAACTTTTACAAATTAGTTGACTACTTTATTAAAACATGGTTGGACTATGGATGAACTTTTGTTTAATAATTATGTTTGTTTGAGAAATGATTTGATGAGCATAGTTTAAACAGGTTTTGGTTATTAGTAAAACAGAGGAGACCATGCCGAATTTTTGTAAAAAATCTAACTTCTTATATTTATTTTCTTTTACTCAGACCATTTTATAAAATGAGTAATTCATTGAGAAATGTTTTTAATTAATGGAAAACTTCTCACTTTTCCCGCTGTTGTGAGTGACGGCATTCCTAATTAACCAACTCCCGGAGGTTTAAGCCTCTAAACCGAATTCGGTGCGTCACAGTTTGTGACTAATATAAGGATGTAAATAACACTACTCTTAAATAAAGAGAAAGGAAAACACATTAAGAGCTCATTTGATAACAAGATGGAAAATAATAACAAAAACAATTTATTTGTGCAAAAAGTTACAAAATAAATTGAGCAATGTTTTAAAATGCTCTCCATCCTTATTGTCAAATAAATTGAGTAATGTTTTAAAATGCTCTCCATCCTTATTGTCATGGAAATTTTTTCTTGCGCA
Source organism: Lonicera japonica (assembly GCA_021464415.1). Classification (NCBI taxonomy): domain Eukaryota; kingdom Viridiplantae; phylum Streptophyta; class Magnoliopsida; order Dipsacales; family Caprifoliaceae; genus Lonicera; species Lonicera japonica. The sequence goes on along the minus strand of CM038466.1, from coordinate 32,392,355 downwards.
CCATCCAAATAATTTTTTTTCATAGAAAAAAACTAAAAAATAATAAAATATGCATTCCTACTTCTAGCTAAAATTAATTATTTTTTGTATCGCTTTCTACTTTTCTATTAAACAAAGTCTAAATATGTTGTCGTACTAGTTTTTTTCAACACATTCATATGAACATAACAAACTTGGCATAAATAAGGTTCTTGAAAAATCCCTGTTCACAAGTGCTATACAAATTGCAACCTAAGATTATATGAGGATATATATATATATATACATACGAGGTTCTTTCATTTACAGACCTGCCTCAACTCATCCCAATCGTTTAAGCTTGAAAAATTATTCAAAATTCTAGATTTCAGCCTTTTATAGAAACCATTGTTAATTTTCAAATGTAACTTGATATGGGCATCCAAAGGCATATTCCAACTCAACAATGTGTAGCTTTTCTTTGCTAAACTTCCATGCTTCAAATGCAGGGATCTTTAATTCTGGCTTGATAGGTTTAAAAACAATCAATGTGCTATATCCGTTGCTAAACGCCGCATCTAGCTCGAGTCTAACCCATTACAAATGACTGTAACTTGCATGAGTGCACGTTTCGCAACAGAAATATGATTAATACAATTGTGCACATGTTGCAAAAGAGTAAGATGATTAAATATAACTGAGCTTCTGTTGCAGCAAATTCTAATGGCCCTTCAACTACTAGGTAATGAACTTTTTCAGCAAATTCAGCATAGTTAGCATCAGTAGAAGGCCATCACCCTTGCAATAGTAAGGAGGAAGTACCAATATCTGCAATCACTGAAAATCTCACCAATGCATGCTCATAAATATATGCCTGTCTGTGAATGAATTAATATAAACACGATTCAAATGTACTTATATATAAACTTTTTACTTATTAACTTTTATGGTAAACAAAGCAAAGTCTTAATTCTTAAGTTTACAAGCAGCCACAAACATATTTTCAGTATTTATATATACTAGTTTTCTTTACACATGCAATACATGTGCAACCTGCATAAATTAGAATGAGAAAATAAATAATAAAATAAGAATAGTCCAATGGAAAAAAATAAAAATAAAAACCATTCTACCTTTCTCAAGGAAGGTTCGAGTGTTATTACATCACCGATGTATGCGAGAAAGAGGATCATAAGGTTAAAATGGGAAACTAAAATAGCTTATAGTTTTATATATCAAGCAGTAAAGACCCACAAGGGAGCATTGAGCTCAACACTCACATGGGGTGACTCGAACCCAAGCATTGAGCAACATAATGAGATCCTTTACAACTAGCTCACTAGGGCCACAATGCCCCGTAGTTGATGTAGAACCAAAAAAGTCACATGAACACGGTTTTTAAATAGTGAGTGCAAGTTATTTGGAAAAATCAGTATTCCACCAAAAGTACACGTTTTTGCTTAGCTGGCCTCTTGGAGTGCTTTCGAAATTATAGGGGCAATGTTGAGATCTTGGCATGATTTGTTGTGCATACAATGGAATTTTAGAGGAAATAAAAAGAAGTTCAAAGTCCTTTGGAGATCGGTTTGTATGGCAATGGCTTGGTGCCTTTGGCAAGAGAGGAATGCGAGAACTTTTGAGGATAAGTCATCAGAGTCCCATGAAGTGTGGAGTAAAACTGTTTATGTTGCTTCGTTATGGGTGAGCATGTCAAACTTATTTGGGCCTCTGTCTATTTCAGACATTGCTAACAATTGGGCGGCTGCTATCTCTTAAAAGTTTGATGGCTTTTTTAGGAAGGGGACTATTTTTGGGGAGCTATTTTAGGACAACTGTGTAGTTTTCTATTTGTGCTTTGTTGTTAATTTCAATGTCTTGTTAGTTTTTAAGGGTTGGTGGACGAGTCTGGTTTTTGGCTGTATTGCTTGTATTGTTAGATGCTTTTATTAATAAAATCAATTTGTTTCTAATAAAAAAATAAAAATAAATTTTAGGACTTCTATTTTACTTATGAATAAGGATTATATTAGTTGTTGAAGATTTATGAGTTATATTTGTTCTAGAGTCTTTTCCATATCAGTCTAAGTAGGACTTCACTTTAGTTAATTAAGAGTTCACTGTCTATTCAAGTTATAGTTTGTCTTCAGCCACTTCTACTCCTATTTAAAGAGCATGCCTTGTATTTTTTTTTATCATCAATAAACTTCATAGTTATTTTCATTTTTTCACTTCTTAAAGCTTCCACAATGGTGGAGTTTTGTGAAGGCAAAAATGTTCATCCTATTTTGGTCAGTCATGAAGGCACAATGTTAATACAAATGTGGGAATGTTAAAACGTGATAATTCTTTATTTTTCATGAAAACTTTAAATGTAGCAATTCTTTATTTTCACAAGAAACATCTGCACATGTGATGATCCACCAGGTTATAGCACAATTGAAATCTGTGTGTAAGAAGCACCATTGGGTGATGATCCACCATGGGAGAAAGGATGCACTTACCACTGATGTAACGCCCCAAATCCCGTTAAGAGGATTGCCCCTCCGGGACCTGATTCTTCGTGGGTGCCGTACGCTAACATCAGGTTAACAAAACATAGTTCATGTGAAAGAGTTAAAGTCCACGCTCAAATAAACAAGAACACTTACCAATTTATACAATCCGTCCTCAAAACCAAAGGAGTAGCATAGTAGAGCAGCTAGCCTTCAATGAGGTCCCAAATACAAGTATTTGATCTCCACAATTTATATATATATACATACATATGTGTTCTAGTGCAAATGTAATACGTGAATTGTTAATGAAGCTCAATGGACAAAGGTCCTTCTATCGTGAAGGACCTATAACTAGATTGATGTATAGAGGCCTTCTACTGAGTTGCGTCCTTGCTCTCCCTTTTCCCCGGAAATACCTGCAGAAGCAACTGGTTGGAAAATAGGTGCGGTGAGTCAAAAGGACTCAGTGGGAATAATATAATATAGATTAATTATGAAAACAACGCTTTGTCTTGTAAAACCATATGGCACAATGTTATCCGTTTGTCTCACAAGCCTCGAGTCATAATTTCAGCAATCCTCACGACTAGTCAAGCGTACTACCTGGTTTGCATTTCGTGGCCTTTCTCCCACACGGCAGCAAGACCTCTAGTTCGTTTTCGTTCACGGTTTCGGGTCTTGTACCCAAGAGACTGTGTCCCAACTTTAGGCCCCAATCGTTAGAGACCAAACCTGGGACCTAACACGGCCTCGTACTAATGTATAACCCAATTATAATCTCAACCGGCTCATTTGAAAAACAACCGTGCTATATAATCATATAAACATTTCTATAACCAAATCCAATCATAGTATAATTAATAAGGAAATTCTTGTATAAACAACTTCTATAGATATAGTTAATCTCCAATGGGCATTTCATAGTGGAAACCCACCACTTGGACTTTTAAACATAATGAGCAAGCTTTTCCTCAAGGTTTACAAGCCATAGAAATGATGTCCAAGTAGGTTTTTGTATAAACCAAGTAGATAGGTGGAATTTCTTGTTTGATCATGTTGCAGGAGTGATATTAAAGCAATTTGAATCATCAATTTCAACAAGAAGACAAACCATAATATATATCTCAAAAACCCGTTTATAAAAGTTAGGTCTTCCATGTAATCAAAGAGAAAAATCATAATAAAGTTACTATTAGTTAAAAAAAGGGTTTTGGTACTAGATTCCCACCTTTTTTAAGCTTTTCCCTCGAGTTTGGTACTAGACTTTGTGTTTGTTCAAAAAATATATGTTTGTAACTGTGTGGATGTATTTCTCATAGTGCCAACTCCATAGAGGAAAAGCTACTCCCCTAGGAAATAGAACTATAATACGAGATTGCCCCACCTCTATTTGATGTAGGACGATTTATCATTGGATATGAAATTGAAGGAATTCGTTCCATATCATCATAATCGCCTCAAACCAATGTAAAGGACTGAACCCCAACATGATACACATATGATACATATATATATACTCAGAGAAAAAGCAAAGCTCATCTATCAGGAAAATTACTCACTTGCTAAAGAAGTATAGGTTTACCTCTCACAATGATAACCAATCTAGAATGAAAACCCAACAAAGATGAAAGAACAAATTCATACTAGCCTAGGTGGAAAAACATAAATTGTTCTGGGTACCTTTCATTTGCATTGCACTTCACTTTTTCCATGGAAAATGGTCCGAATTTCATTTTTGACATCAAGTATTATCTTATGAAGCACAAACATGGGTATGTGTGTCGTGCCTGACACCGTGCAGAAAATCTCAACAGACTAGGGCACGACACAGTTGGGATTTCGTCAATAATCATTCATACAATATAGTTCTACAAATTATGCAATTTGAAACCATATGGTAAGATACTTCATATACGTGTGTCAACGAGCCAATGGTCATGAATCTATACGAATATTACCTCACTATGGAAAGCAAACTAATGACTAAAAACTTGAACTCCTGTGAGTGTGCTCCACTTTCCATCATTTTTCATCATCAGTTCATAAATACTGCCTCAATTTGTAAAACCTTAAAATTGATGATTATATGTTAAAGAAAACTTATAATTCTAGAACATATTTTTCTTGCCTCCAGTAACAAGCTTGGTTGTACGACTTCCTTTGAAAACTCAAATCTCAATGTAATAAATCTTACCATACAAAATAAGTAATAGCATTGACCAGTGATTAAGTTGAAACTAGTGTTTTCTTAAAAAGTACAAAAGTCAAAACAAGACTATCAATTTAAGATAGTGGCTGAATGGAGTATTTTTCTTTGCCGTTTCAGTGTCCAACACGTGTCCATGGTGCTTCTAAGTCATGGGACAAATTTTAAACGCAAAATGAGTCCAACACGCCACGTGGCGTTTCGGGTAAGTGTATGAGGAGTGTCGGACACATGTACTTCACCTCCTACAAAGTAAATCCATATTTCTTAGGTACTAGTTGACTCAAGACTTCAACACTACATAGCATGATCCAGCAAATATATCCATTCTCTAAAAAAAAATTATGATTCCCCAAGGGATTTCGTACTATTGGGTTCCCTCCTTTGTGCTAAATTCATTTTACAAGCACATTTCATATGGAAGACCATTCTGTAACACAAATGAGAGCAGCACCAATATGGCCTCACAAAACAAGAACAAACTCAACAAAAACACAATCACAGCCAAAAGACATGAACAACTCAGTGCGGAAAATCATCCGCTGGCATTGCTCCAGATTGAATTGCAACTGTCTTGCATTATCTACTATACTAATCCAAACAAAACAAAAACTTGGAATCTGTATAGTTAGTCACTTTAATTAATGCAAGGGTTAATATATTGGTCGATACACATATTTTCACCTAATATTCCAAACATATATTTGCATCTAGTAGCTAATATAATTTAGAAATTTTTATACAAACTTATTTGACACCAATTAAATAAGGGTGATTTTAAATACACCCACTCATTTAATCTTCTCACCCCACTTCAAAATTTTCAACTCCAATAATTTAATCCCGCAATATATGCTATTGATCTTGTTTTTTCTCCTCTCATTTGTTTCTCTTTTGTTCATTATCGATCAATATCCATGCAAAACATCTAATTTTAGTATCATTCTCTTCTATGTACGTATGTTTATATACATATATATCTATACTATATATAAAAGCATGAATAAACTTAAGTGTTTTTCCCTTTCTTGTACGGACAAATATACCCTTTTATTCTAAAAGTAAAATCTCTTACTCAAAATGAAAATCACGTTGCACAAAAAATAAAATTATGTATTTTATGTCTTCTACTTAAAATGAAATTCACAATAGTATAAAATTACTCTACTAATAAAAAAATATGTATTTATATCTTCTACTCAAAATGAAATTCACAATAGTATCAAATTACTGTACTAATGAAAATCTTTAAAAAAATCAAATTATTCTACTAATGAAAACCAGGTTGTACTACTCAAAAATCAAATTATTCTACTAATGAAAATCAGGTTGTACTACTCAAAAATCAAATTATCAAATTATTTTATATATTTTATGTCTTCTACTCAAAATAAAATTATGTATTTTATGTCTTTTACTCAAAATGAAATTCACAATAGTATCAAATTACCTTACTAACCAAAAAAATTATGTATTTTATGTCTTCTACTCAAATAAAATTCACAATAGTATCAAATTACTCTACTAATGAAAATCACGTTGTACTACTCAAAATAAAATTAAAAAAAAATTATGTCTTTTACTCCTTTTATTCTACTCAAAATCATATTCACGACGATATCATATTAATTTGGTTTAAACTCTACACATTTTAGTTTCTCTACTCTTCCAATGATATTACATCTCTTACAATATATCATAATTTATTTCAACAATAATTTCAATTCACAAACTTATATATACACACATAAGCCATATCAAAAAACACAAGACAAATTACCAGCTTCTCGAAATATACACGGTTCGTTATCTCTTTGAACATATTATTATTATTATTATTATTATTATTATTATTATTATTATTATTATTATTATAAACGAATCATATTTCATGAAACAATAGTTCAACAGAACAGTGATATTGGTTAGTATTTCTATAATTTTTTTATAATCGACAATAGTTCTCTCTCTATATACGTAAATATTTTTTTTACTATTTTATTGGTTAGTGTTTTTTATTATTATTGGTTGCGTACGCTTTAAATTTAATTAATTTCCTTGTCTATTGGTTAAATCAAAAATACAATTAATTAAACTAATAATAAATGTACTAATTATATAATATACTTCAATACTAGTTTATGCTTGGCCGCCTGCGGAAATTTGGCGCAACTATTTTAGTACACTTAATTGATTATATCATTCTCTTACAATTTTAAATTACCTTCTACACTTGATATTATTGTTTTTTGTTTATTTGTTATATATTTATCAAGCTTTTGTTTTGGATAGAACTTCTTTTCTTTCTTTCATTTTTACCAATTCCTTTTACATATTTATTACTAAGACTAATAACCTTTGTCAAACACTAAAGCCACGTGCAACACAACTAGTATATATATATATATATGTACAAGCCATATATAATCATTTTTAACACTATACATTTGAATTGCAATTAGCGATATCAAAACAAAAACTTCAAACATAGAAAAAATACAAGTTTAGCATGTACTAGAACAAAAATTCTGGTAAGACGTAGATTAAATTATGTTTTAAAATTTTAAATAAAATACAATTTTTTATTGTCTATGGATTTTCGATTGAATGTTGAACAATACAAAATTATCATTATTGTGAATGTGCAATGTTATAGGCTCTATGCAATTTTAAATCTATTGTAATTAGAGAAAAATATGGATAGTCCCTTTTCTTTTTAAACTAATTTTTGTAACAAGTAAAAGTTAAAACAAGGTTGTACCCATACGGTTACGATTGCAGTTTTGAATTGAATGAAATTGTTATTATTTAAATTTGTTGTTACATGTTATTTGCAATTATAAAACTACCGCAGCACGAGAGAAATGTAAGTCATTTGACTTTACGGAACTTATTTTCGCTAAGATTTGTTTGATAGGGTTTATTTTCATGGAAACTAGTCCTTTACCACAGAAGTTCCAACTTTTTAGAGTGTTTTTATAACCCTTTTTTTAAGGAAAACAAATTCTAAGAGCCATCACGTGAACTTTTTTTCCTTGAAAAGATGGAAAATTAATTCTCATGGCTTCCCCACATAATTTATTTTAAGGAACAGTTGAAGTAACATTTTCCTTGGAATTGAACACATTTGAATTGTTTAAAATTCATTTCCGTGCTAATTTCATGTATATTTTGATGATTTTTTTTGTTTTTGAATTTTTGTGGATATTAGAGACGAATTATTAGTCACCAAATGTTTATCTTATATTGGATTTTGGTTTTAATAAACTCACCCCAGTTATGGGGTGAGTTTTAAAGATTTTTGGAGAAAGTCGTAAGGTGAGAAGCAAAGTGGGTGAAAAGCTCAATTTGGTGGGTGCATATAAGAATAATTTCCTACTGTTTAAGTTCCACACGCCAACTAAGAAATTGAACAAACATAATAGAAAAACATTCAACTTTGATTTGGTGAAGTGCGCAAGGCCAATGCAGTAGTGCAAGGGTGCGAGAGGAATTATAGTGACAATTTTGCTTATCAAATCGTAGTAACTTGCCCTTGCTAATTATATTGCTTTTGTTTTAAAAAGTTATTATATATTTATTGAATTTTAGATATTAAACAAGAAAGTAAAATGACAAAAATAGTACCAATTATATTAAACAATTGAACATTTAAACTTTGATTTGGTGGGGTGCGCCAGGCCAATGCAATAGCGCAACACAAAGGCAACGCTCGAGGACCTCAATAGCAAGCTATTGTAGTGAGCCCTCCCTCTGAAAAAAAATTAATTTAATATCGTGTGAACCGATGGCTCACATATCAAATATTAAATTGATAAGAACAGATACTACACTTGATCTTAGCCAAAAGGCCGAGAAAGGTATGCTTTTTAATGTCTCTTCGTCTTCTTTTTCTAGAAGCATTAGCCAGCATTTGTTCCTCTCGCACCGATGTGGTACAAAGCTATGCCATGTGCATACTTTAAGTACTCTTTATCTTTCTTTTTACCTCCTTTGGTGTTGATTTGTTAAACCACTCTGATTAAAGAAGCTGATGATACTTGTTTATTACTATAAGTATCCCCACTCATGGTCAAGCATTAATAGAAAAAAAAACTAAAATTCAACTTTCAATGGGTCATGTATTAAGTCCTTGGAACTATAAAGGTGCAGTACCCATTCGATTACAAATTGCAGAAAACACTATTAACAAAAATTATACTTTGGATTAATGAAAACCAAAGCGATACTCAGATGATTCCTCACCCAAAAAAGGCTTTTTCAATAAAACGTTACTTAAGAACATATATAACACTCAAAAATTTTCTTACTCGACCCTAAAAATGTCAATTTTATGATTGTGCTTACTACATGTTCCGTTCAAATTTGGTGTTGTATTGAGTTTAAATATTTAACGCACCGTTTGATAACAAGATGAAAAAAAAAAATTGATTTATGTGAGAAGTTGGAAAATTAAGTAAAGGGATGTGGGAACATGATAGAAGGATTCACTCAAGATTCAAAACTCACAAAGCCTCAAAAATTTTCTCAATTGCTGGTTAGTCTAACGAAACATCTATCGAATGCTTGTCCGCATGGAACTACATCATTAGATCACCATCTGAAGGCATAATAATGCACATATAGCATTCTAAATGATAAGATGCGAAGCATAACCACCATTACAATAAATACGATCATCTTACTCCAAAAAGTTACTTCTATAATGCTACTTATAGATATAGCCAGAGAGATATTTTTCTGCCTATTGTGTTAGTAAAATACTGCAGTGACTTCTATATGAACAATTTCCTATTGTTTTAGTTCCATACACCAATTAAGAATAATGAAAAAACATAATAGAAAATCATTCAATTTCGATTTGGTGGGGTGCCAGGCCGAAGCAATAGTGCAATTTAATATCATGTGAGCCAATGGCCCACATATCAGATATTAAATTGATAAGAACAAATACTACACTTGATTTTAGCCAAGAGGCCGAGAAAGGTATCTATGAACTATCTCGTCATCTATGTTTTATGTTTCAGCTTTGCACACCCTTCTTTCACTGCTAGCCAATATGTAATTCATTTGGACTCCTTTTTTGCATCTTACTTTTTATTTAGTGATTTTCTACAATTACTTGCTCCTTGTTCATTATTATATTCTTGACGTTGTCGAGTATAATTCAGATTTTTATTTTTTTCAAAAAATGTGTTCTTGATTATGTTTCGAATGAAAGACAAAAAATTGATGTAATGTATGAAATAAAACAAACTATGACACTCGAAAGGATAGCTACAGCCCTTCCACTTCTTGATGTAATGTATGAAACAAAACAAACTATGACACTGTTTTTTCCGCTTATTACTGGGTTTTTTTTTCCCTCAGGAGAGAATAACTGTTTGCTATGAAGTAAAATAGCATTACATTCTATCAGATGGTTTAAGGGATTTATATGCATACCAAGTGGAATAGAATGGAATTCTCCGTTGATACACCATCAGTCCACCACTACAAGCTTCCAACTGTTCTACGGCCAGTCGCTGCCATCACCACCACCACCTCCCAACTGCTCCAAAAGCCAACCTCTAATTTACCACTACCTCCTTATTCCACATCCAATCCATGAACCACCATTTCTGCATCATATATCAAAATAAACAAACAAATTTTAGCCTATTCTAATCTAGTGCTTCTGGATAATGAATGCTTTCGTTCTATATAATGAATGCCTTCGTTCTATATGATGAATGTTCAACTAAAGATTACTAAAAGCACAATAACTATATAGATGATTAGTATTCATAAAAAAAATTGTATGTCTCAGCATCTCTTCAAAATAGAATCCTCTACCGAAAATAAATCTATAAAACAAATTTTAACTGAAATTGTAGGATAACTCTTTTTCAAAAAGATCCATCCAAAAATAGGCATATGATGCTTAATGCGCGGGCACATGGTATGCTTTAGTAAAAGGCGAAAGAATAGTTCGCTCTATGCTCACCGCGCAGCTGTGTGAATTTTTGTTTGATGCTAGATCGCATTCTTATTCTGCTTCTTTCAATGTGGGAACACGAAAATATGATTTACTATAATATCTTGCAAAATATATTATCATAGAGAAATGCGATATAGTTCTCATATAAATCAAAATACATTATAGTATTTTGCATTCGAGATGTTCTTGAAGTCCACACTAGACCTTCAAAATCTAGGAGCAAATCAGGTAAATTAAAAAGGATAAAAGAACCTGCAAATGTATATCTTCCAACGGACCAATAAAAGAATAAATGGAAGTAAATGAATACCCACAAACCACATGTAATAAAACAGAAAAACCTATTCCATAATTGAATTACCAACATTTTGTCAATCTTTTAGGCCATATTTCAAATTTTTTGAGTCATTCTCTTCAAATTATATTTTTGTGCCTAAAGTAGTTGAAAAGAATAATTATTAAAATTATTATAACTATAATTGGTAGGGGCCGCGCGAACGCATGCCCCCTTTGCCACAAATTATGATGTAGGCTCCACCACTTGGGTAGACCTTAGGCGAGCACCCTTCCTAAGTGCAATGGAAGTCACTAACCTAGGCCATGGGCCTTGTTGATCACCCATTGACCCCATCCAGGTAAGTATGTTGCTATGTACAACTCCATTCCATTTTATAGGCTTTCTTTCACCTCCTATCTCATACATTCCAATGTGGAACATAACGGCAAGTCCTATAAAGTTAACTAAGTGCTTGTTTAATTCGCTAGATTTTAAATTTATGATAACTAACATTGCACTTGATCTAGCCTAAAGGCTGAGAAATTTATGCTTTCAGTTGTCTCTTCACCTTCCTTTTATAGCTGTGATGGCCGACATTCAATCTTCTCACACTGATATGGTGCAAAGACAAGTGGTGTGCATTTTTTGACTGTTGCTTTTTTCACCCCATATATAAACCAATAGTTTCATTCGTATATGCTAGTTATTGTCTAATCAAATGATACTTAGCTATTAATATTAGTATACCATGGGTGTTGTGAATGGTTGATTTAGTGTGGTCATAATTCGTTTTTATATAAGCGGTCACCTCTGTCGGCTTCTGGCGTAATGGGCAAAATGGAAGGCTTGTTGGCTGAGTTCAAGGTAGCTTCTTTAGTATGTATAATGCCTCTCAAGGTGTATCTCTCTTTATGGGTAACTCCACCCAAAGATCAATTCGAAGTAAATTGTGATGCGGCACGGAATCCTGGGTTTAAAGATTTCGGGATTTGTGTGGTGTTCAAAGGAGCACATGGTGAATTTTTATATCCAGCAATATGAAAAAGGAAAAGGATTGAATAGAGGAACTCCCAAACATTTGGCGATCTCAGATGTGTCAATATCAATGGTGACTCATTATTTCGATGAATCATTTCTTCAGACAGAAAAGACTGATGTACACACTTAGTCAAAATCCCACTTATCCAATTCCATCTTTGAAAACTCCATTTTTTTTTGAAGAATTCGCCATGATATACCTAATCGACGCAAATCTTAATTTATTGAAAAGAACCGACTTCAATTTAGTTTAGAGATATGGATAAATTGGTTCAAAGGATAAAAAAAAGGATGACTTTTCAATTTAATATCAAGTTCTAATTTATTTTAATGAAAGAAATATGATGACGAGGAATAATTCCAAGTTTAGAATAATAAAATCAGAAAAGTTTCTAGGACTTTAGAATTATAAGAGAATACTAAAAAATTAGGGTAGAAACCTCATTAAAAAGTGAAAGAGGAGGGTAAAAGATCAAAATTTCGGGAGGAAAATAGAAGCAGCCTTCCATTTACACGATAAGATAGAGGGAGACATGCTTCACGGAGAAGATACGTCAATACTAAAGACTGTTCCTAAGGTATATTTAACCAAATGCTATCATGTATGGTATAGCCTGACCAAATTTAACAATGGGTTTATTTTAGCCACAGGTGAATGTAGCTCGGAAAACCACTAGCCGGTCAATATTGCCCATTTCTCCCCTTGGAAGGGTCGCATTGACCCAGCACTATCATTATACATACAATTTCAAGCCATCCCAAATTGCCATATGTATCATCAATCTTCTTGAGTGAAAAGGGTGGTAGTGTGACGTGTTTGATGGTGATTGGGTGTGGGATGAGAGTCATCCTTTTTATGAATCGATAATTTGTAGGTTTGTGGATGAAGGGTTTAGATGTTTTGAAAATGGACGGCCAAAGTTGCGTTGCATTAGAGAGGGAGAAGCGAGTGAATGTGACCCATCTCTTCCTTGAGGCGAGTGACATCGACCATTCTCTTCTAACTTTAGCATTTTTCCTTAGTGGAATTTTCCCACTAAATTACCCATAATGGATGGTCTAATAATACCATGTAGCAATCACAATTATATCCACTACCACCAATAGCAAGTGATAGTTATGGTACTTCCCCATGAAAAAAATTAGGGGCAATTAAAAAAAAGGGCTTATTAGAGAAAGATTTTCACACTAAGGCCAAGGAATAATTTTTTTTTAAATAAAGGGCCTATTTTTTATTTTATTGATAATATGACATGTGTCTTTTTTTTTCATTATAAAATGACATCCCAACCCTTAAAATAAACTAAAAAAATATCAATATGCATTAAAATATGGACTGCAATATGAACTTTGCAGTCTATATTTCACTGCAATATGAACTTTGCAGTCCATATTTCACTGCAATGTGAACTTTGCAGTCGATATTTTTAGTGCAAAGTTCATATTGCAGTCCATATTTTACTGCAATGTTGCAATGTGAACTTTGCAGTCCATATTTTTAGTGCAAAGTTCATATTGCAGTACATATTTCACTGCAATATGAACTTTGCAGTTCATATTTTATTGCAATATGAACTTTGCAGTCCATATTTTTTGTGAAAATTTCATTAAAAGGGGTAATTTAGGTAATACATAACATGTTTTTATTAATTAAATGATATTTAAATTTATTCAAATACATTCATTTAAAATATAAAACAAAATAGGCATCTTACACTAATTACCAATTAAAAATAGGCCCTTCATTCAAATTACCAATTAAAAATATGCCCTTCATTCAAAAAAATATTATTCATTGGATTTTTGGTAAAAATCAATGTATAATAAGTCCTTCTACCTAATTTCTAGAAAAAATTAATATATTATCATGCGGCTAGTTGATCCATGTATCACATATTAATTAAACTGATTAAAATCTATATTGCACTTGAGCTTAATCAAATGCCAAAAAAAGGCATGCTCTCATCTATTGTTTCAGCTCTTATATACATATATATATAAATCTAGTTTACTCATACTTCTTTCAGAGCTAACAAATGTGGGACTCATCAATTGGTTTCCCTTCTGGTAACACCTAATACCTAATATTGTTTCTAACTAGTTACAAACCCCATGCGGTGCACGGAAGTTTGATATCTTATTTTTAAAAATATAAGTGAAATAATTGATTATATATATACTTATTAAATATAAAATTAAGCTTGATAAATAATTCTAATAATAACAATTTGTAACCATGCTATCTACATGACATATTTTTTTAAGATTCTGAACATTGCCACTCTCTAATATATGTTTCCAATTTTGTAACAATCTTCTAGAATTTTTTTGTTTTTTTTTTGAAAAATGAGGGTATAATCACAAATACACAAAGTTTTAGTGCAAAAACTAAAAACTCACGATGTATATCTAGTTTTAATAATCTATATCTATACTCATATACTTCTTTTCTCTTATTAATTAAGTGTGAGGGAGCTATTTGATGTCTCAATTAAATTACGAAAATATCCCCACATACTAAGAAAACAGAAAATTTCAATTACGAAGTTTGAACTCATGACTTTACACAAAATAAGAAAAGCATTTAACCACTTTACCAAATATAATCGCATACCATTAAATTTTTAAAAAAAATAAATCAAGATATTGCACATGTATCGCGTGTCCCAATTCTAGTTGTATATGAAACGCGTATACGAGTAACTTTATGTATAAAAGCATCACTTGTGCATTCATACTTGAATAAAGGCAAACCTGGCCCATGTCAATATTCTTCATTAAAGTGAGGAGGATCAAGTTTAAATGAGGCTCTTAGAAAGGTTCCACAACGATTTGTTTGATGATCCAAGTTGAGTTTTTGGCCATGTTAAAAGAAAAGTAATAGATAAACAAATTATTGACAGACAAACAAATAAGTATTCTACCATGGAAAAAAATTAATCGAGAAATAAATTATTGGTAAAGAAACAAAAAAGGAAAGAAATAAAGAGATGAAAAAGTATTTTCTCTTGTTCTTAAATTGATTTTTTTTTTTTTTTGACATAATTGATACAAAAACAATTGCCATTAATTGATGCCGCTCAAGAAGTAAAAGAAAGAAAATTGTTTGCAGTAAGTTGTATAAGTAGAGAGAAGATGATGTTGTAAATTTAAGAGAGAAGTTACTTTGAAAACTGTCCCGGCCCTAAAAAATAGGAGAGGGATAGAGTATAATTCAAATAGGCAGTTATTTTGAATGAGTGAGAGAATGCCACGCATCGCAATATGCTGAAACTCTTCTCTTATGTATATTAGTTATAGTTATATTGTACATATGATTATATGATGACTATGTTTTGGTTGTCTTTCTTTTCTTTACTTTTAACTTCCTTTACACTTGTTTTGCTTTTGTTATTGTCCTGGAATATATAATTTTTGATCTTTTTCACAGTAAAATAACTATTTTGGCTGCGAATCAAGTTTACAAAATATTTATAATGATACTCCCACATTAAATCAGTATTAATGTTGAATTTTCTTCATTCCTTTAACATATTATATTACACTTTACTAGCTGGCTCAATGATCATATATACTACAAAAAATGTGTCTTCTATTGACAAAAGATATGCTCAGATTACGTTTCCATTGTGTTATGTGATGAGACATTGTCGATTAATTGAGAAGGTGATTCCAAGTGGAAGAACCCGGCACTGAGGTAATTTCATCGAGCACAGCCCCAAGGACTGGATCTATGTGGGAATGGTCACTTGATGCCTACGATACCCACCGTAAGGTGCTAACGCTGCATCTTGGACAAGTCAACATCGCTCCACCCACCCCCCGCACAAAACTCCGATCAGTGCCAGTAAATGTCAACCCTCTAAAGTTACCTTCTTTAAGCTCTGTACCACCATCTAGGAATTTTCAAAAGAATTTGCACTAGAATAATAAGCAACATTAACCACAGGCGATGCACATGTAACTTGCACACAAATAAGTTGAGAAGCAAGATTGAAAAAGAAACGAAAGTGGCTTGGTGATAAGGACTCATTCCAATAAATGCTAACGCAAGTGTCAAATATCGTAACTTACAACCTTCTGAGCAGGCCTTGTATGCATATATCCCGTAACAAAATTCTGTAATCTCCTCGTCTCTAAATTAATCAAGAGAAGTTTATGTGCTTACTGCTACAGCAATAACCAATTTGCCTCCTCAGCAGCTTAAATGTTAAAAAGAATTGCCAGCACCTCAAAACAGAATTGCAGACAAACATAAAAGACAGTACAACTTGATGCATTACTTTTGGTCACGGCTTATGTTTTTAGATGTTTTTTGCTATGAAAACACACCTCCAAACCTGAACTGATCTGTTGGATGCTCAAGAACTGAGCTCGAGTGGCAGGATTTCTATTAATATGGATGCTCAAGAACTGAGTTTGAGCGGCAGGATTTCTGTAAATATTAGAGTGGAGCTAAATTTGAGCAGGCTCAGTTATCAAAAAAATTTCGCAAATTTGATAAAATATTAAAATGCAACTCATGTAAACTTCAGTCTGTAGCCTTGAAATTAATGAGCCGAACATAGTCCCCGCCCCCCGCAACACCCCCCCCAAAATCCCTTGTCTGCTTAACTGGGCAAAGTATGGAGGAACAAAATCAAGCTGTGATGACTTCCTATCTATTATTTCCAGATGACCATTAGCTTGTATATATTTAATCAAGAGAATCTCTAGCCTGACTAATTATATTGTTAGACATTGTCAATAATTCAGTATACATATCCCAATGCCCAACGCTTCAACTCGATCATATGGACAGAGGCATTTGGCCTACCATAAGAAATGCAAGAGATTGGAGGTGGAAGATAAAGTGTATAAATAACAATAGAAAAATAAATTTTATTGCAGAAATCCTATTTTTCCAAGGAATAATTAGTCATTCCAGTTTTAATGCTGTTAAGAATTATAACTTTATTTGGGGACTAAGACATAAGAAGCAAGAATTGAAATCTCCACCTACTTTGTTTTAATAATAAGAACAAATAACTAAAATATGGACACACTAGGTTAGCTCTATCCCACACTGTTAGAGAAGGCGTAAAGCTGACCACACCGCTATAAAAAGAAGCTGAAGAGAAAGTTTAACTCATACCTTTCTCGGCCTTTTGGCTAAGATCAAGTGTAGTATCTGTTCTTATCAGTTTAATATCTGATATGTGAGCCATTGGCTCACACGATATTAAATTAATTTTTTTCAGGGGGAGAGTCCACCACAATAGCTTGCTATTGGGACTTTCAAGCGTCGCCTTTGTGTTGCACTATTGCATTGGCCTGGCGTACCCCACCGAAACAGAGTTCAAAATCATATGAGAATAATGAAGTTTAGAAATTTAAAGAAACTAACTAATAGCAAGTGAGTAATAAGAAGGTAACCCAATCCCCAAATTTCAAAATCTTGCTGGTTCTAGGCTGATCAAATCAAGTAAATTACGAAGGAAAAATCACTTGCAAATATATAGTATATCACGTTTCCCAATCCCCACCAAGATCAGCCCCACAGTATATTTTGCAATATATATATCACAATTTCCTGTTCCCACGTCGAGAGAAGAAGGTATCAGTGACATGAGCAGCAGAATAAGAATGCAATCTTGCAGCAGTCAAAAATTTTGCAGCCATGCGGTGAGCACAAAGCAAACTATTCTTTCACCTTTTACTAAAGAATACCGTTTGCAAGCACACTAATTGGCGTTCGCCTATTTTTGCAGGGGGTTTCTTTTGCAAAGAGATCCCCTACAATTCAAGTTATTTTTTTGTATTTATGTGATGTAATTTGATGGGTCCTGTTGTATTTGCTCGTGTCATTAGCATAGTGGGTACTGTTGTATTTGCTCTTCTGGTATATCTCTACGGGTGGTCAGTGAGGCTTATGGCCTAAGTTAGTGACTTCCGTTGCACTTTGGAGGGGCTTGCCTAAGGTCTACCCAAGTGGTGGAACCTACATCATAATTTGTGGTAGTAGGGGCCTGCATTTGCGCGGCCCCTATTAATTAAAAGTTAATTTTTTGATAGTGTCTATCTTGAAGTTTTTGATGTTCTTTGATTCAAAGTTTGAACAGCTCTTAAATATCAATAATACTAAAATTTGATCCGAATGACATTATGAGGGCCAAAGATCCGAGTGTCGTATTTGTTCTTATGTGAGACTTTTATTGAATAAAGCCTTTTTTGGATGACGCGGTCATCAAACAATATTTTAGTTTTCCGCTATTGCATTGGTCTAAATATAATTTTTATTAACAGTGTTTGACTGTTTTCTGCAATTTTTAGTTGAATGGTTACTGCCATTTTCTTTTTAGCTTGAAGCGACTAACAATCTGAAACTATTGGACTATTTTACTAAAGGAATTCATATTTTACTAAAGCGACCAACAATGATAACCGACCTATAACGAAAACCCAACAAAGATGAAAGAACAAATTCATACTAGCCTTGGTGGAAAAACATAAATTGTTCTGGGTACCTTTCATTGCATTGCACTTCACTTTTTCCGTGGAAAATGGTCCGAATTTCATGGAAAAGCACTGAGCCATTTATTTTATGTGATGGTCTCATGATTTTAACCCCTAAGGCCCTAAATATGTACTAGACTGTCTTTTATTTAATTTATATGTGTTCGTATATAAAAAAATAAATATTTATATAAATATTAAAATAAAAGCGTAAATTCATTTTACAAGCACGTTTCATGTGGAATACCATTCTGTAACACAAATGAAAGCAGCACCAATATGCCCTCACAAAACAAGAACAAACTCAACAAAAACACAAGCACAATCACCGCCAAAACGATGTGAACAACTCAGTGCGGAAAATCATCGAATACCTGATAGGCATTATTTGGTAAAACTACTCCATCTCCTTTTCTCTAAAAAAAATTCCGCAGGCTTTGCCCCAGATTGAGTTGCAACTATCTTGCATTATCCCCTGTACTAATCCAAACAAAACAAAAATTTGGAATCTGTATAGTTAGTCACTTTAATTAATGCGAGGGTTAATAAATTGGTCAATACACATATATTTTCACCTAAATTACCAAACAAATATTTGCATTGAGTAGTAGCTAATATATTGTAGAAATTTTTATACAAACTTATTTGACACCAAATAAATAAGGGTGATTTTAAATGCACCCACTCATTTAATCTTCTCACTTCAAATTTTCAACTCTAATAATTGAACTCCGGTATATATGCTATCTATCTTTTTTTTTCTCCTCTCATTTGTTTCGCTTATGTTCATTATCAATCAATATCCATGCAAAACATCTAATTTTAGCATCATTGTATTCTATGTACGTATGTTTATATATATATATGTACAAGCCATATATAATCATTTTTAACTCTATACATTTGAATAGCAATTAGCGAAATTATCAAAACAAAAACTAAAAATATAGAAAAAAAATACAATTCTAGCATGTACTAGAATAGAAATTCTGGTAAGATGTAGATTAAATTCTGTTTTAAAATTTTATATAAAATACAATTTTTGATTGTCTATGGATTTTTGATTGAATGTTGAACTCTACAAAATTATCATTATTGTAAATGTGCATTGTTCTAGGTTCTATGCAATTTTAAATCTATTGTAATAAGAGAAAAATATGGATAGTCCTTTTTCTTTTTAAACTAATTTTTGTGACAAGTAAAAGTTAAAACTAAGTTGTACCCAATATGTAATTCATTTGGACTCCTTTTTTGCATCATACCTTTTATTTAGTTAGTGATTTTCTACAATAACTTGCTTCTTGTTCATTATTATATTCTTGACGCTGTTGAGTATAATTCAGCTTTTTATTTATTCAAAAAATGTGATCTTGATTATGTTTCGAAATGACAAAATATTGATGTAATGTATGAAATAAAACAAACTATGACACTGTTTTTTGGCTTATTATTGGGTTTTTTTCCTCGAGAGAATAATTATTTGCTATGAAGTAAAATAGCATTGCAATCTATCAGATGGTTTAGGCGATTTCTATGCATACCAAATGCAATAGAATGGAATTCACAAATGATACCCCACTACTACAAGCTTCCAACTGTACTACCGCCAGTCGCTGCCGCCATCACCACCACCACCTCCCAAACTGCTCCAAAAGCCTACCTCTAATTTACCACAATCTCCTTATTCCACATCCAATCCATGAAACACCACTTACGCTCCAGAAATCTTCTGAAAAATTAGGAATTGAAGTAGTTCTTAATGGGTAGATTTTGTAACAAATAAATTTTAGCCTATTCTAATCTAGTGCTTCTGGATAATGAATGCTTTTGTTCCCATTGAACTATATGATGAATGTTCATCTGGCTCAGCATCTCTTCGAAACCTCTACCAAAATAAAACTATAAAACAAATTTTAACTAAAATTGTAGGGGATCTCTTTGAAATAGAGACCCCTCCAAAAATAGGCGTATGCTACTTGATGCGGCGAACACACGGTATTCTTTAGTAAAAGGCGAAAGAATAGTTCGCTTTGTGCTCACCGCGCAGCTGCGTGAATATTTATTTGATGCTAGATCGCATTCTTATTCTACTGCTCGTGTCTCTGCTTCCTTCTTCTTTCAATGTGGGAACACGAAAATGTGATTTACTATAATATCTTGCAAAATATACTATCATAGAGAAATGCGATATACTTCTCATATAAATCAAAATGCATTATAGTATTTTGCATTGGAGATGTTCTTGAAGTCCACACCAGAGCTTCAAAATCTGGGAGCAGATCAGGTAAATTAAAAAGGATAAAAGAACCTGCAAATGTATTTCTTCCAATGGACCAATAAAAAAATAAATGGAAGTAGATGATATCCACAAACCACATGTAATAAATTATAAAAACCTGTTCCGGAATTACACAAGAATTAACATTTTGTCAATCTTTTCGGTCTTGCTTGCAGTTGACAATTACTGTTTAATATGCCACTAGGCCGTATTTCAAATTTTAAGTCATCCTCAACAAATTAATTACTAAAACCATTATAAATATAATTGGTAGGGGCCGCGCGAACGCAAGCCCCCTCTGCCACAAATTATGATGTAGGCTCCACCACTTGGTTAGACCTTAGGCGCGCACCCTTCCTAAGTGCAATGGAAGTCACTAACCTAGGCCATGGGCCTTCTTGATCACCCATTGACCCCATCCAGGTAAGTATGTTGCTATGTACTACTCCATTCCATTTTATAGGCTTTCTTTCACCTCCTATCTCATACATTGCACTTGATCTAGCCTAAAGGCCGAGAAATTTATGCTTTCATTTGTCTCTTCATCTTCTCTTTACAGCTGTGATGGCCGACATTCAATCTTCTCACACTGATGTGGTGCAAAGACAAGTGGTGTGCATTTTTTGACTGTTGCTTTTTTCACCCCATATATAAACCAGTAGTTTCATTCGTATATGCTAGTTATTGTCTAATCAAATGATATTTAGCTATTAATATTAGTATACCATGGGGGTTGTGAATGGTTAAAATTCATTTGGGATCCCATGGGAGATTTTAAATAGCTTGTATTCACTGTATCATGGTTGATTCGGTGTGGTCATAATTTGTTTTTATTTAAGCGGTCACCTCGGTCGGCTTCTGGCATAGTGGGCAAAACGAATGGCTTGTTGGATGAGTTCAAGGTAGCTTATTTAGTATGTATAACGCCTCTCAAGATGTATCTCTCTTTATTAGTAACTCCACCCGAAGATCAATTCGAAGTAAATTGTGATGCGGCACTAACTCTTGGATCTAAAGGTTTCGGGATTGGTGTGGTGTTCAAAGGAGCGCATGGTGAATTTTTATATCCAGCAACATGAAAAAGGAAAATGATTGAATAGTGGAACTCCTGAACATTTGGCAAACTCAAATGTGTCGATATCAATGGTGACTCATTATTTCGATGAATCATTTCTTCAAACAGAAAAAGTTGATGTACACACTTACTCAAAATCTCACTTATCCAATTCCATCTTTGAAGACCCCATTTTCTCTGAAGAATTCGCCATGATATACCTAATCGATGCAAATCTTAATTTATTGAAAAGAACCGATTTCAATTCAATTTAGAGATACCACCTGCAAATCAAGTAAATTACAAAGGAAAAACCACCTGCAAATGTAACTTCCAATGGACCAAGAATTTGTGAATACTAAATAATATCAGGTTTCCTAATCCCCAAGAACAGCTCCAGTGCAAAATACTAAAGAATATCACGTTTCCCCACAGTATATTTTGCAATATATAGTTTATCATAATTCCCGATTCCCACATCAAGAGAAAAAGGTATCAAAGACATGAGCAGCAGAATAAGAATGCAATCTTGCACCAACTAAAAATTTTGCAGCTATGCGTTGAGCACAAAGCTAACTATTCTTTCGCCTTTTACTAAAGAATACCGTCTGCAAGCACACTAAGTTGCATACGCCTATTTTTTGCAGGGGTAATTTGCTGGGTCCTATTATATGTATGCCTATTTTTTGCAGGGGGTTTCTTTTTCAAAGAGATCTCCTACAATTCAAATTAAATTTTTGTATTTACGTGGTGTAATTCGGTGGGTACTGCTGTTTTTGTTCGCATATGTCATTAGCATAGTGAGTACTTGTTGAGAAATATGAACTGCACAAACGAAAATTAAATAAAGAGAGTACACCGGGTTGAGTTGCGGACTAGGTCTCTCTTTAAGACATTTCGCGGCTCTACCCGGAATTGTGCTAGCAATTCAGTAATCGCCACGCCGTCCCCAGGATGAAACAGCCCAGATACTCTCCTGTACAATCGACGTGCACTACCACTGATCGTTCAACAAATACTCTCAAATAAATGCTCGGAATCGGTAAATCTTTCACCGCCGGAAGCAAAAAAATTCCCTACCGAAAGCAAAAAAAAAAATTAGGGTTTTTGAATATTTTTGGTTTTGCGTTGTTGAAGAAGAGATAGACGATAAAGAATTTTTTTTGTTTTCTATATATTCAAGAAAAAAAATTAAAATGGTAGGATAATAAAAAAAATCCGTTTCGATGGAAAAATTCACGGAGACGTGGAGAGAAAATTGGGAGTCGTTTTTGGAAGTGGTTTAACCACTTTTGAAATTTAACAAATAAATTTTTTCTAAAACTATTTTGTATAAAAAATTTATATATTGCACAAGACAAGCCCAAGCTTGAGTGGTGAACCACATTCATCTGAGTTCTCAACCAATAGCACAAAATTTTAATGCTCAAATGGCTCAAGTCTTTAAGCCAATTTTCCTATATAAAAACCCATGAAAGGTTTTTTCTTTCTCCTGTGTGGGACTTGTGAAAACACCAATCTTGCCTTGTCTAAGTTTTTTCTTCAAATACATAATGCTCCAACAGTACTGTTGTATTTGCTTTTCTAGTGTATCTATATGGGTGGTCAGTGAGGCTTATGGCCCAGGTATAGTGGGTGTTGTTGTTTAAAAGTGTTTTCTTAGCTTTAAGCGACTAACAATCTGAAACTATTGGACTATTTTACTAAAGGAATTCATATTTGACCCCTTTCACAAATGCCAAATCTCACTCGAATTTCAATCCCTTTGTCTCTTAACAGAACACAAGAATGCTATATTATTTTTGAACAATCACCTTTCAAGTTTCAAAGACTTGATGCTTGACCCATGCATTGAAAGTTGAATTCTAGGTTTTTATTTTCTTGTTTATGTTAGTGCTTGACCCAGTGTGGGGACCACATCACTGTGAGAAGATTGAATGCCAGCGAATACCCCTATAAAAAGAAGACGTAGAGACAATTAAAAATACATCTTTCTTGGTCTTTTGGCTAAGATCCAGTGTAGTGTCTGTTCTTATCAGTTTAATATCTGATACGTGAGCCATCAACTCACATGATATTAAATTAACCCTTTTCAAGGGAGTGCCCACAACAATAGCTTCGAGCATCACTTTTATGTTGCACTATTGCATTGGCATCGTGCACCCACCAAATCAAAGTGTAAAAGATTTTGAACTGTTATTATTACTTAATTTTATTTATTTTTTATTATTTTCACCAATTTTTATTTATGCAACATTTTACATAAATAACAACCATTTCGAGTGATTAGTTTCTCTCTACTATTATAAAGGGTGTAAACTTTAAAGAGACCTGTTGAAAAGAACGACTTTGTTCATTACAATGTTTAATGGTGATTCATGTTCGATATAGTTTGATATAATGCTTAATAGTGTGAACATGAAGAACATGCTTAATGGTGTAGACCATATAAACAATGTTTCCCAATACCCACATTAAAAGAAGTAGAAGCTGATAAATGCGCAAGAAAAATGTAGAAGACCGAGAGAGCAGTATTTGTAAATATCATGCACATATGTGGGGAGCACAAAGCGAACTATTCTTTCACCTTTAACTAAAAGAATGCTGCATGCTCGCAGCATACAACAACATACTCCAATTTATGGAGGGGTCTCTCTTTTTCAGATATCCCTTACAATCTATTTTTCTGATAAATTCTCGCTTATATAGCTCAATGAGGCCCATGGCTTTGGTTAGTGACTTCCATTGCACTTTAGAGGGGGGCTCACTTAAGTGTTTCCTGCATCATTATTTGTCATATGCCCCTAACCGAAGAAGTTTCTAATTAAGTGTACAAGATCAATATGCCTTTTTGTTTCATGAAGACATGTACAATAGTCAATAGGGCTTTGTTAGGTGTTCAACTGAATTTATCAAAAACTTGTACTAAATGAGCATCAATGTCAATCATGAGATACATAAAAGTAGGGCCCGTCCGAAGGTATGGTGAAGAAGGCGACCGCCTTGGTCGGCCAAAATTTTTTTAACTTCTTAGGGGCCCCCAAATTTTTATGTCCTATATAAATATATATAGTGTTATATATGAACTATAAAAAGTTTAACCTTTATAAATATATATATATAACCCACTTAAATAGCAAAAATTAACATCAATAAAGCGGCATTAATGCTTTCCTCCAAGGTTATTAATTAATAATTATGTGTGTTAAGAAATACCATGAACCATATATTAAAGCCAAATTTCTTTTTCAATTAGCCGGTCATCACTATTTCACTTTCCAAATCTCTTTTTCAACGAGCCAACCATCCCTTAAAAAATTATACTTGTACTGTTAATGGGGGTCCATTTTCAAATTTCGCCATGGGCCCCCGAAACATGCAGACCAGCCCTGCATAAAAGGAGGACAAACCTGGTACTAGGATCAACCAAGCCTTGTTAGCCAAAAGGCCCAAAACTAAGGACTGGATGCAACAGAAAGTAATCAACAATAGCAATATAAAACTTGGCCCAACTAAGCGTAGTTCGCCAAAATTGCTGACTAAGTGTAACAGAATTAAGTAACAATAACAATATAATGAGAGCACATAATCATAAAGAACTTCATTGAGAATTATCCTAACAACTTGCAGATAATCATAAAGAAACTCTTCAAATGAAGCATTTGGTTCCATGTTCCCAAGTCAAAGAATTAGTAAGCAAAGAACTAAGGGACTGAACTATTCTCTCCTTTAGAAGTTATCTTCGCTATAGAATAAATTTAGTCTTTGCTAGTCTTTCTTCTGCAAGAATTACATTAGCTTCATGTATTTTGGCAAGATGAGAAAATATTCAACTGTGATGTTGTAGAGGCCTGAGGTAGCTTGGTGGTAATTAAGGCCACCCGTTTTCAAGCGGATGGTGCTAGATTCGATCTTCCTCTCCCTCTCCTACTCCCGCCTCCCCCCCACACACACACAACAAAATCCAACCCCATCGACACTTGCATTAATGTCCCATTTTGGAAAACAAATAGACTAATGTTAGACGAAGTGTATAACTGAGAATATGAAGTTGAATAGAGAAAAGTTTGATTCTATAAAACAAGAAGTGGAATTAGAACAAATGATATAATGTTATGGGTTCCTCTGTCAAATGAAAAAGGCTCTGCTCAATCTGTCATGGTTACCTTTTTCAAATTCTTTTGACATTATTGTTATATACTTGGTTAGTGATGTAGAATTCAAGAACAGCTGCTGTTAACTGCAAATTGTTATAATGACTTCTGATTGTATAAATAAATGAGATTGACAAATCAAAAAATTAAATAAATGAGATTGAGTATTGGAGCTTGCATCAAATAAAGATTCAAAAGTTTAGAACACATTTCTCTATTCCCAAATCATCAGAGAAGCAATTGTATTACTCAAGCAGCCGTGCAGTGAGCACAAAGCAAACTATTCTTTTGCCTTTTACTAAAGAATACCATGTGGCTGCTGCACTTAGTGGCACACTCTTATATTTGGAGGGCTTTCTATTTTTGTAGAGCCTCTATCATATTAGTTTTATTTTTTTAAAAGCAAATTACACTCACACTAAACTAGTTTTTTGTGCAAACGTGGTGAGTGATAATTGGTTATATACAAATTAAAAAGTGTTAGAAAGGCGATGGTTCAAATTAATCATTTTGTTTGCATCATGTGTAAAATTGGAAGAACAAAAACCTAAGAGGCTTCAAAACCCTGAAATACCTTTCGGGTTTATATAATAGTATATATGTTTTTGTGAGCAAATCTCTTTGGATTACTTTTTTTTTCTTTCAGATGGGCATAACTGACAAACCAACATTACTAACTCTTGACTCGAATCATTACAAGAAGTTAATAGATTCGTTTTACACAGGCACTCTGCAAGTTCCAAATACATGCCATATGGAATTTAGAGAGAGAGGTCGCTTTCGAAATGTGTTCAAAAAAGTCGAAGTTTAGCTTAATCCTTGACCTCTGTCTTAAACTGCTGCAATCGCCTGTCTTAAACTACTGCTTAAATACTTGGGCAAGTATTGCATTTCTATGCACTTACTGTGTGTGTTGGACTACTTGAAAGAAAGATATAGGATTTCCTCTTTTGCAAAATCCCTCGTTCTTTTTGCACTTGAAGTATGAGCGCTTAGGCCATGTTAGTGTATTAACAAAATGAAACCAAGATACTCTTCTACCATTGTTATATCTTTATCAAGTTCTTTTGATATTATTATTACTTTCTTTCCTTAAGGGAAACGCTCAAGACCACATGTCATAAAAGAACATATTTTGTCCTACAATGCTTAGTGATGGACTTCAAGAATGTGACATATATGTTCGAAAACGTTATTTTACTATTCAAGCAGCCACACAGTGAGCACAAAGAGAACTATCATTCCTCCTTTTACTAAAAACTACCATGTGCTTGCTACACTAACTGTTCGTTTGGTTCAATTTTTTATCCGTTCCCGGAACCCGAAATAGTAATTTCACAAGGAATATGAGTCTTGTCAACTTATAATTCAGCCTCTTGACGTTGAACTAAGAGACTCCTGGTGTGAATTTACCAATATAGGATTCTGCGATCGAATGACAAAAGTTCGAACCAAACGAGCACTAAGTGGCATACTCTTATTTTTGGAGATTTCTCTCTTATTGTAGGGAAACCGCCTATAATCTCAGGTAAAATAATAGGCATTTATTTAGTTTCTTATTCTTACAATAATCTCTCTCTTCTGAAATGTTTTTATCAACATGCTTCCACTCTTAAACTACAATTATTCTGTTACGGTCTGATCTAACAGTTATAATATGGTGCACTTCAATTCCTTACAAATTTAAATGTCATTCCTTTCCATACTTCCTATAGAAATCTAACCAAAAAAATAAATTTGGTAGTTAACTAAGGCTTTTCAAAATAGTTCTTCACCACTACTACTGCTACTACTTTATGTCCATTTTTAACTTCCAAGACAGTAATTTATGTTCATATTAAACATCAGCTCTTAATAATATATAAACTTGCAAAAGCATAGAACTATGAAGCAACAAGCCAAACAATAGTACGAAGACGCAAACCTATCGAGCACAGTGAAGTCCCACATTGAGAACATGTATAAAACAGAAAGGATATATATAGAGCTATCTAAGAACAAATGAGCACGACCTTACTTGAACAGGATCTGTTCTATAGGATCGTACCTCTGTATCCTTGATTTCTAAGGAGACAGGAACCTAATTCTGGTGGATGAACCATGACCGCATGACTAGAGCGTGATTAACAGCTCACCACTGGTCCAGTGTTGTAGCAGTAGATGATCGTTCTCGGCCGGGTTTTCTGGGCTGAGATGGTCTTGCGGTTGTCTGACAGAAATTACTTTTATTTTTTAACTTATTTTTGGAGGGGGTTTGGCTTTTTGTAAAGATCCCCCTACAATTGTAAATTTGAAGAGTTTCTCTTAATTTTTCAAAAGGTGTTGTTTTACCAATGAGTCAAAGACGTAGTTTGATATGCTTCTCTACTGAAAGTGGAAAAATAATCTAGAGCTAGGTTCCCCATGTTTACTTTATTTGTACCCATAGTTTGAGCCTTTCAGGGCTAATAACTCTCTGATACACGAGTACAAGTCCCGCATGGCCTAGGTTAGTGACCTCCATTGAACTTTGGAGGGGTGCTCGCCTAAGGTCTACCAAGTGGTTGAGGTTACATCATAATTCGCACGGCCCCCTCCAATTTTAGTTATAATTTTCATTTTTCATTAATTTGCTTGAAGTGATTTCCTTTTGCCATCCTTTTGAGTATCTAGGAAATGCTGAAGTACTTTTGATTTTGCAAAACAATATATATTAAAAACATGAGCACACGCATAAAATCATGCAGCCCCCACTGACACAAATACTTCAGGATCAATCTTATTTTGTTAATGTAATCTTTCATTGTCTTTCTTCTCTAGTTATTTAGTACTTCAGTATTGTATTTCGTTTTATAAATGTGCGAGTTATCTTTTCTTTAGTCACATGTTCAATATACGTACGGTCTCGCATATTTCCACTATAAGAATAAAAGGATTGATATACGGTATCACATGTTTTCTGCTATAAGAACAGATTGAAGGTATTGCACCCGCATTGAAAGAAAGTTCTCCCAACAGCAAAAGATAAAATCAGAGAACCTGTTGCACTAGAGGAGAATAACTCTATTTTTAAGTTCCTCTCTGCTTGCATCACTTTTTTCTAATATTGCTTAGTGTTCCTTTTGCATCATGATATTGCATGGGACAAAGTGACACACATATAACCCTTGTATGTTGCTGACACTCAACTTTGCTGTAGGGAACAAGGTAGCCAGCACCTTTTGAGCACTTTCTAGTTTGTGCTTTAGTTTGATTGCAACTAGTGTGCCTGACTAATAAAATAGAAAGAATACGCGTTGAGATTAGACTAAATTAGCTAGTAGCTTTTAAACTATGCAAATGAGCATAGGGTATATCGGTTTCTTTAATTTGGTCCAAAGTTAACTATTAGATAGAAAGCGTGACCAAATCCTGCATCGTTATTATGTGAAAGAAGGATGATATAGCTGAGAGATAAAATGGATAGGAAGAGACAACTTTAAGCATACCTTTCTCGGCCTTTTGACTAAAATCAAGTGTAATAAATGTTCTTATCAGTTTAATATATGATATGTGGGTCATTGATGACCCACATGCTTGCTATTGGGGTCTTCTGGCACACCCCACCAAATCATAAGAAATCCTTTCAATTTAATCATTATTATGGTGCATTGGCCTGGCACACCCCACCAAATCATAAGAAAGCTTTTCAATTTAATCATTATTATGGTATTGAGATTAGGAAGTGTTGGGGGTGGTAAATTAGCTAATAGAAAGAATATGCGAACACAAGAAAAAGCCTGGTTTCAACCAACAAATATTGAGAAAATAGTGAAGACAAATTTTGAATTTTTAAACTCTGGCTGGAGCCAAGTTTCTGCTCAAACAAGCTGCAGATCTGAAGCACACTAGCCCCTACAAGTGCTACTGAATAATCATCCCCTTGTGAACTGCCCATCGACTCATCGCTTCATTCTAATCATCCCCTTGTGAATTGCCGCTCGACTCATCGCTTCATTCTCTGCACACCACACCAATGGAGAGAAATAATTTCAGCTTAATTTACAGTACTTTCTGTTTTGCTAAAAAAAAGATCTCCAGAATAACAGTAAAATAAAATATAATCCAAGGACAAAACTTAAAACTTAAAAGGGTGTTCTTAAATACACCCACAAAATCAGTCTTATCACCCCACTAAAATTCAAAACTAAGTCAAATCTAGCCTAAAAAATATCGTAAAAAACTTTCTTCTCACCCCGATTTCTACCCTAGGAAAAAATCATCACTACTCACTATTTTTAGCTCGAGTTTTTTTTTCTCCATTATCTTTTTCTTTCTATTTTTTTTTAACAACAAAACACCATCACAACTAAGAAGCAGTCATCTTACAAAGCAAACCCGAAAAACAAAAAGAGGGCAAAGCCAACCAATTACAAGACAAGGAGCCCTTGCAAGCAGATTTTTATATCTCGTAGAATTTTTTAATACGTATTCTCATTTGTAAAACAAAATTCCTTTATGGCAAGAAAATCTCACCTTAGCCATCCACCATTTGCTCAATTTCAATTGCAGCAGAGAGGCAGTACCATGAATCCCCATCATACTTTCCGTCTCATTCTATGCTTTAATTTCTAGCAGTATCACTAGTGATAAACACATGGTTGATAGTTTCTCTTATTGGGTTCTCACAATAAAAACACTTGGAGGCTGACAGGCCAAGCAAATACCTCTCATTTGAATGCATTGATCAAATAGCTAAACAATAAACCACCTTGACCAGCTCTCAAAGCAAGAAAAACTCACTCCTAGGGAAAAACATATATAATCTAATAAGTTATGTTTATTATATGTTGAGTTTAATCACTGCATTGGCATTTAACTCCTAGAAGCCACCATTTGGACATTATTCATTATTTGACCTCCAGTTGGTGATTCTAGTTATAATACCAATTTGCTTCATTTACTTTCGCAAGAAAAGAGTATAGGCTTCAACTATGTGATACTGGTACGTGCCTAATCTAGTTAGGCTTGGAATGTGAGGCATCACCCAATAACACGACAATAAATTACTAGGTACGGGAGAATCCTTAATGGGCATGGGTACGGTGTTGCTAACAGGTGGACCAGTTAGACTTGTTTTGCTTAATGGTGCTCGTGTAAGGTACGTGGTGAATATTTTGTGTACTTGAGGGCATATGGGATATTTAAACTACCCAAGTTTTCTTCTTTTTTGTGCTGATTCGTGTAATTGTGTCTGATTATGTTGAATTAGTTCAAATGGTGCTCCAATTTTAGAGTTTCAATTTGAACATTTTAAGTTAATGGGTTAAAATAAACCGGGTCGTGCCATTCGTAAACAAGTTGTGTATGTATTAATTTTTCTGTCTGTCTATTAAATGAATCATGTATGGGTGAACCCTCTTTACTTGCCGTGAATTCAACCTGACACGAAACAACCAATGACAGGCCTATGAATAAGGTCATTTATTTTCAAGCAGCTAGGTTTAATCCCTCCCTTCCCTCTCTATGTATCCTAAGAAGAAAAACTCTACGTTTTCTTCCCACATTGGAAGAATAATAGAATAAATTGATAGTAAGTGAATAAAAGAGGATGTACTAGCATTGTGTTACATACTTACCTGGATGGGGTCAATGGGTGATCAATGAGGCCCATGGCCTAGGTTAGTGACCTCCATTGCACTTTGGAGGGGTGCTCGCCTAAGGTCTACCCAAGTGGTGGAACCTACATCATAATTTGTGGTAGAGGGGGCCTGCGTTCGCGCGGCCCCTACTAAATTTAGTTTTGAAGTTTGTTTTGATCAAGAACTACATGACTTTCCATAAATTACACACCATCGGTGCATGCTTCCAGATTTTCCCTTTGCAGTCAAGAATAAGCTCACGCAAAGGGTGGGATTCAGGTTCACTGCCTGAGAAAAGTTAGTTTGGAGAAAATCAAGTGCCTTTTTAATAGCCATAACTTACGTAAAAAGAGCATTAGTTCCACCACCATGATCTGCGAAACCCCATCGATCGAACTGCCCAATTCGTCTCTAAGCACCCAACCGTTTGCCACTATCCCATCTCTGCAGCTCCCATAGACATTGAGTTTCAGATAACCAGGGGGTTTTGGTCCAGCTCCCATTAACTGGATCAAGACTGAGACCATCAAACTGATCCACTCTTAATTGCATGTCAGCCGCCAAAACTATTGCTTGCCTAGTAATTCTTGTTGGAATATGAATCGCACAAATACAAATTGAACAATGTTACCAAAAATCAGCAATTAGGAACACCGGGTTAAGTTGTGGACTAGATCACTCTCTTTAAGACGTTTTGCGGTTCTACTCGGTATTTGTACTAGTAGTTTGCAATGATCACACTGTCTCTAGTATTCAACGGCCCAAATTTTCCCTCTATCTTGATTTCCATTCGCATGGTGGGAAACCAGAAATCAAACTCCCTAAATAACTCGGCCGGAATGGGTAAACTATTCCTACCGGAGATAAAAAAAATTGGAGGAATTTTTTTCAAGCTTCAGATGGTAGAGAATAATGGAGATAATTTTCTTTATATTTTTTTTGAGGTAGAAGACGGAACTTTTAAAGAAAAATATTTTCTTTCCGTTGCGATGAGGGAGAGAAGATCGTGTCAAGGGAGAGAAACAGATATCCAAAACAATGGCAAAAAACTGAGCCAAAGTCTTTCAAATTTTCGAAATTCAAAAAACAAGATCGTGTCAAGGGAGAGAAAGAGATATCCAAAACAAAGGCAAAAAACTGAGCCAAAGTATTTCAAATTTTTGAAATTCAAAAAACAACGTATTTTTAATAAATAAAAATTTCCAAAAGAATTTTGTCAAAAAACACTATCTTATTCAAAGCAAGCATGAACTCGAGTTCGGTTAGCACTAAAGTTCTTACCTAATAACACAAAAGTTTAATGTCTAAATGGGCTCGAACTTTTGATCAAATTCTTCCTTATAAAAACGCATTAAAGGTTTTATTTCTCTCCTATGTGAGACTTAAACACAAAAATACTTACTTCGGTGCTTGCTTTGTTTTTTTCTTTCTCCCAATTTTTCAAATACATAAAACGAAAACTGGATATTCTCAAAGCATTCTTCATTCCTCCCTTTCCAAATACTAATTCATAGCACAACCCTGAAGATTTCTGACCAACTCTTCTTTAATGGATTGCAATTCCATCCTCATTTTGAGCATTGCATTTAAGCCACTTCCAATTGTATTCCTTTACTATCAATTGTGTTAATTTGGTTTTTAAACAATTGTATTTGCATCAATATGTCCTCTAAATTGTGTCAATTTGGTTTTTGAACAATGGTGTTTGTATCAAATTTGTCCTTTAAATTATCAATCGTGTCAATTTGTCAACGTTTTGTAACGGACAAAAATTATGAACCAGCTTCAATTTTTTTGCGTTTGTCAGTATTGATTGTTAAAATATAAGGGTGGACATAAATCATAAATCGTGAAATTAATTGGTGTTGGTCACAATTTTTGTTCAAGACAAATAAGATCTAAATTGAGAACAAAAACTACAACCGGCCCATTCGACTGTGACCAAACCCATTTGACTAATAATTTGATAAAAATTGGATAGAGGGGAGAAATTGCCCCAAATACATTAGTTTAAATCTAAGTTGAGGCAACTAAGGGCATGTTTGGCGGGATAGGATTAAAAAGGGCGGTGTTATTTACACCCCCAAATGTGTCATAAACAACCTCTCTAGAATTTAACTAAAAATATATTTTAAATCCTCCCTTGTTTATCACTAACACTCTTCTTTAGTAATACACCCTCTTCATTTGAGTTGAGTTTATATGAATGCACTCACTTCTCATTAGACGGGCCTTAGGAGGATGTTAGTGATAATAAATTTACCATAGGAGGTTATTGTGACAAATATAAGGGTGTAAATAACACTGCCTTTAAATAAAGAGAAAGGAAAATACATTAAGAATTCATTTGATAACAAGATAAAAAATAATAACAAAAACGATTGATTTATGCAAAAAGTTAGAAAACAAATTGAGTAATGTTTTGAAATGCTCTCCATCCTTATTGTCGTGGAAATTTTTTCTTGCTCACAATCCAAATAATTTTTTTTCATACAAAAAAACTAAAAATTAATAAAATCTATATTCCAACTTCTAGCATTAATTAATTATTTTTTCAATCACTTTCTACTTTGTTATTAAACAAAGCCTAAATGTTTAATCAAAAAAAAAAACAAAGCCTAAATGTATTGTCTTACTAGTTTATTTCAATAGTATCAAATCAGTTTATTTCTATACTATTTGACCTGATATGAGAGCATCATATAGTTCAACTTGTTTTTCGGATTAACCAACCAAATCGGCTTGTACCAAAATAAATTGTTTTTTTATACAGTATGATTTTAAAAAATGTTTTACTTTGGCAAAAAGGTGAATAATACCAAGTATAATCCAACATTGCTAGCCTCGGATTTAAACTCTGGCCAAATGTCAACCTAACTTATTTTCATATACCAACAGATCTCTCATGTTTTTTAAATATTTAGGGTTGGTTCGATTGCGTAAATTATCTCATTTATAATTTTTTTATTATAAATTAACAAATTGTCAATTGTTTCATTTTAACAAAAAAAAATTGTGATATAATTTTTTTTCCATATGAATTTGTATGATAGTTATTTCAACTATATCTAGATGTTTTCTTATTTAATGTATTACCTATTAACTTAATTTTATAATTTTATATACTTAGTTTATTTTTACAACCAAACGTTCAAATTAAATAATTTACGGATCAAACAATTTTAAATGATCTAATTTATAAATTAGAGGACAACCAAACAGACTTTCAGTGAATGAGAAATAGTCTCCCCATTGACAAGTTTCGAATTTAAATTTTGAGTTCTTTATAAAAGTGAATAGTATCATATGCCTGGTCATTTCCGTCGTGATTGCATTATATGCATGAGTAACATTAATATTTTTTCACTAATTTTGATAGTATAGTGAACACAAAATGGTAGTTTCGTGGCGAAAATTTCTTTGTATTAATGTAGATATGTTAGAACACGTTATCGTCACAACTGTTTAATGAATAGTTACCATGTTCCTCATATTTTATTTAAAAACTTACATGAGTAAGAAGGTAGTGTCGTAGTTAAGAAATATAGTTAATGGGGTCATTAAATTATGTACCGAAATATGATTAGTGAAATCATTAAATAATCTATCACAAAATCTCACACTAATTGTAATGATTAAATTATCAATTGAAAATAACTAGAATGAGCAATGGTACTTGACCCAAAAAAGTACAATACAATAAGTCAAAAACTAGTGTAAATGAATTTTCTATCACTCATAAATTTCATGCATGCTCTGATATTGAAGTGTGTATTTGTAGTCAAAATGCATTTAAGATGCAATTTTTTGGCTTAATAGCATTTTTTATGAAAAATATTTTTGAGCCAAACTTTTCGTATATATATATATATATATTTATAATTTGACCCCGATACTAACTACTTTTTCTACATCTAGTTAAGTGCAGTCAATTGTATATACCAATCTAAATATATCTAAAATTTACCCTATTTAATTGTTTATTTTAAATTTTAGGTAGGGTCATTGGACCTAATAAAGATGCACATGGCCAGGCCCATGCACCTGAGTTAGTTTAGTTGAGAGGTGTTCATTTACACTTGATAGAGATTTTAAGTTTGAGTCTCACTAAGGAAGGAATCGGGTGGGTTTTTTTGTTTATGGTCAAATGAAGAGACTTAAGGCCCTGTTTGTTGAGTATTTATTTTTCAAAATTTTAAAAACTCAACTTAAAATCAATTTTCTTTTTACACTTTTCAAAATTTATTTCACTTTACTTTCTCTCTCTAAAAAAACTTTTAAAACACTATAACTTTAAATTCAAAAATTAAAATTAGACAAAAAATATATATTTGAAACCTACTCGTCGAGATCTATAAAATAAGATCCATTGTGACTATTTTTTAAAAAAAAAATTATTAAATTTTTTAGTTGTTGAAAAAAAACTCAAACAAAAACCAAATTTACTTCTCAACATACTTCCAAATTATACCGAACACCATATTTTAAAAACTTAACTTAAAAACTCAACCAAACATCACCTTAGACTTCGCTTATAGTTAAAAGAAAAATACAGCCCGTACATTAAGTGGTACAACTTAAGTAACGAAAAAAAAAAAAAAAAAAAAACTCACAGCTTAACACAACAATATGCATACAGTAGTTGCTAATATATTATACAAACTTTTTATAAAAACTCTTTTGACCCCAATTAAATAAAAAAAAAGAAGACAACACGTGAAGGATCTACTTAATAACAATATGATAACAAAAATAATTAATTTGTGCAGAAGTTAGAAAATAAATTGAGTATTGTGGTGAGATATTTTGAATTTTTTTTCTTACTCAGAACCCAAAAGAAAATCATAGAAATAACTAAAAAATAAAAGATTTGCGCAAGTCAATTGTTTTTGATATAATTTTTTATCTTATTATTAAATAGAGCCTATAAATGTATTGCCTCGTCAGTTTTTTCAAAAAATATATATAAAATTATGTGGTCCAGCAATTTCCATTTGCATACACCTTTACCCTACATGCTGTACCAATATGTATTATTAAATAGGGCATTTGTTATAAAGTATATTTTTTCAAAAAAATCCAAAGACTGCCTTTTTTTTTCATATTTCCGTAGTGATTCACCAGAAATCAGTTTTTTCTTCAGGAGGATCTGAACCAATATATATTTTTAATTCAATACCTTAACAAGTTGGGCGTTTGGTCTAGTGGTATGATTCTTGCTTTGGGTGCAAGAGGTCCCGAGTTCGATTCTCGGAACGCCCCTTTCATTTTTCTTTTTACAGCATGATTTTAGCAATCTCCTTATGTTCTGTAAATATTTATAAAATGAGAAAAGTGAAAAGTACCATACGATTGCCTATAGTTTTATTTAAAACTGTTTATTTTAAAGACTAAGAAGGTAATTACAACTTGTGCATTAGGCGATACAACTCGAGTACAAATTCTATAGTATAAAATAAAACAATCTTTTACGTGACCATAACAAACAAAATCCAAGGACTAAGAATGCATCTAACATATCTAAGGGTCATAGTCGTTCTTTTAAAATAAAAAATAATAAAGAAAATAATTTTCAAATAATGTGTGCACCTTTGTCTCTCCCTCTCTTACCGTATTTGTTGTACACAGTACACTCTCTCACTCTCAAATCTATAAACAAAAGAATCATCTTCTCTTTCATCTTATTACCCTCTTAGAGTATCTCGTGTAAATTTTGGTCCTGTGTAAAATATACAAAACTTAGTAATTTCCTTTGTCTTCACCAATCTTTTAACTTACTTGAACGCATAGAATCCGTGTAAAATATACGACCTATAGTGTAAGAATCATCCTCTCTTTCATCTTGTTACCCTCTTATTGATCTTTTCAAATTTTTACACAAGATTTAGAATTGTTTCATTGGAACATATTTTTTAAAAATTTCATCTTTTGTAAAATGGCACGTATGATTTACACTTTATTTTATATACTAATATTGCTTTAACTTTTTCCTAAATCTTTGATTTAAATCTCCCTCTATCCCCTTAGAAATCTCTTTATAAAGTCCAAAATATGAACACCTAAAAAATCTTTTTAATTTTTTATTTCATTCTTTTTTTATCCAAACTTCTCTTGCACACTTATCAATCTCTTTTTACCTCTATTTTTACTTTTTAACCTTTCATAGTCGTCAATATAATTTGTTTAAGAAATAAATTACTACATTTTTTAAAGTAAGAAATTAATTTACTATTCTAATTATTCCAAATAACTACAAACAATTAGTCAAAATGTGAACAACGTCTTAGACTCTTAGTTGCAAAAATATTATTTTTATTTAACAAATAAATTAATTTATAATATTGTTTTCGTAATTTTCAAAATCCATTTTTAAATTATTTTTTCCGTAGGGATGAAAACAAATCATATTGGGTCCTATATTATGTCAAACATTTTTAGTTAAATATATTCAAAAAAATGTAGAAGATAAATTATTATCGTAATTTTTTACAGTTGACTACCCGTAATTGACACTAAATGTTACAATCTTAACTAAAATACCCAAATGTAAAAATCACTCCCTATACTTGAAACTGATTTAGTCATCTTGATTATTAATTGATTTTTTTCCCGTCTTTGTTGCGTAATATTTTTAATATTTTTTGTAAAATATTATTAGAAATAACTTTTAGATATTTGAGAGAGCATGACAAAATAAGAGTAATTATTCTTAAAGTAAAAGTTCAAATTTCTATTTAGAAGTAATTATTGTGAGGGAGCATAAAATTTGGTTAAGGTAAAACTGGCAGGCCACGCCCAAACGAAGAAGAACAGCTAGAAGACATGCTGAAGTAAGGGCGTCTGATCACGCCGAAACGCTGAGACGGACAGCCGGGGCCGAGACCCCAAGGGAGCCCGCACGTGCCATAGCACGTGTGGAATGTGCGAGAAATACGTGAAAATGATCATACCAAATCGTACGGGTCTGTACAGAATCGTACAAATTTTCACTGCTCCACTACC
The DNA here is from genome assembly GCA_021464415.1 of Lonicera japonica. Taxonomy (NCBI): domain Eukaryota; kingdom Viridiplantae; phylum Streptophyta; class Magnoliopsida; order Dipsacales; family Caprifoliaceae; genus Lonicera; species Lonicera japonica. The sequence goes on along the minus strand of CM038466.1, from coordinate 32,353,818 downwards.
AACGTATGAATTCAGAAGTTATTAGTAGTGGATAAGGGAACAAAGATTAGAATATTATCCAAATCTTACCCTCTTTAATCATTTTAACATCAACCTTAATGAGTAAGTGTAACCCTAATTCTATATGTATAAATAGAAGAGGGGAAGTTCAGGAAAATGGTTGGTTGCTGGATATTTGGGTGAATAGTTGCTAGTTTACTTAATTTGTTTTAGAGAAAGAGAGCTTGTAACATCATTAATATTGCCTTAAGAACTCAAAACAGTAACCACACACACATAAACAGAGGACGTACTAATGAATCAGCGTAAACGCTGCCGGAAGAACCTATTGTACCCAAAAAGTTCTTTTGTCACACCTCACAGCTTTTTAAGTTCACTCTGACTCGTTTCTCAAAATCTTAGTGAGTTGGGCTATAAAATTTGCGCCACCCACACATTGTAATAAATATCAAAATAATTAGTTTTATTCTTAATCTAGATTAAGATATATTAAGCTTTTACCATAAAAAATGCAAAAATTGAAACTCTTAATTTTTTGAGTTGATATTTGATAGTGTAATGGTAATCCTGGGTAGATTAAGAAATGTCTAAATCTATTCCTTAATCTTACAAAATAAAATAAAAAAATCCCTTCCTCCCGCCCCATGAATCAAACCATTGACTTCAAAACAAGAGTAAAGGTGACCTACCACTGGGCCAACACTTTTTATCAATGAATTAAGGTTTGTTATTACTAGGTGGATTTTAAACTTTTTGGCTTTTCCTTTGTAAAAATTTTAGTTTGATTTTTTTTTCAAAATCTATATTTTAAAATTTTCATTTAAAAAGAAAAAAAAAACAAATGGAACGCCAAAAAGTAAGGAAGGTCCAGAAATCTTATTCATCACTCTTTTATGTTAAATACTTTTTCAAATTACACAAAATATCTTTTATCTTAAATTTTTATTTTTGTAATAATGCCGGATGACACGGACATACACTAGTAAATAAATAAATAAGCTCACATCTAAAGAACACAACAATTGTGTGTCCAATAAACAAGGCCACTTGCCAAAACAATTATGATTCACCAGAGCATTGTGCATCTGTAAAATGTTCAACCATATGGATTTATAATGTACATTGTTTTAGCAATAGCCATATTTGTTCGGACAATGAACCCACCATTCACCAATAGAAGACCCAACAAGGAAGGAAAACATTTACTCCATCCATAACAGTGTGACTTCATTTTCAACAGAACTCTTCAACTCAAACTTTATACATGATCCATATAATACAGAGTTATAATAACACCACACAACAATTATTCTTCTTGCTCCCTTGTATAGGAACTTTAAGGTAAGGGTAAGTAATAATTTGTAAAGGGTTGCTTCAGAACAAGATAAGGAATATACAACAATTTCGAACCGAGGAAAACCATCATTCTACGATCAGTAAATCCACTGTCAACAGATGGTCAATAGCGAAACTTGATCCAAAGGGTAATTAAATCTTCAATGGTATGTTTGATTGCAAAGTTGAAAAATGATTGGGAAAACAATTAGTTTTTATAAAAAGTTGGTAACAGAAATGAGTAATTTGGTGAAATATTATCCATCTTTTCCTTATCTCCATGGAAAACAAAATATACCCACTGCCCAAGGAATTGGATTCTATGTAAAACCAACAAAGTGATGGAACATGGAACCAAATTACACACCCATCTCATTTTCCAACTTCACAATCCAACACACCCTAAAAGCACATAATTCTCCAGTCAAGCCTTGAAATCAGCTCCAAGAATAGAGCTTGCCATATTTAGGGCCATTTGTTTCTTTTATCTAAATCTGAAAATAGGTGGGTTAACGTGCCTCCATTCAGATTTTTAAGAGAAACAAAAAGTACCTTAAATGCCATTAGAAATCCAACCATCTTTCATTCTTTCTTTCCACATTCCCCATCTCCATCTCACACTTGAACAACGAGCCACACACCTCGAGATGAGGCTACTAGTGACACTAGAATCAACATCACGATGAACAAGAAACCCCGCGTTTGACAAGCTCGGTAATCTTTCTAAAACATGAAAAATCAATGAAAGTGTTGTCTCAATGTCATTTATTACTAAATATGCGATTATTTCCTTCAACCCCTTTATCTTATTGTTAATTTCCAAGCCTTCTAAGAATGGACTTGCCTCTAATTCGGACCAAACACCAGACCCCAACGTAAGAGAGCTCAAGTTTGGAAACTTATTGAACAAATCCTCAAGGCTAATCTTGATCAAGTGACTTGATCGGACCGAATCTGCCGATTTCGTCGAGTCTACTATTAGGGTTTCGATTGTTGTACCAAATGGGAACGAGGAAAGTAGGTTAGAAAGGTCTCTTGATTCAAGCCGAAGCATTTTCAAACAACTAAACTCTTTCACCTTAAACTCACTTGCCTTCTCGAGGGTAAGATTGAGATCAGACAACAATGGAGCTTCAATAACAAGTTCCCTTGGCTTTACACACTTGAGTTTAAGTTGAAAAAGATTCGGTGCAAGTATAGTTAGGGATGATGGAGCATTGGATACCGTCCATTGACAGGTTTTAAGGTTCAAGAGATGGATTTTGGGTTCTTTGAGTCCTCCAACGCCTATCAGATTGAGAACTCGAAGAGAAGGGAAGCAATCGTTTACCTTGTTTAAGTTTTCATCGTCTAGTCTTATGAATTCGAGAGTCAAACTTGTGAGCATGGGCATCGGGTTCAAATTATCTACGGACAGCCAGGCATTCTTCACGTCTAGCTCAATAAGATTGTGACCTACATATGAGAAAACTAATCTTAATCAATCTATTTATAACATAGAGTGCAATCAAAACACTTTATGATGATGACTAATGCCAATTATCCCATTGTAATGGAATTGGTTAGCACAATTCACCATGGTAAATAAGTTCCACTCTTCAGCACTGATTAGGTTCAAATTGTTGTTTCTATAAAATGCAAAAGTCAAAGTGGGGACTCTTAATTTGAGATGGAGGGAGTAAATTTTAAGTTTGACTAGTAGCAGCAGACAGTATCTCCATAGTGGGTACAGAAACCATAAAATCAACCAAAATTTGGCCAATTATGCAATTCAATCGATGAAATATTGAAATCACTGTTGACTCCTTATTCTCCAAGGCTCAAAATTCTGAATTTTAAATATCACTCCCAAAGTTGTAAAATTCTAATACATAGTTCTCGATCATGTATTGTCAAAATATTGTAAAATCCTATCAGCTAGTACAATAAAACCCCTAAAATATTGAAAAATCTTATCAGAAACTAGACCTACTATAGAATTGAACAAGGCTACACTCTCATATGCCTGAACTGTAATATACAGAACATACTATGACCTCGAACACCAAATAAATCATGTTAACATTTTCATAATCACATAAATACCAAAACAAGCAATTTACAGAGAGCATACATATGAACAGGACGATTACATGTATCTATACTATATTATAAAAAGCAAAACCTATTCAACAACCACTGAAGCTGCGTCAAACTTTTGAAATGCCTATTTTACCTCGATTTACCATTTCATAAAAAAATTGCTAGCCATGGGAATCGAATCCTCGACATTAAACAATCAACACTCGTACCTAACTGCTAGACCATCTTTCACTTTTGTTAAATCTTTCTCCTTAAGTTGTATACATTCAAGCAGCACACGCTATGCACTAGAATCTGCAATTTGATACCTAGTAATTCCTTAGATTATGCATAGATTATTCAAACAAAGTCAGCATATCCAATGGTATTTGGTCAAAGTGGTAATAACGTGTGTTTTCATGCTCAAGCCTTAAGGTCATGAGTTTTTTCCTCTCCCTTTATGTAGAGTATAAATTACCCTTTCATGCTTCAAAAATTAAAATAAAGTAATGCTTAAACAAGGATGACCATAAACCTGAAGAACACATGTTATTATCACTTGACCAAATACCATTTAATGTGCTTATTTTGTTTTAAACTTTTAGGTGGTGTTTGTTTTTACCTCTTAATGCTGAATGGAAGTCTGTTCAGCATTAAGAGGTAGAAATGATGTTTGTTTTCTTGCCTCTTAATGCTGATTGGATTAAAATTAAGCATTCAGCCTTAAAAGACAAGACCTGTGCTGACTGCTTAATTTCAGTTTATTGAAAATTTATTCCAATAGTGTCCCTACTCTTTCTATTCATTAGCTATTGATGTATGCCATAATAAAAAGGGCAAAATTCTAAAATGCCATCTATTCAGCATTGAGACTCAAATAAAATCAAATAGATGTTCACATTCAAAGTTCAGCATTCCATGGTCTGCATTCAGAAGTTGGAAAAACAAATGGACCCTTATACATAATATGAGCCGATTCTAGTATAAATATATATATATAGAGAGAGAGAGGGGGGGGGGATATGAACTCACAGTGGGAAGAAATGAGAGACAAAACCTCCGTCCGTCTCCAGCAAGACTGAATCCAAAAATCCGATATCTCAACTGACTTCAACCTCTCACAAACCTTGGGCAACCACTCTTCCACGAACTTCTCATCACTTAAATACAGATCATCAGACTCATCCTCTACATCGTCATAAGACACAACTCGAAGCGGCTTCTCAATACCAATCCGCACACACTCTACCAGTCTCGAATTCTTGATCAAGTTATTGAAGATCGTTTTAAAAGGCGTCGTTTCTGACCTGCTCATTGTTTGTAGTAGCAAGAATACCCAGTGAGGAAAGCATTTTCTATTTCCCAGTTTGGACTTGCTCAATTTATGTACAAACCTTTTGTACAAACAGTTGTGCTAACAATATGAAATACAAAGAATGGCAGGCAACACACTAAATCTGTGACCCCATGGGTTCATTAGAGTGGTGCAACATCAATTTATGCAAAAGACTTATACAAAAATTAAGCCAGCCAAACATTTTCTAAACTTAATACACAAAGTACAATAAAAAATTACTTACTTCGTGTGTTTGATCAGCAATGTTTTTGATGGAAATTTTGGTAAAAGATTCAAAATATATACAGTTATCCATCTTTTGGCTAGTGTTTGATTGCCTAATTTTCTAGGCCATTCTAATTCCATCTAATTCCTTGGTACAAGTACATGATGCATAAAAGAACTTCAATTCTTAGCTTCCCCCAATGAAAAAAAATTCTTGGTTAGTTCAATTCTAGGTAGAAAGTGCGCAATCAAGCACCAAAATTTGAAATATATATTATCATGGTAAACGTACTTCAATTCTTAGCTTCTCCCAAGTAAAATAAGTTCTAGGCTAGTTCAATTCTAGGTCTAAAGTGCACAATCAAGCACCAAAAGTTGAAAAATATGTCATCATGGGAAAAGTACTTTAATTCTCCGATTCAAAGAAGAAACCTTAGCTTCTCCCAAGGAAAATAAGTTCTAGCTTAGTTCAATTCTAGGTAGAAATTGCGCAAATCGCAATTAAGTTCTAGGTTAGTTATAGGTAGAAGCACCAAAAGTTGAAAATTATGTCATCAAGTGAAAAGCACATATTTCCACATAGAAAACAAATAAAATCAAACTCCTTTTATGTTTTCTATGAAAAATTCAATAGCCTACAAAAGAATTTGTCTAGAATTAAACATTTTCATCCACTTTTTATACATACTTCATTGGAAAATTTAAAAATAGTGCATGTAGTGATTGAAGATATAATTTTTTACCTGGTTTCGGGTGAGCGAGATTTGATGTATCGATCGAAAGAGCATTGAAGGTTGATGGAGGGGATTTCATCGGCGAGGGAATTTAGGGTTTTGGAGGCGAGGCGGCAGCGAGAGAGGGAGAAGGAGTCGTCGATTCGAGAAAGGATTTCGAGGATGAGATGCGAGGGGAGATTATCCATCGGACAAATTTTTCTTGGGAGAAAGGAGACGCAGGCGATGAGTTGAGGAGAAGGTTTTCGTCTTTTATTTTCATGGTTAACATTTGATTAATTTACATTATCGTTAATGTAGTAGGTACGGATGGAAAAATGATTGGTGAATTAAATATGTTATAAACATTTTTTATAAAGGGTACGTTTAATTGCAAGCTTGGAATTTAGATGGAAATAAAATAAGTTCCAGGTAATTGAATTGCCTAGAATTGAATTGCATGGAAAATGTAATTAAATGTGTTTGATTGCCTTAATTTTCTACCCGGAAAATATTTGTTGTATTGTGACATTTTTAATGTAGAAAAAATTATGTGTATTTTTTTTTACATAATTTTATAGTCATGATGGATCTTGTTTAATTGATCTTGATGAGTAGATTTTAAATATAAAATTTTTATTAATTTTTGAATTTTGTAGTTTAAGTTATAGCATTTTTAGTGTAGAAAATGGGTAAAATGTTGTCTTGAAAATCGTGCAATTGCCTGGAAAATAAAAACTAGCCCCCCCCCATAAAGAAAATATTTTCCTTGTTTACAAGGAAAATGTAAGTGTGTGAGCAAAAGTGGGAAAATATTTTTCCTAGAAAAAAAAGTAAATCAAATACCTTAAGTTGTCAAATCAAGTGGAAAATGGGTATTTTTCTTGGAAAATATTCCCAATCAAACACACCCAAATTTTAACTAAAAATATGTTTTTGTTGCGAGAAAAACTCTACTCAACTCTTTATTAGATGGGTCATTTAAATAGAATATAAATACAATAGTAAATAGGTTTAGCAAGAGAGCCCAATATGGCCTATTATACATAATTTACACAAAAAAATCCATAATACATATTTTATCTATACGGTAACACATTACGTGTAATTTCCTTCAACACTTCCCCTTGTGCTAAGTCGGAGCTAGAATTGTATATGTCTTGTTGCTTGATTAAAACCTTGTCAAGTAAAAACCCTGTGAAAAAAATAACTTTAATCGAAAGAAAAGGAGTACAACATTATGATAATTATGTTAGACTTCATTCATTGAGTCTATATTTTTTATTTGATCATTACTTAGATCAATAGAATTTGCACATATCGTTACCTCGTTAAAAACCTTGCCAAGTAACAAAATCCAATTCAAAAATGAACATTGGTTTAAAGAAAATAGTATAACGTAATATCATGTTGATGGTAGACTCCCCCTCAAGTCCACACATCACCCTGATGTTTGCATTAATCAAGGAATTTTAAAAGTTTATGCATGAATCGTTGCCTCATTAAAAACCTTACCAAGGAACAAAACCATGTGGGAAAAATAACCTTGGTCGAAAGAAAATAGTATAACGCGTGTCATCGATCAAGGGAGTTTAGAAAACCTACGCATTCCTATGATTTTCACATGTTTTTCAAATATACCCTTAGGCAAAGATTTGGTAAACAAATCCGCCACATTATCCTCAGACCTTACTTGATTCACTTGAATCTTAAGGAGAGCCTGTTGTTGCTGATTATAGAAAAACTTTGGATATATATGTTTTATATTATCACCCTTGATATAACCTAGCTTTATTTGTTCGATGCAAGTTGCATTGTCTTCATAAATGCAAGTAGGCTCTTCAGTGGTAGAACTCAAGACACTAGATCCTCGAATATGTGTAATGATTGCCTTTAACCATATACACTCACGAACCGCTTCATGTAAAGCGATGATCTCAAAGTGGTTCGAGGAGGTAGCCACAAGAGTTTGCTTGGTTCATCTTCAAGATATTGTTGTGTTCCCAATAATAAATACATAATCAGTTTGGGAACGACCTTTATGTGAGTCAGAAAGGTACCCTGCATCAGCAAAACCAACCAAAATATCATTTGGGGTTTTAATAGAAGGGCTAGCCTTTTCGACATCAACATTTTCTTTATAAATTGTCGTGTCATCTACAATTCCTTTTGCCTCTCTGTAAGGAAAGAAAAGTCCCAAGTCAATGATTCCTTTTAGATATCGAAAAATATTCTTAATACCGTTCCAGTGACGTTGCATTGGCGCTGAGCTAAATCTAGCTAATAAGTTCATTAAGAATGCTATGTCTGGTCAAGTATATTGAGCCAAGTACAATAATGCGCCTATTGCACTTAGATAAGGAATTTCAGTTCCTAACACATCTTTGTCACTTCTTTTGGACGAAATGGATCTTTTCTTGGATCCAAACTTCGACCGATCATGAGAGTGCTAGCAGGATGCGTTTTGTTCATGTTGAATCGCCTGAGCATCTTTTGGACATACGCAGACTGGTGGATTAATATTTCATAAGCTCAATGTTCTAGTTCAAGACCTAGACAGAATCGAGTTTTTCCAAAATCTTTCATCTCAAATTCGGATTTCAGGTAACTAGTGGTCTCTCTTGTTTCATCAAAAGTACCTATTATGTCCATGTCATCAACATATACAGTTACAATTGCGAATTCGAAACTTGTTTTCTTTATAAATATGCAGGGGCATAATTCGTCATTCTTATATCCCTTCCCAATCAAGTCGTCACTTAGATGGGTATACCATATCCGTCCAGATTGCTTTAATTCGTAAAGTGAGCGTTTCAACAAAATTGCAAACAAACTCTGTGGTTTAGAGTCACTTGACTTGGATAATGTAAGGCCATCATGCGCTTTCATATATATATATATATATATATCTCTAAATCAAGATCCCCATAGAGATATGCAGTAACAACATCCATGAGCTGCATTTTCAGTCCTTCAAAAACTACGAAGCTAACTAAGTAGCGGAATGTTATAACATCCATTACGGGAGAGTATATCTCCTCGTAGTCAATTCCAGGGCATTGTAAGAAACCTTGCGCCACAAGGCAAGCCTTGTACCTTAGAACTTCATTCTTCTCATTACGCTTTCTGACAAATACTCATTTATGTCCTAAAGGCTTTACATTTAGTGGGGTTAGCACTACCGGACCAAATACATGTCTTTTTGCCAAAGAATCTAGTTCTGCCTGGATTGCTTCTTTTCATTTAGGCCAATCTACTCTTTGTTGACATTCTGTAACATAACGAGGTTCAACATCATCGTGCTCTATGATTTTCTGAGCAACAGTGTATACAAATATATCATCAATATATATGGAAGATCTTTCTATCAACTCGTATGCCTTATCATAATTCATTGAGATTTCTTTGTTCTTTGCAATCATTTCAAACATCGGAGTATCCTCCAGTACTGATTCATGGATATTACTATAATTAGAGATAATCTCATGAGAAGGGTTATTTTCATTGATGATTAATGGATCGGTTTGTGCCTTACTCTCCTTTTTTTTCTTGAGTGAGTGTCAGTAGAACCAAGTGGCCTCCCCATCTTCCTTTAAGGAGCCACGGCCTTAATCACACATACACTAAGTGTGGTTGTAGTATCTTTATTTACTACACCGTGCCCCTTGTCAGGGATTTCTAACCTGACAGGCACATTTGTAATTAGTATATGTGATCTCGTCACTTTTGCGATATCAGTAAACGCACTAGGCATCGAATCTGCTACGTTCTAAAGATCGATTATTCTTTTCACTTCACTTTCACATTGTGAAGTGTAGGGATCAAAATAAGACAGGGTGGTAACAAACCACGACAATTCCTGTCGTTCCTTTGTAAAATCCTTTTTCCTATATCCCCATAACTACGGGAAGATTGTCTTATCGAAGTGACAATTCGCAAATTTAGCGGTAAAAAGATCACTTGTCAAGGGTTCTAAATAGCAGATAATTGTTAGGGATTCATATCCAACATAAATGCCTAATCGTCTCTGGGGACCCATTTTATTGCTTTGTGGGGGGCGCAATTGGCATATATACTGTTGAACCAAATATGCGTAAGTGTGAAATGTCAGGCTCATATCCAGTTACCACCTGGTACACAGAAAATGGTTGGTTAGCAATGGGTCTGAAAAGAATAAGTAAAGCCGCATATAATATTGCACAATCCCAAGCAGATATAGGCAAGTTGGTGAGCATAACCAGTGCCCTGTCCACCATCTGTAATCTTTTGATAGTGGCTTCTACCAGATCATTTTGTGTATGCATATGGGGAACATGATACTCTACATCGATCCCAATAGACATGCAATAATTATCAAATGCTTTTGATGTAAACTCTCCAGCATTGTCAAACCTTATAGACTTGATAGGATGATCAGGGTGGTGAACCCTTAAACGTATAATCTATGCTAGGAGTTTTGCAAATGCAGCATTTCTTGTGGACAATAATGCGACGTGTGACCAGCGTGTCAACTCATCCACCAGAACCATAAAGTACGTGAATGGTCCACATTCTGGATGGATATCCTTCTATCCTTTGTAAGAATGAAATATTTTCTTTTGCATCTTTAGCATAAGAAGGTCTCGATCCTATTTTTGCTAAAGAACAGGCTTTGCAAAATGAGTAATATGCTTTTGACGCAATTAAAGAGGCATAAGAGGAGGGTCGTAGTGTTTCTGGTACTTCAGAAAGTAAGTTCTGTTTTTGAACAGTATTAGAATCGACACCTTGCATCGTGACGATTTTTTTTCCATTTTATTTTTTACTCGAAAAAATGGATGTCCATATGAGTTATTTAAAATACGGATCATCATGTCACGACCAAGATGACCTAGGCGGTCGTGCCAAAGCCTGTATGAGTCAGTGTCCCACATTTCATTATTGGTGATAGCATATGATTCAATAATCCAAATAATAATGAGGTATAGTCCACTAGATCAACTCATTAGTTTCTCTAAGATGCATTTTCTTCCACATTCATTAGAGGTAATATAAAGGTATTCTATTCCATTTTCACAATGAATTTCTATATGAAAACCGTTGCCACGAATATCTTTGAAACTCAATAAGGTTCGGGTAGCTCTTGGTGCATACAGAATGACTGAGACTTTAAATAATGTGCCGTTAGGCAACAAAAATTTGGCATTACCGCGCCTTTTTATTACATGCGATGATCCGATCATTGTAGTCACAGAGGAATTATGGGCTATTAATTCAACAAATAATTGCCTATTTCTTAAAATAGTGTGGGTGGTTCCACTATCAACTAAATATTCAAGTTCTCCTCGAGTCATTCCTGCAATAATAAAATCAAGTATAAAATGTGAACCATATGCATAAAAAAATCGAACATATCACATACATCAGAATAAAGTCCAAAATTTAATTAATAAAACCAACAATAATCAATCAAATATCTTGTTCAGAAATCCAATCCATTCAATCAAACATAAACTTTAAGACAAAACGTTGTCTAATTAAAAATTAGGCAATATGCCTGTTCAATTATTTCTGAAAAAAAAAGTGAATGAAATAGATCAGTCAAAATCGAGCGCATCCATTGACTGAGCAAAGTCCTTCTTGCGATTAAAGTTTGTGATTGTGAAGTTAATATCAGCGTCATTATCTTCTTCATTCATAAAATGAGATTCCTGTTCTTTAGATTCTCGATATCTCTTGTAACTCCCTGCTACTTTAGCTCTTGCATGGCAGTTCTTACACCAGTGCTCAGCAACTCCGCACTTGTAACATGGCTCATCGCCAACTCTTTCTTTTTTGATACGACTCCCACGTCCCTTTTCACGTTGTGCATTGTTGCCACGTAGGTAGGGATCAGCACGTCTAACCCGCTTTACATTAGGGTTCTTTCCACTGTTCATCTTACCATTGTTAGCCTCAAGAATTTTCTTTGTCCCGACATGTCTGGCATTGTTATTCAAAAGAACCTCATTATGCCTTTCAGCCAGTTGTAGTAGATTGATCAGCTCAATGAATGTTGTGATTCTTTTGTTATCATACTCGAGCCTATTCTGGTTCGCTAGTATAAGTGCTGAAGTAAGGAAAGTGAAAAGAGTCTTTTGAATCATATCATTTTTTGTGAGGCCTTTTCCACAGAAGTTAAGACGTGCCTTTAGGAGCAGTATGTCCTTATTGAATTCGTTAACCTTTTTATAGTCAAGTAAGCGGATTTCATTCTACTGAACGGTCAATCCTGGGAGTAAAGTGTCATGAATGTTCCCAAAACGTCCTTTAAGGGCATCCCATAGTTCTTTAGGTGTCTTCAACTGAAAGTACTCCCAACGTAGGCTGGGATCAATATGTTTTCTTAAAAACATTGATGCATTTGCCTTCACCTTGTCAGACAGTCCTTTGTCTGTGGAGCCATTGGGGTCAGTAAGTGTGGTAGAGTATTCTTTGGCCACAAAAGCAGTTTCTACATCAGAAACTCACCGATGGTATTCAAGTCCTTTTAAATCCAAAATGTCAAATTCGGATCGAGTTGGGTCGGTCTTCTTAATAAAGAAAATATTACAAAGTTATGAGTACATTCATGTTAATTATTTTTCAGGAATATGAATTAGATTTCAAAATCAAGATTTGTAATGGTCACATTTTCGACACTATATGAAAATACTTTATTATAGTGATTATAATGCGCATAAACTTTTATCATAATGTAAACTTTTAAATTTATAACATACTAAATAAAATAATTGACAATATAAATTGTAAGAAATACAATTATATAAGTAATATTTAAATTTCTTAGCATGCTAATTTATTAGAATTATAACGATTATAAATTTAATTAATATATCTCAAAAAAATATGTATAATATTATTCAACAGAAAAATATAATATTCGGTGATTGAAAAGCCATCATATAATTGAAGAATAAAGCAGTAACCAAAATAATTAATACACAAGTACTATTGATCAAAAAAATGGAATGTTTGGTTGATAATTAAATAGAAAGTAATTTGACTTTTCAAGGGAAAAGAAAACAGTGGGTAAAAAATGTGAACAAATATGGGACTCTTCATAGTAATTATAAAAAGAATATATTTATTTATGCTAACACACGAGATGAAAAGCACGAAAATATATATATATATATATATAACAAAATACTTCGTAACAGTATATTCATATATAAATAATTTATATATATAATGCTTAACTATAATAAAAAATAAATAAAAATAAAACCAAATAAATCCAAAACAAATATTTAAGAAAGGCAATAAAGCATATACTAGAGAGAGATTTAGTTGAATTAATCTAAATTAGTTTCCACTTTACATGAAGATTGCAACTTTAAAATGGCATATATATATATATCTATGTAAACATACAGCGTATAGTTAAATTCATCCCAAAAATTAAATAATTGAAGAATTCGAAGCACTTAACTCGCAGCAATAAGCTCCTCAAAAAAAATAAAGATTGAAAATGAATTAAGAGTGGGGATCATACATAGCCAAAAGCTGTAGGATGGTTACTAAAAAATTCTTTTTAATTTACATGCTGCCATCAAAACAAAAAAAAATTGTAATTTAATATACACATGTAAAGTACCTTCAAAAGTTTCAAAATGATCATGACAAAAACAAAAAAATAAATTGGAACGGAAAGTCTAAATCACTAAAACATTATTCCCCAAAATAATATATATATATATCATAAAAAAAAAAAAAAAAAAAAAAACTTTAAAAGGAGTTTTGATCGAGTGGCCTTAAGATTTGCTTTTAAAAAAAATAGAAGGATTTTTTTTTTTCAGATAACCACGCCATAATAAAGTTTGGAAGGTTATTTTATGTAATAATGTTTTCACCAAATTGATTAATCAGTAATAGATAAAAAAAAAAAAAAAATAAGCAGCCCCTAAAAACATATATTTTGCACAGCAATAAACAATAAAAAAAACAGCCATGAACTAATTGATATTCGCAGCAGCAAAATAGGTTTAACAACAATAGTCAATAGTAACAATAGCTATAGCAACAATAACATATCCAATAGTAGCAACCATATACATATATATAAATATAGATATATAAAAGTATCCGTGCACACATATATATAAATATAAATATAAATATAGATACATGTATATATATAGATATATATAGTAAATATTAATAATAGATATGAGGATTGTGATTGAATCAATTAATAATTGCTTACTAAAAGAGGCTGATTTTGTTGGGTAGAGATCTTACCTCTGAGTTGAGAGAAAACAGAGAAGGAAGAACAATAGAAAGCTACAACCAGTCTCGAAAACAGCAACGAATCTCTGACGTATTTTATTTCTTCTTCTTTTTTTTTTTCATGCCTTTTTTGGCAAAAACAATGGTAAATTAAGGGGGGTGTATTCAATTCAGATTTTAAAAGATTCTAATTGACTTTTTAAAATCCGTGGATTCTATTAAGTCTATGGATTGTTTCAAATTCTTATAGAGTTTGACATATTTTAATGCATGGATTCTTTTGGATTTATGCAGATTTGAATAAGTTCATGGATTTTTACAGATTTCAATAAGTTCATAAATTTTTGCAGATTTTAATAAGTTCTATAAAAAATAAAAAAAGACAAAAGACAAAAGACAAAAAACAAACAATAAAATAAATTAATTACGAGTTTAAAGTAACATTATCAAAAATGTAAAGACAATTAACGAAATACATTATAAAAATTCATACTGCACCTACAAAATTAGACTTCTCACCCCACTAGTATTTTTTAATGAAATTAACATGAATTGTTTTTAAAAATTTGAACGATAATTAGCGGTTTAATCATTTGAAATTATGTTAATGCGTGATAACCACATTAGTAAAAGATAGAATAAAGACTTTATAGGGATGAAGAAAAAATTATAATGCATTCATCACATAATAAGAAATTTGGATTTTGAAAGAGAGGGGGAGGGGGAAGGGTGGAGAGAGAGAATGTTGAGTAAAGTTCTTAAATGAATTAGAAATCCATTTGAAATCTCTGGGTAAGTGAGAAGATTTCAAGATGGATTTTTATGTATAAAAAAGGCTTTACAATCCACCAAAATCCACCACTAATTAAAATCCCACTAACTCATTAGACTTTTGAATACCATAAAATTTAGACGGATTTTTTAAAATCTTAATTGAATACATCAAGATTTTAAAAGACTTTTTAAAATCTCAATTGAATACATCATGATTTTAAATCCAATACACCCCCTAAAACTTGCTTGAATGTGGGGCAACTAGAAAGAGAAGGGATTAGTCGTGATGGTGACAGCGACTAGGGTTTTTTTTTTTTTAATATTTTTTTATTAAAAAAGTGCTTAGTAGCATACCTGTCATTTCGGTCCGATTTTAAGTAAATATATTACCTTTTATTAGGTGGGTTTTATTTAAAAAAAAAAAGAAAATATTCTAATATTTTATTGCTTGATGTTAAGCGAATTCTTATCAACAAACTCTCTTTAAGTGACCCAAATGTTGTGAATGTACTCATTAGGGGTGCGTAGAAACTGACCCGAACCGAACGGACTGACCAGACCGAACCGAAATATAGGGTTTTTTTTTCGAGTTTTATAAGTACAATGGTCCGGTCCGAAAAATCTTGGACCGTTACTATTCGGTCCAGTCTCCGGTCCGACTTAAAAAATTTACCCAAAAACCGGACCGGAGGGATATATTTATTATTTTTATTTGTGTAAAAATATACATGAGTTTGTTATATTTTGGGTCTATGTATTTTTATTTGTGTGTAGAAAGCATCGGTCCATTAAAATGGGCTTCACATATATATAAATATATTATGAAAAATGGGCTGAATAAGTGTGAAAAATGGATAAAAAACCCAAACCAAATTGGCCCATTAAAAAAGTCCAGACCGGTTGGACCGATCGAACCTTGACCGTTTAAATCGGTCAGGTCCAGTCCGATCTTAGCTAGTAATTCGGTCCGATCCCAAAATTCCTAGGACCGAAGTGCTCGGTCCTATCAGGTCTAGTGGTCAAACCAGACCGTGCACACCCCTAGTACTCACATTGCATTAGACGAGCCTTAGGGTATATCAGTGATAATAAATTTATCTTCTGGGAGTATTTGTGACAAATATAGGGGTGTCAATAATACCGCCCTTCTTTAACATTGTCAGGTTAAGTACTTAGGTTCCCTTGGTCAAATAAATTCGTTTAATTCGACTCACTTTGAATATGGTATTTTTCTCTTTTAATATTTTATAATTACGTTGAGTTGAGGTTGGATTTGGGTTTAAATGTATTAGCAAGCATATCGGTTTCGAGTTTTCATATGTAAAACTTGCGAGTTTTCATATGTAAAACTTGCCTTGGGTCAAATTGGGTAGAAGTGGCATTTTTTAACCTTATACTGAAAACTGACTGAACCAAATATGCTTGGTTGATAACTAACCGATTACTAACCAAATTCAATACTAGTTTAAATTTTAAAAATAATCAGTATTAATCGACCGACCGACCAATTAAGAAAACTAATTAAATTTCATTAGATAATCCCCTTTAAATAGGGCATTGATATAATAATAAATAAGGTTTATAAAGAAGCCCAATATGGCCCATAGTACATTATTTACACAGTAAAAGCCCTCAAGTCTATATAATGAGTAAAGATTTTTGAATCTTAAAAATATATAAGGAGATGGAAAATTGTGTAACGACAATTTAAAATACTTTTTGAATAAATTGTATTACTTTTAGCATGAGTTACCACATAATTTATTATATTTATGAAATACGGTGAAAGTACTTCTCCTTTCTTATCTTAATTAAAGTATTAAATAGACCAATTAATCAATTACATTCTTCTTTATTCAATTGTTTTGTTTCTCATTTTAATTATTCACAGTCTTTCTCTTCGTAATAGTTGTCGTTAGGTTTCTTGATTTCTCAATCTCGTGTACCTCTGCATTATTTTTTTTCTTTTTTAAATCGCTTTATTCACTATTTTTCATAATTTATCTATCAACCTATTTAGTAATGTGTCTATTACTATATAGTAATATGTAAAAACGCATTTTATTTGGGATCTAAAAATCACTCTTAACATTTCCTCTCATTAATAAGCATAAAAGCATCTCTAATGTTTGTGTAAAATTTGATGTATATATCCTACGTGTCAAACAACTTTTACACAAAATTTGAAGTTCAAAAAAAATATGCTCCAATTGGAATTTCGTAAGCTTTTGTGTAAAATTGTAAAGAACCAATAAGATACAAAAAAATGTTAGATGTTATTTTTATACAATTTTCTATTATTTTTCTTGAAATTATATATATACATAATATTATAATCACAATGGATCTTGACGAGTAGATTTCTATTAAAATTCATGTTTTGTATTAAAAGTTATTACATTTTAAAGGTTTTAAAAAAAATTGAAGAGTGAGAAAGCTGACATGGCATTATAAATTAAGAATTTATTTTACACTTTTATTTTACACAAAACTCATTTTTAAAAGATTACTAGAGATGGAATTTTTTACAAGTTACGTAAATTTTACACAAAAAAAATTAATTATAATTTTCAGTATATCCTTTGAAAAAGAAATTCAAATTGAAAAAATGAAATGATATAAATAGATGGATAACATAATTTAAAATTTAAAAATCTAAATCAAACATATCCAAATGTCAAAACAAGATAACAAAATTTTTGAAAAGTTACCAACTACCAAAGATAACTTTAAATATGTATGAGGAGAAGATAAACCTTTGTAATAGGGATATTATCAATAGGAATATAACTTGGCTAAATATAATACCCTACACAAACAACAAAAACAGAAAGATGGATTACCAAATATGCGATTATAATCGATCAATACAGGAGTATGATCACCAACAATTAAATGAGTATTAGAACTTTGACGGTTTTATCTTTATGTGCCAAATTACAATAACTAAATAAGTGTTACATGTGAAATAGGCTTCAACAGGAACCACCATTAACATTTTGAGAATTAACAAATGAAGAAAAATTTGCCTTCCTCCAATGATAATGCTTATGTGTTATCATGGATAAATAAAACACACTGGGGATGCATGATCAAAAATAATTTTTCATGAATCTACTTGTGAAATCTAATGATCAAATAATTCACAGGATTGGGGAAATAATGCAAAAGCTTGGTGTGAGAATCCGCGGATGCGGCCCCCAGATCTCAACCTCTAGTTTGGGGGTCTGAAACATCGGAAAGGATTCCGTTGTTCCATTTGTTTCTATGTATTGATAATTCGTATTGTGTGTCACTTTATCCTATTTTAAATGCAAGAGGGTTAGTTCAGAGTCGCCAATCCCTTTTACGAGAAAACGGACAAAAAAGTTGTATAAGAGAAAAGGTTAAAGATAAACCTTTTCATTACACACTTGTTTACGAAACCAAGATTCTATGGGGTCTGAGAACTATATTATGGATTGAGAAGGTGTTAAGCACCCGTTCCACCCTTTCGGTCTCTAGTGGCATTATATGTCCATTCTATGATAGAAAACTTGAATACTTTTATTGATATTCTACTATTTTTCGGAAATGTCTTATGAAAATCTTGTATTCTGTAATTCGATGTTTTGCTTTTAACAAAGTCTAACTACTAGTGACAAAAATTTATCTTATCTGTTTAAAAATATAAGATTGATTTGATATTGTTTCTTCAAATAACAATATCAATTATCTCGTTTGGTTAAATTAGAAAAGATCAAATCTTACCAGAATTAATTTAATATGGAATTGAACTTTTGAGGAGGCTATATTAGATATATTATAGTTTATATAGAAGACATAATATATCTGAGTTTAATTCATGAATAAAGTTTATCAGTCCGGGTTTTGAAAACTTGGTTTTATCCGAATGTTAATGAAATTACTTCTTCTGATTTTACAAATGATTTTATCAGGATTTTGAAAAGAAATTTTATTTTAAAAAGGGTAAATTATCAGTAAACTGATAATAAGTTTATCTAATTAGAAAGTTAACAGAACAATAGATATAACAAGTCTACAACCATGAATAACTTAAGTAATTACTATAAAACAAGTGCACATATATATAATTTAATTACTATAAGAGGCTTTAATTACCTTTCCGACGATATATATAAGAATAAAATAGAGAAAATATAATACGGCAGAGAAAACCTTCGGCGGATATCAACTTTCCTTCTCCAGATATTTTGGAGAATTCGATTCCAGAATATAATACTTCAAGTGTTGGGAATGGACTTGGGAATTCCTTATAAATTAGATGAAAATATAAAGCGAACTAGAAATCACTTGAGAGTCGGAAAATCATATAGAAAAATAGGAATTTATAGGGTAAAAATCATGTCCTTAAACCCATAGGGGTGTAGGTCTATTCATAGTACTGGAGAAGGTTTGTTGTGCGACATACTACATCAGTGTGCCGTGTTTCAAGTGACAAAAGACCTATGTCGTGCGACAAACTGCTAGAGTAATAGTTCTAACAAAATGCTGGAGTTTGTCCCGCGATAAACCACAACAATGACAATATGTCGCGCGACAAACGCCCCATTTATAGTGCGACAAATGCATTTTCGCACTACAAACACCCCGTTTGTAGTGCGGCCCGTTTATAATACGACAAATGCCTCAATCATGCTCTAGTGTGTGCATGAGTTCTAGACTCGATGTAAACTTTTTAGGAGTTTTCTTTTAGGGTTCTTGAAGGGGTCAAGAATTGTGGTGTCTACACTTGGGGAAATGGAAAAGATAAGCTATTTTCGTCACAAAAAAAGAGAGCTTAGATATGAGAAATTCCAAAATTGCTTTGATTAGGGAAAAAGCAGGCAAATACATAGAAGACAAAAAATGGGTTACTATTTTGTTGGCCCATTAAATAAATTCCACATATTAAGAGTTTTGGCAACGGGCTAATTTAAGAATAGTAGGAGCTAGTTTAATGGATTAGACAATCCGACCCGCAAAACAATTACACCATAACCAATCAAAGACTGAACTCACCAATGAGGCAAAATCCATTTGATGGAAATTCCTCCACTGCTTGACGGAGGTTTTGTTTCAAATTGAAAATTTGAATTAGAGTAAAGTTTTCAAATAACACCCAAACAAATTTGTCTCGCCTTGATTATTCGGCCAATTCTTTATCTGTCTCTTATGAATTACATTTTTTCTTTGTACAATCTTCTCTTTCTGCAAATTCTTTCGTTATCTATCAAGTTTCTCCTCTTTACCAAGTCTTTCTCATGTAATTTTTTCTCTTTTCCAACCCCAAACTCTTTCTCCACATATTTTTGGGGATTTTCTCAACTCCACCATGCAAGACCCACAGGAAAATTTCTCAGCAGACCAAACAAATTCAATATGTTGTTGAAGTCTTAAATAATGGTGGCCATAATTAAAGAACACCAGCATACAAGGTTTGTTATAATAATATGTCTGAGGTCATAGATATCAATGTTAAAAAAATACTTAATATGTCTGAAGGATTTTATAAGGTGTTGTAATAAAATATTTGAATAATCTTGGTGAAAGACATTCTAAAAGTAGGTTCTCAAAGGTCCAACTGTAATATGTCTGACAATAAATTGAAAAAATGTATCTTAATATGCTTGCTAGAAATTTAATTAGAAAAACGTAACTTAATGCGTTTAATTACTATTATGGGAGAATTATACCTCAGACGTATTTGCGACTTCGATTTCATATTATATCTGCTTAGTTTGAGACATTTACATTATTTGACTTTTTTTGAATAATTCTTTATGTTATCTTCTTGTTTGAATTTTTTGTGATATGTATTTGAATTAGTTTGAATTTATTTTTATTGATTTAATTTTGAATTTAATAGTGTATTTATTTTCTTGTATTTATCTTTAGGAAGGGCTGTATTGGAATTCAACTTAATTAATTGAAATAATATAATAATTAATATTTTGTTCTTAATTAAAAAAACTTGTCATTCATTACAAAAGTTGTCCTTTAAACTAAGTCTCTAAAAAAACATATCCTTTATCAGAAGAACAAGCCTATAAATATCCTTTATAATTATTTTCTATTTTTTTAACTAATTCAACAAAATAAAACAAAAAAAATATATAATATATATACAAATAATTTTAAATTGACCGTTAAAAATATTTTTTATTAAACGTACATTACAACTTTGTTAGACGCTTGAGCCATTAAACTCACAAAAAACCCTATTTTTCTAGGCCTCAAACTCTCACAAACCCCCATTCTCAATTTCTCGCTATTAGAGTCTCCGTCCCTCACAAATCCTCACTCCTCTGCCGGTCCTCTGATAGTCCTCCTTCCATCTCCTCCGTAAAGTCTCAACCTTCCCTTCCCTTTTCCAGTTTTCCATTTGCTTTTAGTTTGGATTATGCAAAATTAATGTTGACGAATGCCCACAATTTCCCATTATGCTTCTGTTGTGATTTTCTCATTTAAAAAAAGGCCAAAAGTTGTATGGGTGATTGGTGGAAAGCTGCAAGCAAACCCAGAAGATGATAAAGAACATGATAAAATGCCTCTTTTTTTTATTATTATTATTATTACATTTGGTCGGTATATATGTATGTATAGTAATTACCTAACCGATCGAAGGCTTTGGTTAAACCAAAGTTCAGTTTACCAAAAAACTTGGTGCACGAGTGGTTATAGAAATACATGTACCGAGATGGTCGATTCGGTTAATAAACTGACCATTCGGTTCAATTATTGAACCAATGCCACCTTTAAAACTAGGTTTGAGTATTCCTACTTAAAACCCATCTCGAGTCAAATTGGTTTTGTATTTTCCTATTATGGCCCTTGTGGGTTGTGTTTGGGTTTGGCTTATTCTGCCCCATTGCCATCATAACACTTTTCCTTAAAAGGGTTTGTTATTTCAGAAAACATTTATACGGGGAGTTTGAATTGTGTTTGACACGCAGGATAAGAGGGTGGAAATATGGGATAGGATAAATTTATTTTATTGAATGTTTGATGTTCATTGGGATTGGATATCGGGACGAATTATTTATCTTACTAATGCTTTTTATCCCACCAAAAAATAGATTAACGAATTTAGGATTGTTTTATCTTGTTCAGATGTGATTAAATAATCCTATATGATTCTTTAATCTAATGCATTAGACATCCCCTTAGAATAGTGAAGATATGAGTGGATTTTTTCACCTCAAGCCTAAATTCAATCAACAACCTAATTTTCCATCCCTCTCCCTCGTGAGTGAGTATAAGTATATTTATCCCTCTAGAATGTTGTGTAATAGAATAAAATATAAAGATAAAACTGATATTATATATATGGGGTTTAAAGAGAGCAGAGGAGTAAAAAGTGTAAAAAGAGTAAAAATAAAAGAGAGAGTATAAAAAGCTGTTCAAATTGGCATATTTGTTTTATTTATTCTATTTATCGATTTGATTAAGAATGCCAGCATCACTCAAATTATTATAGAGTATTAATTTTTTTATAATGAAATGTAAATAATCACAATTATTTGAAATTCTTATGATTTATCAATGCACGTATTGTGAAATATAAATTGAGATAAAATTACATTATGAAAGTCTACCCATGTTATCAAAACAATCATTTCTTTACCAAAATATAACATTACTTAAAGAAATTATATTGTATATTTTCAAAATTATACATTCGCTGTTAATAAGCATAATTATTTCGCCAATAGCCCAACTATTTTGAAATTGATAGTATAATAGGATCAAATATAGGAGTAGCAATTTTATATCGCAAACCAAAAACCGACCGTCAATTGACCGAATTAACGGTTTTCGGTGAACAACCAAACCAACTATTTTTTAGTTGGACCTAGTTCTGTAGTGGTTTTATCATATAAGATATAAGTAAAATGCTCTCTTTTAACAAGAGCTTGCCATGTGTCCCATATTTATTACATTTATCTTTTAACATGTTCTTTTCAATTACACCACTCTTTCTCTCTTCTGACCTTTGATCTTCGTTGCCCTTTTGATTGCCCATGTTCTCTTTCATAATTTATTTAGTTAGTGTTTATACAATATATTTAAATCTTAATTATTAATCCTTAGTTTTTTTTCTATTTTTTAAAAAGCACATTGTTCATAGGTTTAAAAAAAACAATTACATTTAAATCGGTTAGTTCACGAGTTTGAAATAATTCCATGATTAGTCATAAAACATGAAATAAAAAAATTGTTATATGCATATATGTGTGTTATACACATCATTCTTCAAAGACAACATTATATATATATATATAAAATTTAAATGCTGTCCCTTAACTAAAAATTGACACGTGTCACTATTAATTATGTTATTTAATTTTTCTTTTTCTTTTTTTAAATAGGTAACTAATATACTCAAAAATACCTTTAAAAGTACCATTTTAATTATTTCATTTAATTTTATTTTATTTTTTAGATGGGCGAGAAGAGTGAGAAGTACATATTTATTGTACTATTCTTTTCTTCTTACAAAATTGTCACATACATACGTTTTAATAATAAAGATTATAATTAATTATTGAAGTTTTTTTTTTCTTTCAATACAATATCTTTGGATGCTCCCACATTCCTCTCTATTAACTTCTCTATATTAAATGTCTTTATTTTATTGATATATAAAATGCTCAGAGGGTGTTGTATCTATAGAGAGGGATATTTCAAGTTTGATTATGTAAACGATGATTCCAATTTTATGCAGATTTTTGAAGGTAATTTTTTTTTGTCTATTGCAATATTACAAATCCTTATTTTTTTTGTGTGATTAGTGAAGGTATTTTTTTTTCTCTCAATTTTCCTCTAGCCAACTGACTTTTCAAATGTAAATCTCTGGTCTGCATGCAAGGTCTAGAAAAATAGAAAAAATATTAGTTTTGTGGTTACTTGGCTAGAAGTGATTTGGAAAAATATTGAATAAGTCCAAGCTATATGTTTATGTGTTTTTTGGAGGTGCTCTTGTCATCTTTGGATTTGGGTTCTCTTTGTATTAGTTGAGCAAGCCTTTTATAATTAAATTTTAAAAAATGATTTAATGATCAAGTGCCATGTTGAATGCAGTGAGATGTAATTTTTTTTTGTTGCTTATATATTTCTAATTGGATGAATTATGAGCGGACATAGAATTATATAGAGGGGTGAGTTGGAGCGTATTGGTAATGCTATATTTTTTTTTATTTGTAATTAATATTATACTTTTTTTGGCTAGACCAGATGGAAGCCTTTTATGCACACTCTCAGTTGGATACAACATATATTTAACTTCTTTATTCTATTCTCAAAATGACAAAAAACTTTGTCAAACATTTAAATTGTAGTTGCTTTTAGTTGTTTTCTTTGTCTATATCTTTAAATTTACCATGTTTAGTTGTGTATCTTTTCACCAATTTTATCAAAATTGTAACCTCATTTGGAATACGTGATCAATATAATTCACAATGTTAAACATAGTTATTATAATGAATACATCAAGATTCACAAGTAAAAAAAGAATTTGGTTGCATTGTTTGTACATAAAGTTTAATATGACATAACAAACCTTTGAGATTAACTTTTACCTTTTGTCTGTTTTTATAAAAAAATTTCTTTGCTTGTTGGTATAATTTTTTTTTTCACAAAATAAAAAAAAAATCATATACTTGCAAAAATAAGTATGTGATAAAAATTATTTCGCCACATCTTTTAACTTATTTTATATTATCACTTAAATTAATTATTTTTCTTTTTATATTATTATCCAACAAAACTTTATTATAATATATTTTTATATTGCTAATTTATAAAACGTGCGGGTTTAAAATTAGTTTATGCCTAAATTCGATTAGGTCCTAACCTACGGGCAAATTTTTCATAAGGACTATTATTCACGGACCTTATTTACGGATTTTCCTTTTTGACACGCTTTTCGATAAAATTTTTTGATAAAATTTGGTGGGGATGTTTTTCATCGTGTGTAGAACATCTCCACCAAATTTCATAAAAAATTCAATCGGAAAGTGAGTTAACTACATGATTGAAAAATATTGGTTTAGAAATAGATATATGAAATTTAATATTTTTCAATCATGTAGTTAACTCACTTTCCAATTAAATTTTTTGATAAAATTTGATAGAAACATTTTACACACAATAAAAAATATTTCTTCCAAATTTTATCAAAAAATTATATTAAAAAACATTTCAAAAAGGCGAATCCGTAAATAAGGTGTATGAGTAACGGTCCTTACGGAAAATGCTTCCCCTAACCTACTATTTATAAAAATAATAAATTTATTTACTTAAATTTGCTTCATTTGAGCCTTCTGCAGTGTGCTGTCTCTCTCTCCGATCTCCATTACAAAACCCTTCTTCCTCCGTCAGTCCCTCTTCCCCCGTTCCTCCTCCCGCCGTTGTCTACTCCTCTCAGTCTGTCCCTCCTCACGCCGTTGTCTCTCCATCACTCCGTCCCTCCTCCCTCCGTCCTCTAGGCTCCAGTCGTACTCATCTCCGGTCTCTCCGGTCTCCACAAAGGTAAGGCCTCAGGCTCCATTCTTTGTTTAATATATAACTAGATTAGTAGAATAAATGAGTAATGGATTAGTTAAATGATGCATTTTTGTGATTTAAGGTGAGAAATTTGGGTTCGAACTTCAAATTAGGTTTTTAAATTACTATTATTTGATTCCACAAATTAGAATCAGTGGCTACTCTTGTTGAATTTCATTTTGGTTTTGTAATATTTGATCTCCATTCAGTGTAAAGTATAAATCCCAATGTTTCTCTGTCTTCTTCTTTCTGTGCTTATGTATCTTCTGTTTTTGTTGCATCATGTATCTTCAATTTTCTTATATAAGCAACAAAATTCAGTTGGCCCTCTTCTTTCTCTTTCTGTCGGTTTTTCGGTATCAACCGAACCAACCAAAAAGTTCAGCTTACCCACTGTTTACGGTTTGGAATATATGAATACCGCCCAAGTCGGTTCGCCTGATTCGGTTTGGTTACTGAACCGCGGCCACCTACTCAAATATGTCTTTTACTCTTTTAACTTACATCGACTTGTGTGCCTTACCCTTCTGCCATATTTAAAATCAGAGTCGCTCATTGTATTTTGCAGCAGAGTAGAAGTACCAACAATGGGGGAAGAAGCAATGAAAGAAAACAAGTTGCTAGACTCCGTTCGATCAGTGGTTTTCAAGGAATCCGAAACCCTAGAAGGCTTATCTACCAAAATCGAGGGCTATGATTTCAATCGAGGCGTCAACTACTCCGAGCTTCTCAATTCCATGATCTCCACTGGTTTCCAAGCCTCCAATCTTGGCGATGCCATTCAAGTTGTTAATCAAATGGTTGGTTAGTTCAATATTCGATTCATTTATTTGTTCCATTTGTTTTTTTTTTTTTTGAGGTCTTTTAAGATTTGGTACATAGAACGAAACTTTTATTGAATGTTATAAAGGATGCGGTCTTGATCAGATATTTTCTCACAATATCTGTCTCAAAATGTGTGTATCTTGGTACTATTATATATTATATAATATTTGTCACGGTATGTGTCTCAATTACACCAGTAGTGTGACAGTCCTTGCCAGAAGTGCCATAGGCATATATTATGATGGATACTAAAAAGTACTATATAATAATACTCACAATATTGGTGTAACGGGCAAGGATTGTAACAGTATTAGTGCACCTGAGACAGATACTGTTACGTTGTGGCAAATATTATCTGCAAATATTATCTAATTGTTCTTGTAATCTTGTAAGAGGCAGACAGACAAATACTGTGTGAAGGAAAGATACTTTGAGACGAATAGTGTGAGGCAATATCTGACTAGGGGCGGCATCCTTCAAGAAAAAGTTAGGTCCGCATCTAGAAATCTGTCTGAACTCATGGACTGGATCATATTTTTTTTTTGGGTTTTTGATGTGTTTTTTTTTTTTTGAATGGGGTTGAAGCGGAATTGGAGGCTTTCCGATGAATCTCCGGGGGAAGATTGCAGCGAAGAGGAGAGAGAAGCGGAGTTTAGAGAGTCGGTGAGGTGCAAAGTGTTTATGGGTTTTACTTCAAATCTTGTTTCTTCTGGTGTTCGAGACACCATACGCTATCTTGTTGAGCATCACATGGTTAGTGCTATGCATACTTCATTTTGTTTAATTATTGGCTTAGGTGAGCTTCTTTTTCACCTCTTAAGGTTGAATGGAAGTTTAACAAGCATCAAAAGATAGAAATGATATTTATTTCTCGCCTCTTAATGTTGAATTGCATTAGAGTTAAGCATTCAGAGTTAAGAGGCAAGACGTGCTGAATGCTTATTTTAGTTTAATGAAATTTTGTACCAGTGATGTCCTTATCCTTTTTATTCACTAGTGATGTATATCGCAATAATAAGGTTAAAATTGTAAATTTTCATCCTTTTAGCATTCCGAGTCAAATAAAATCAAACACATTTTTCAGAGATTGAAAAAACAAACTGACCCTTGTAAAATCCCTCATTCAAATTTATAGCAGTTCATTTTTCATTAATTATTTAAAAAAAAAACACACTGGTTAAGAAATAAATGGCGCCCATAGAGTGCCTAGCGCCTAGAGTCCTATGTGGGGACTATCATCTAGGCTAGGCTGTCGGTTTTTTAATTTATTTATATTTTAAAATATAGTATTACAAATTTCAGACTTCACTTCTAAAAAGGACATTAAGAGTTTGTTAAACAAGTATTTCTCGTAATTCAAATATAAAAAACAAGAATTTTTAAAACCAAAGGGGGAAAAACATTCTTAGTCCTGCTGAATTGCCATCTTGACAGACTAGACGGCCACCTAGCTAGGTTAAGTGGCATACTCTGCCTAGCCCATAGGCATAATCGGCCCTAGGCGGGGATTTTTAGAACACTAATATAAAGTATTTAGTCATAAAATTCATTTCAAGAGCTTGAATCAGTCTATGCCAATTTCTTTGCTAAACTTAAACTTAGATGTGCAAATATGGAAATTTGATTCCAAGAAAATGCAAAAAATGGAACCAAAAGAGTACTAAATGTTAAAAAATGAAGTTGCGGAGGGCGCTGGATAGAAACCAGAGAAGATGGCAAATTCTAATTGGATTAAACATTTCTTGGACTTGCAATCAGTACTTGTTTTGTTTTGTACTTCTTTAGGAAAGGAGAAAGAATTGGGAACTCACTATGCCTCGTTGGATGATAATATTTCTAGAGAAAAAGAGAAGGAATAATATTTTCGTAAAGTCTGTCCGTATCTTGAGATATTTTGTAACGCTGCTAGGGTAGTTCACTAGGTCCTAATCGATAATTTTGACCGAGATTGAGGCAAAATTAGTTAGTATTAGTAATTTAGTATCTTATGCATGGACAATTATACCCTTGTTAAACATTCTTTCTCTCTTCTCTCCGATTGTGGTCGTTAGTCCTTGGCGACCACTGCCGGAGGCCGGAGCTCGTGGGAGGTACTGCGATTTGGAGTCCTATGACCCCGCAATGTGGTGGGTTTTGCGCAGTGGATCACTAAGTTTAGCATTCACAACTTTAGGCTGTTCCTATTAACTATTGCTAGTAATAGTGGAGCTAATGTATCTGTCAACAAAGGAAAAATAGATGAAAAGAGCTTAATTACTAAGAAGAAAAAGGGAGAATTGTTTTGTATATTCTAGTTAATATGCTCTATGCATTATGTATGGGAAAATGATAAAAATCTTGAATTTGTTTTGAGATCTGTATCTTGAATCAATCTGAGTCGTTGCCTATTCAATAGCTTCCCCTGTATGCACCTAAAATTTGAGCGATATAAGGAAGGGCGATACCTGGTATTTGTGATCAGCATCTTGAAAATAATTCGAGGCATGTAGCATTACTCTTATTTATGTTTAGTATCTCTTTCTTATTGATGGTGTGTGTATATCTGTTGTTGCAATATACTTGTAGTAACAAATTAAACCCTACAAGATTTTGAAAACCTTCATTGATGCGAAAAAACTATTCCTATTCCCACCTTACCACATAACAACTATAGTATTAATGACGCATTTTGGATCCACGAAAATATCTAGGTCTAGATTCAATATAATGAGTTGTCCAGGAAATTGCCACCTAAATTGTTTTATGCCTTAAGTTAGCCTTTTAGTATTTTAAACTCAGGTCTTGTAATCTAACTGCAGGTTGATGTATTAGTTACAACAGCTGGTGGGGTAGAAGAAGATCTTATAAAATGCCTTGGACACACATATAAAGGCGATTTTTCTCTCCCTGGAGCTTTTTTACGCTCAAAAGGATTGAACCGTATTGGGAACTTGTATATTCCTAATGCAAACTACTGCAAATTTGAGGATTGGATCATTCCAATACTTGACCAGATGTTAGAAGAGCAGAAAGCAGAGGTATTATCACTTAATATTTGAATAGTTTGGATCATACCAATTGACTTTTGATATTTGAGTAGTTTTTTAATATTTTCCCACATGGTTAGACTTTTAGCTGCACAGTTTTGCACTTCCAAGTTCAGTTAATCAGCATTGGTCTAGAAAATTGGACATTTCGTATCTGAGTATAGCTTTTACTATTGACTTTTCATGGTCTTGCTAGTTCTCGCATTCTATACATTAACACGAAGTGTTGCCTGGTAGTTAAGGCAAATGATATCCACTTCATTGGATAGAGCTACAGCTATAATGTTCCACGTGTATATTAGATTATGGCTGGCATCAAAGACATGGATAGAACTGTTATGCACATGTTAAGATTATTATGATTAAAAAGGAGAACAGAGAAGAAAAGACTGTTTTGAGTAATCTCTGTATTATGCACGGTGGTATTTTAAATTAAGTTCCACTACTAGCAGACTATTGATGCTAGGAGACCCACACTACGTCTTGGAAAAAGGAGATGCTAAGGACACACTAATATTGCATTTGCCATACAGCCTATTTAGCACGGACCTCCTCAAAGGACCACACATTTATGCACTGTACATAACATATAGGATCACTACTGACATGCTCCTTTGATATGTGTTATAGAGTATCCTGAATTTTTTTATATCTTTTCGAAATTCGGATATGCTATGAGATATGTCGGAAATGCTATAGGATTTGTTGGCATTGTTGGAAATTGCTTATTTTGAAAATTTTAAGGTATCCAGATATTCTAGAATTGTCTTGATACTATAGAATGTTCTAACCTGGAAGGGTGGAACACTCTAGCAAGCATCTAGAAAATATCTTGTAGTAGTATGAGAATTTAGAATTGTCTTAGAGAGATTTCTTGTACTTGAAAAGCGTTGGAGTCCATAGAAAAATCTAGAGTCCATTAAGTTATCTAATATCTAGGATCTAGATTCGATTGTTCTTTGCTACAATATAAATAGGTGTATTTGTAAGCAAAGTGTGATGTGATAGGACAAAGAAGAAAAAAGAGGGTAAAGGAGAAGCCAAAAAAAAAAAGATTAATAGTTAAGTGGAAAAAGTGTCATTGGAATCCTCTTTTTGCTATGCAAGAACCCAACAGTAGTATCTGAGAGAAGATCATAATGGCTGGCAGTTCAAGTGCAACCAGTTCAATTATGCCCAAAATTGATCCCAAGTTTTGATGGTATAAGTTATGATTTCTGGTGCATACAAATGAAGAATTGATTCATCTCTCAAAAATTGTTGGAGCTTGCAGTAGATGGCTAAAGGATTATAGCTAAAGCCTAAAGGATTACAATGGAAACAAGAAGAAATATGCAAGCTTTTTAATCAACAAAGAATAACCAAAATAATATTTTTCAAGAACTTTAGGTGCTAGAAAATCTAAGGAAACATGGGAAATTTTAAACTTCAATATTTATCTTTGTGGAGAGAATTTGATAATTTGTTAATGAAAGAAAGTGAAACAATTAACGCATTCTTTTCTAGTGTGTCAGTTATTTTTAATCAAATTTAGAAGTCATGGAGATACTATTGAAAAAATTCCTAGGAATTTGCCTAAAGTATTTGACCACGTTGTAAGAATGATTGAAAAATCTAATAATTTATCTAAGATGTCTTTACACAAGCTAAATGGTTCTCTTAAGGCACATGAAAAAAGAAGAATAATTGTTTAGAATTTACTTTGGAGCAAGCTTTTCAATCGGAAGTGGGTTTTAAAGAAATAAGGGGCAAAGAAGCTATTTTAAAATTTTCAAGGGGTTGCGGATGCCCTGACTTTCATCAAGGCCGCAGTGTTTCAATCAAGACCAAGGATACGAAGGAGAAAGAGACATTTAATAATCAACAAGGTCATATCCAATTATGTTTGAAAAATAATGTGCATAAAAAGTAAAAATTGTCGTTATAGATGAACAAAAAAGGGGATTATTGGTATAATCATGGAAAAGAAGAGAAAAACAAATGTAATTTTGTGGAACAACTATTTTCTTGCATGAAGGTGAAATGTTACAAAATAGTTGGAATTTGGGCAGTGGGTTTAATAATCATCTGACGGGTACTCAAAATTATTTTCGTCGTCTCTAACTCGACCCTTATTTTAACTAGCCCTCTCCATCTTCACTACCACCACCCACCGTCTGTTGGTTTTTTAGTGTAGCAGAAGAGTGAACAAAATTATTTGCTTCTATTAACTTTTCATGGGAGGATTACAATGACAAATTTTTTTTTTACCTGAACTTTTAAACATTTTTGTCTCTCTCCGTTACTCTCTTTTTTCTTCTTCACTCCCTTGCACTCTTTCGTCATGCTATATGCTTACAAAAGGCACTGATTTTTATGTTGTAGCGGAGAACAATCTAAATTACTAGATACTCTAATGGGCTCTAGATTTTTCCATGGATTTCAACGCTTCACAAGTACAAGATGATACTTCTTAAGACCGTTCTAGAAATCCTTCTCATACTATTACAAGATATTTTTTAGATACTTGCTAGAGTGATTTAGATAAATCATTCTTGAGTATCAAGACAATTCTAGAATATTGATTATTTCAGAATTTTCACGATCAACAATTTCCATTACTGCCGTTAGCAATTTCAGCACGCCTCTATAGATCCGAGCTCTGTACCCTATTCTCTGTATGAGTGTGTACATATAACTGTGTATATTTAAGCACACATTTGTGTGTGTAGGTAAATTGTATTATACCTCATAATTGGAATGATTTGATACCATGGCGACTGGAGACTCAAACTTACGGAGAATGAGCTATCTCCACTGCTGCCACCTTTGTCTAGGTTATTTGGCTGACCAGAGACGAAAATCTCAAAATATTTGGCCCCTTTCTCATTGGCTATGTGAAAGTTGTACATACTCCTCCGAGATGGTTGAAAGCTATGTCCAAGTAGGAGTAGAAATAGTATGTTGGTGCTCCTTGTGTTGCTTGAGAGTACATAAGAAAATTTGGAGGTGTTAAAGACAAATGAGTATTAGTGAGTTATTTTTGAGGTCTCCTTTGCAATTAGCAACCATTTTAAAATTGAGTTCCACTTCTTGAATAAAATTATTTTCTTATAAAAAAATTCGGAGATTGTGTGGATCAACTCATTACACATATGAACACATTATTTTAAATTTTAAGAAGCATGTCCTTTGGGAGATGTTACTTTATCTTTGTCCGTAACTTTTCATTTTGTTTAACAGAAGGTATTGTGGACACCATCTAAAGTAATTGCTCGCTTGGGGAAAGAAATCAATAATGAGAGTTCATACCTCTATTGGGCATATAAGGTTGGTATTCTACCAGATATTGTTTGGCTTTTCCCCAGCTCTAGCACAAGTACTCTTTATTTTTTTGTTGATTTTGTTGGTGTACTTCAGTATTGTCATCTTGATCATTTTGTTACCTGCATTTCTCGGTTGTGTTAAATTTAAATTTTTACATATGTTCTACACACTATTTCATTTATAGGATTGCATGGTTATTATGTGATAGAGCCTTGTACTCAAACTTCTTAAATCCAAGAGAAATTCATTTTCTGTTCCGAAACTTCCATTATTGACAGTATCTTAGATTTTGATTTTTTTGCCTATTCCAACATGTTGTTTGAGGGACAATGCTCTTGTGCAGAAAAATGCATTTGTATTTTGTACAATTCATAAATGCTGCAATTTGTGACTCCTTTAAGTGCGCTTGCTTCTAATTTTCATGATTACGAGTATACCTCTACATTATTTTGTCCCTGCTATCCTCAACTACTACTCAAGTGTTGAAATACCTTCGAGATAAACAACGATCTTTGGAGTATAAGTATTTTACCCCGCTAAAATATAGTCCATGATGCTTTGATATTCTTTCTTCGGAGGGTTGCTTTCGACTGTATACTAAGCAGCGTGTATACTTCTAAAAGCATATATTTACACTAAATTTCAAAATTTTGTCTGTAGAACAATATTCCAGTCTACTGCCCTGGCTTAACAGATGGTTCACTTGGGGATATGCTATACTTCCATTCTTTCCGCAACCCTGGTCTAGTCATTGACATAGTGCAAGGTAAAACTCATATATTTTCATTTCACTACAATGTATAATAGCTTAAGTGAGCATTTGATTGCGTTGCATGGAAACTAATTTAATCGCTTAGAATATAAATGGAATGGTCTTCCATGGAAAATACTCCCTTTGTCTCAAAAAGAGCCCCCAGTTTACGAAGTCAAACATTTTGAGAAATATGTTGAACGTCCAAAACATCCCTTGTTTATTAAGGCCCCAAGAGTAAGATTATAACCATGATAGTTGCATTGTAATAAAAGGTTAATATTGGACATCATCTCTATTTTAGAGTCTATTTTTAGAAACAGTATTCTTAATTATAGACGTACCAAAATGGGTATTGACACTCTTAAATTTAAAATGGAGGGGGGGAAAGCAAGTTTGAACTTTAGTTAGCCTAAAGCAATTTCTTACAATGGAAATCGATCCCGTGGAAAAATTATGTAATCAAACACTAACATGGAAACAGGGAATATTGGGTTTTCTAATAGGAAGTGCAATCAAACAAATGCTAATAGAAAATAGCTAGATCCTCAGAATTGTTTTACACGGAAATGAAGGAGCAAGGGTTTTTTCTAATTACATGGAAATGAGAAAATTAGGCAAAACCAAGTTTACCATGGAACTTGATTTGTATGAGAATTATGCAATCAAACACCACTAAAGAGTAAAGAAGATGGAAAAGAAATGAATCCCATGAAAAAAAAAAACCATAGGGTGGAGGTGGCTTTAGAACTAGTTACGTGGAAATTGCAAAATTAGGCTAAATCAACTTGTACAATGGAAATTGATTTCACAGAAACTTATGCAACCAAACAGCACTAATTTTTTATTTTTTATTTTCATTCTTGGAGCATTTCCCCTGGGAAAGTAGTAAAATTGATGATTGCAAACTCACTCTATAAAAACAGATATAAGGGCTATGAATGGTGAGGCTGTCCATGCAAGTCCGAGGAAGACTGGGATGATAATTCTGGGAGGGGGTCTGCCTAAGCATCACATTTGCAACGCCAATATGATGCGTAATGGTGCAGATTTTGCTGTCTTCATCAACACTGCACAGGAGTTTGATGGGAGCGATTCTGGTGCGCATCCTGATGAAGCTGTATCGTGGGGAAAAATACGCGGGTCTGCTAAGACTGTGAAGGTTAACTTTTTCTTTCCTTTTCCTGCTGTTTTGATTCTATTGATACAAGTAAAACTCACACACATGCTTAAACATATACATACGCATATATATGTGCTAATATCAGCCCAACTCCTCTGGAGAGGACGTTCCTCTCTTTAGGAAAAAGGACTGCATATTTGAATGATCTCCTCTTTGAATTTTTTCATGAATTTTTTTTCATCTTCAGTCTTCACTAAATTCCATAGAGAGATTCAATCTAGAAGTGGATGAGATGATCATCAAAGATTTCAACAGCCAAAACTGCATATATATATAAATTTTTCACTTGCATACTTGTATTAGATAAGGAAAGGGAGAAAGAAACTTTAATAGATGTCTTTCAGAATTGAACATTAGTTCCCATTTTCGGCGAGTTTTTGATTGTTTAATCTAACCATAAATGGGACAGATATATTATCATTCTAATTACCATTTTTCCTCCTCGACTTTCCCTTATCAGGTACATTGCGATGCAACTATTGCCTTCCCTTTGCTGGTTGCCGAAACTTTTGCTGCAGCAAGGAATAAATCTGCCTCGTCTAAAACTGTAACCCTAACTTTGGTATGACAGCTTTTCAAGTAGATTTTGAAAGATGCTCATAATGTTAATTTGAGATCTATAGTTTCCCCCTTTTTCTTAGGGGACTCAAATCCAATGGATAAAATGTAGACTCTAGTTGTGTTTGATTGGAAAGTTAGAAAATGATTCAAAAAATATACAAGAAGTTCGAAAATGAGATTTGGTGAGATGTAATATTTTGGTTTTTCAAGGAATCCAATACTCTGGGCCTTAGATAATTAAAAATTTTCCATGGAAAATAGGAAAAAATTGAAGAACATCTCACTAAAATAACTTGTATCTTTTTCCAACTGCTCGTAAAAGTTGATTGTTTTTCCAATCATTTTCCGACTTTGCATCAAACAGGCCCTGAAGTTGGCTGATTCATAGTTCAATATTTGATATGAGCAAAACACCGGAATCGTATTTATAGGAGATGAATAGGGCAAGGTGATACTAACATAATTTGCGTAGTAGATTCGTTAAGAACCAAATCTTATTGATATTGTGCCATGTTGGTTCTCTTGTGTTCTAAAGTGCATTTCTATTATATAATATATATATATATATATAATGATTTGTGCTGCTCAAGTGATGACCCAATAAGTGATAATTGTGTGATTTGTATACCATTTTTCTGAATCTGGAGTTGTACAATAGGTGCAGTATTGTCTAGATTGGAAGTATGAAATGTATTTGTTTTGCTTGAATAGACCTCTTAATAGATGTTTTTATTTGAACACTTGGTACTTGAAGGCTGGATGCATTCTATTTGTACTATTCCACACTCAAAAAATTTGGATCAGGAATCATTCTTTTAAAATTGATGGTTTAGATTTTGACAGCTACTGTTTTGCCTTTGGCGAGGATTTATGTATCTGTCAAAATGTGAACCATATGGTTTTAAACTAACTGTCTAGATTTCTTCAACTCTCTTCTAGAATTATTTTTATTGAACGAGGGAGTGGACAAATACTTATTACTCTCAAAATAAATTTCACTTCAATACACAAATATAAATATATCTTTATTAGTTATACGTACATTCAAATCATAACCCAAAGGTGCAAGAGAAACGTAGAGGCGAGGATCAGCTACCGGTGCTTTGTTGAACTCCATGGCAGATATCAGAATGGATCTCTTCCTCTCTTGAACCAATTTTTTGCCATTGCGACTGTTCCTCCACGAAGTGTGTTTATTAAGGATGAAGTTCGTAATAGAAACCTAGGTGATCCAATTTAATCGACGCTTGCAAGTATTTGGAAAGCAATAAGTAATACAAATGAAGTGTTGAAAAATAAAATATACTTTTATTTCAGTTACGCCAAAACATAATTCGTTTCATCGGTTTTGCATTCAATAGATACGCCTACAGATAGTGATTCCATCTCCCAATGGAGCGTGAGAAATTTGAATGCGAGGATCGGCAGCTAGTGACTTGTTGAACTCTATGGTCCAATGTCTGCCCTCTATGATCCAATGCTTGAGCTCGCTCATCTGCTCTGTAACCGTCCCCTCCGCCATTGCCACTGTTCCTCCCCAAAGTGTGTTATCATACACAATTATCCCTCCAACCTTTAATAATTTCATCAATCTCTCATGATACTTCAAGAAACTAATCTTATCAGCATCGACAAAAGCAAAGTCAAAACTTCCCTCATTCTCATGCTACATTGAAATCCACAAAAAGTGTAAGTGGTCATATTTGTTTCATCTCCACAAGTTTCAATTTCAATGCGCTCGGATCATCCACAACAATATTAAAGGTGTATAACACACTGCTGTATAATAGGCGAATGATAAAATTAAGATTGACTAAGTTCCTTGGCATACAAATCATTTGCGTCCATTTAAGACTCAAACGGATAATTGGTGTTTTATACGACTCCATCAGTAAACGTTTGGTGGAAATCAGCAATGCCTCATAGGTCATTAAGCCTAAAACCTCTTATTCGTTTCAAGTCAGCTGAACCTCTCTTCTCTGTTTAAACTATTTTCATGGTTGATATATTTGTAAACTATTTAACATGCAAGATTAACACCAATGTGGATGCTCTCAGATTCCATGAGTATAAAAAGTTGTTTCTTTTTTTATATCACACACATTAGCGTCTGAATCCACTCACAAGTAATATTGCGTTAAATGAACACTCATCCTTATAAATTGCAAACTTGTTAAGGTACCCCCAAGTCTTGCTTTTTTGTTACTGTCTTTTAGACAACATACGAGGACAAAATGATTGAAATAACATATATTTAGGTTTGAAACAAGTAGATTGTTTAAAATTCATACATCTTACATTCAAATAAAGAAAATGAAAACCAAGCGGACTACTCTTGTCTGTATGGGTTTGGGTTTTCAAACAGACTATTGTGTAGTAAGCCACACTTTTATCCTTCGGGTATTGTACAATGCAGTGTGGACAAACTTATACAACTTGTCCTGCGAGAACAAACCATTGTGGATACTCTAAGGCCTCGTTTGATTCAGGTATTAGGATCAGTGGGATTAATAATACCAGTATTAATAGTACTAGATTATTAATCATGGTATTAATTTAATACCAATACCCTGTTTGATTCATGTAGTATTAATACTGGGATATCTCATGCTAATATTAATACCATGTTTGGTTCTGTAACTTGTATACGGAATTATATTTTGGACTAACATTTTTTTTTTAAAAAAAAAAAAATTTTTAAAAAAAATTTTAAAAAAAATTTTAAAAAAAAAATTTGTAAACAAAAAAATTTTTTTAATTTTTTTTTAAAAAAAATATTATAAATTTTTTTTTAAAAAAAAAAGTTAAAAAAAAAAATTGAAAAAAAAATTAATTTTTTTTTAAAATAATAATAATATAGTAGTAGTAATGGCATTTTTGAAAATATATGGTTCATTTTTATTAATCCTGGATAAACAATACCACCTCCCCCCTGGTATTAAATTATAGTACAAAGAGTGGTATTAAGTTAGTACCGGTATTAGTAATCCCAGCACATTTGTGCGAATCAAACAAGGTATTATAAAAAAAGTGGTATTAATAATCCCATCCCACTTTTTAATACCCGAATCAAACGAGACCTAAGTGGCATCTATAGCGATGAAGCGAGATATCGAAAGAAAAAGAATCAATGCCTTTTACTAGTAACAATAAAAAGTGCCGAAATGAAAAATATTATGTAATCATTGAGCATTAAATAGAATGAAAGAGGGCAGATGGTTAATACTTACATCTTCCAAGAGCTTGTCAAGAACCGGTAAAGCCTCAGAGTGACAAAAGTCGATTTTATGTTCCACGCCGGCTTTTCTGATAATCGGCAACCCTATCTCATATGACTCTCTATTCACATCTACTGCCGTAATCTGTATCACAAATTACAAAATCATGTTAAGGGAAAAACTATGCATAACATAGGTATATGCAAGGCCAGCCTTGATATATATATATATATACATAACCCTACATAGAAATTTGGAAGGACGCTTTTCTTATGTACAACATGCTTATTAGACCCTTATTACAATATAATATTTTAAATATTGAGCCTAAGCATAAATTATAAAATCTTTTATTGTATCAAGGGCCCTGTTGGTTGCCCAACCTCTTGCACTCTCAGACTGGCCTTGTGTGTACGGGTGCAGCTATTCTTACTCAAAAACTACTTAAATCGAACCCCCATCCGTCACCCGCATTAGATACAAAGATTATGGTTGAAAGAAAGTGCAAACCTTGCCATCATCAGGAATAGTAAGGGCAGTGAGGAGCAAGGAATATCCAGTAAAAACTCCAATTTCGATAGTCTTTTTGGCATCAACTAGCTTCAGTAGCATGGCCATCATTTGCCCTGCATCTGGTGCTGTACCCATCAAAGCCCTACACATTTTGAAGCTAAGCTAGTTAAATTTGGAAGACACTAAAGGTCCAGTCGATAAAAGAAATTTGGAACAATAGTAAATTTATGAAAAGTTGGAAAAAGAGATGAGTAATTTGTTGAGACGGTGTCCATCTTTTTCTATTTTTTCATGGAAAGTTTTTCTTACCCATAGTCTAAAAAATTGGATTCCATGGAAAAACCAGAAAATATAGAGCATTTCACCAAATTATTGATATTTTTTTTCTACTTCTCATAAATTTATTAGTGTTGTTAATCATTTTCCAACTTTTTTTTTTATCGAACACATCCTTAGGGATACATTATTAGACTGCAAAGTTGAGAAATGATTGAAAAAGAAACTGATTTTTATGAGAAACTGGGAAAGAGATCACTGATTTGGAGAGACGCCCATTACTTTTTTTAGTTTTCCATAGAATCCAAGTCTTAGGGTGGTAGGAAAGAAACATTTTCCATGAAAAATATGGGAGATGGAGAACATCTCACTAAATAATTCATCTATTTTTCCAACTTCTCATAAAAATGAGCTGTTTTCCGATCATTTTCCTAACCTTGAAATCAAACAGGAGACACCGTTTTACCCATTTGATTGCCTTGGCAACTATTAACCAAGAATTTTTTTTTGTAGTATCCCCTTATGTGCTGTAGAAATTTCTTGTAATTTATCTAACCCATTACATTCATTCAATTTTGATAGTCCCTATTGTCACAATTGCGTTTGTTTTGTGAAAAAACTGAAAAAGTACGTTCTTTCGAGCAAATACAAGAACGGTTAATTACAGAGGATGGTTTGCAGCTGCAGCCCTTAGCTCCTTGAGAGGTTCTGGTTCACGTGGATACACACTAGTCTCCAATATATACTGCACCAACGCCAAACC
Organism: Lonicera japonica; assembly: GCA_021464415.1. Classification (NCBI taxonomy): domain Eukaryota; kingdom Viridiplantae; phylum Streptophyta; class Magnoliopsida; order Dipsacales; family Caprifoliaceae; genus Lonicera; species Lonicera japonica. The sequence goes on along the minus strand of CM038466.1, from coordinate 32,314,154 downwards.
AGGTAGTTCAATTCTTTGAAACAGAAAGGAAGAAAGCTGTAAAATAAATACCACAAGGCTCGGTTTGATAACAACATGGAAAATGAAAATATAAACACTTGATTTAGGTAAAAAGTTGGAAAATAAGTTGAGTCATGTAACGAGATACTCTCCCTCTCATGCTCATTTTATGAATTGATATCCTACATCCTTCGTAATTTTCAGTGGAAAAGATTTCTGTTCTTCAACTACCAAGAAAATTTCTTCATGCAAAAAGTAACAAGAAGAGATCTCCTCACATGTCTCAACTTATTTTCCAACTTCTCACAAAAATCAACTATTTTTATTTTACTTTTCCATGTTGTTATCAAATGGAACCAAAGATAATAAAATAGCTAAAGAGAAATGTGGGAGAGATACCTGATACAACTCTTCGCTTTGTAGTAATGCTTTAGAAGGAGCTGGTGCTTTCTTTTTTCCATTCTCCATTGCTCTCCAACTACAAGAACTCTGAGAGAGCATAAAGAGTCCATATTAGTCATTCTCCCGAAGGAAATATTGAATGCAACTGTTGGAGCAGAGAGTTATGATATATAAAGTTGAAATATTATATCGTAGTGTTAATAATTAGAATAATTAATTTTAGGAGAATAATAATATATTATTTATGCGATTATCCCACCTAATTAAAATTTCTAACTCCGTCACTGTCGATGCACTAGTCAAAAGATTGCTTATTGTTGCTGGTCATGTGCGCCTCATCCGTCTCTTTATTTATGTTAATTTTAATGTATTATACTTATTGTATGCCAAGAGGAGCAAATAAAAAAAATATATACTTACAAATATATTATAGAAACCGTACTTAATTGAAGAAAAAATTTGAGCTTGTTTGTCACAGTCTCCTTAAGACAGATTTGCTCTCTCTACGGTGCTCGTAGTTGTAAGCAACTGTCTCCCAGGATAAAACGGATTTCGTTTTTATTAAAGCAGCACTTCAATTAATAAGAACTGGTGAATCTCTGCTTGTACTCAAACTAGATTTGAAAGAGATGGAGGAGGGAGGAATAAGAGAAGAATTCCTTCTTAGAAGTTGGATATCAAAATGCCTTGGCCTTGGGGCCTACTTATAATCCTTGGAAGAGGAAGTTATATGGTGGTTGAGGGGAAAGTTGCAAAGGGAGGTTACAACCACCGGTGGTTACCAAATTTAAATTCAAATTTTTAGTTCAATTTTAATGGTTTTGAACAGCTAAAAAAAATACCATGTCATACTACTCGGAAGAGTATAATAAATTGGTGCATTCTACCACTTTAACAGTAGTGTAGTAACCACCAAAAGAAAATAGTCATCTGAAGTTGACCATAATTTTAATTAAAATAAATCCGAAGTTTGACCATAATTTTAATTAATTCAAAACCATTTTTTCAACAGTTTATGTATTTTATTTTTAGCTTGACATCTTGTCTTATACCGTATTTAGCAATCATTTTATGAAGTTGTATAATAATATGATAATATAGATAATTACTTTGACAATAATGACACTTTGCATAATACATACATTTCCCTTTGGAAAATGATTAAGTGAAAGTCTGTAAGTTTCTTTCAAACTTACAGACCATTCTCAGCCTCACGTTACATGTTGTCTGCCTTTTCAAATTAACTTTTCAACAATTACCAAATTTTACCTTTCTTTTTATTATTAACAGTTTAACCCATATAGACATTACAAATTCCACTTTAAAATTATCTTTAATTTTTTAAATTTGAGCTTAATCCCCATCTCTTCCTCTCCGCCGAAAGAACCAACAAGATTTATTACAGTTTGTTTTTTTTTAAAAAGTATTGAAGTAAGTCTTCACTTTTAGTAGTTAAATTAACTATTTTTTTTAAATATAAAAATGGATTGAACATAACATATCTATGAATTATTTTTTTTGAATATTCTAAAAGAGAAATGATGAACTACCCGTTCGTCAATTTTCACAAAACTCATGGACAAATGCTTGCCACTCATTTAAATTAGGCCAATCAAGTATAAATTATGTTTTCAATAATTACATTATTTTATCCCAATTTTGTATTATTAACATTTTAGCACATGTATAAAATATTCTAACTTCCACTTTAGAAAAAATCTTAAGTTCCACTTCAGAAAAAATCATAATTAATTATTTCTATTTTATATTAGCAATTAAACTAATTACTTTCTATCAAATAATGGATTGAACATAACGTATTATGAAATTTGTTCACGAAATTTATAGTTTTGTCACTAAATATAAATTTCCTTAACGTCACTCAAAATTTTAGTTATGTGAGAACTTTGAATGACGAAAACTATTATATAAGATTGAATTGCTTTCGTGTGGGAGAGCCAAAAGCCCATTCTCCCAAATTGAACCATATGCCTACGAAAAAAGTATTGAAAATATAAATAAATAACTAAACTAATAAATAAATAAAAACTAGATTGAATAATTATCAAAGTACGATGTATCTAACATATTAAAACAACTATCAAAATATAATATTTTCCATTAATACTATATATCAATACTTTGCAAACATGGATTAGGAATCAATGTTCGCCATTCAATGCATCTGTCATTGACTTTATCAAGCCATGTTTGAGCCCAAGGGTAAAATTTTTTATGCCGCCAACCTACAACAGGAGCTAATGGAACATTATCATGGAGCATTGTAATAGGTTTTTGTTTTCTTATTAAATATAGAGTTTGAAATAGGTTTTTGTTTTCTTATTAAATATAGAGTTTGAGTGGGAGTGGTCGACTTCCTCAAACTTGTGGTGAGAAATTGACATACTTCTAATTTGGCACATGAAAAAAAAAATACAAAATTCTTAATTTGGAACATCTTAAAATAATACTCCATAAATATTTTATTTGAATCAGGGGTTTTTTTTTTATATATATATATAAAAGTAATTAACATAATTTGTAAATGAAGCAATAAGAAAATTATCTAATTAATAAACCAAATAATAAGAAATACTTACGTGAGGTTAATAATAAAGGTTAAAATGTTAATTATATAAAGATGGGGTGAGATTGAGCAATTATAAAACTTAAATTAAAAATTTATTTAACCTTAATGTTGACCAAATGTGTGGTTGAAATTTGTTAGTAACTTTTAATAAAGTTAAGACTTTGAAGATAGCATAGTCCTTTCCCTTTATTGAACATTTTCACCAACCGCCCTATAAACACACCCATGCAATTTTTTTTTTTTTATTTTTTTTTTTTTATTTTTTTTTTTTTTTTTTTTTTTTTTTTTATTTTTTTTTTTTTTTTAAAAAATTAAGGGAGGTCTAAGTCTCTCCCTTAATCCTACAAATAAAGAAAAACCCTCCCCTCCCACCCCATGAGTCGAACCCTTGACCTCAAGGCAAGGCCTCCCACCCCATGAGTCGAACCCTTGACCTCAAGGCAAGGGTGGAGGTTGCCTACCACTAGGCCAACCCCTCTCCTCAAACACACCCATGCAATTTGGTTCTAGTGTTGCCTAATTTGTAGACTACGCCTACGTATTACAAATGGGTGCATTCGCAAATCGCAACCCAAAGGAAAACAAATATTTTATACTTACCAACATAAATAAGATATGTTTTGGAAAAAAAACATATATAAGATATATCAAGAATTTCACTGTACTATATACATATCCATATGGCACAGAGATGATAAATAGTTTGTACCAAAGCCGGTCTTGTATGTTTTTAGACTCTGGGCGAAATTCTAAAATGATGCCCCTCTTATAAATAAATATATTATTTTTTAATATTAGAAAAACAAATTAATTTTTATTTCAATGAAACAAATTTATATTCCACCAAAAACACATTATAATTAAGAATTCAAAGTGTTTACAAGCTTCATTTCAAAATATACGAGTTTACATGCTATCAAAACCAATACAATGATTAATTCAAGCACTTAAATCATTCATCTTCAGTCTTTATGTGCATTTCCTCTTCCAAAAAGTTTCTAGATGCTCTAAAGCGACGCCACATGCAAAACGTACCTACAAAAATATTCAAATTAGGAAACCGGATCCTAAACGCAAAATTAAGTCTAGTTAGAATTAGATTCCGCTTTGACTTTGGAACTTTTTAAACAATACTAAATTCTACTTACTCAATGATCAATAATACAACTTATTTTCTAATGTCTCAAATTAAGAGTACTATTTCTTTTTCTAGAGATAATCTATTGAAACTAGAGTTCTCTTAAAAATGTGAACATCAAAATGAAACTCAATTTGAAGGTGCATATACAGAAAATACATTAGGACATAAAAAGCTCCATTACTCAAATTGTTATATAGGCAGAACCTGTTCCGCAAATTGCTCCATCCAGTAGCTCGTTTCATTGCTCGGTGAGAGACCGAGAAGGATCGACGAAGAAGGGGCTTGATGAAATCAACACATCGAAGAATTATATTAGAATTAGATTAACAATCACAAGCAAAGTGCTTAACCAAATCTAGACCTCACTAATTCAAAACATTTAGTTGAAAAGAAATTTCAACATCAAAGTGAACACTAACAGTATACTCATAAAAGAGAATTTTGTTAAGTCACATAAAGCAAGGATTTAATTTGCAGAGAAAGATTGAGCTTCGATCCGAAGATGACTCAATCCTTAGGAATCCTCATGTCCCTAATCCAACAGCCAAAGTACTCCTTGCTTCTCCCTTGTGTAGTTTCAGCACATTGATGCATTGGATACCTAACCACTCAAAAGAAAATTTCCCTAAAAGAAATTATACATAAGCATAATTTATTGAGAAGTTAATTCCGGCATACAAAATCGAAGAAGTTAATTCCGGCTTCAAAGGCTCTATTGAGAAGTTGAAATGACTAAGGCAATGAGTTCACATAATTTATTGGTTACTAGAACTCTGCTCAAGTAACTAAAGACTTTCCTTTCAAAACAAAAAACTAAATGAGCGTTGATCTAATAAGCAAGCTGTTGTTTGAGTTCTAGTGGGCAATATTTTGGTCTTACAAATACCAAAGATATACAAATCCACAAGGAAATGCTTCAAATTCCCAGCTTTTTTGTACTTATTATACTTGTATAAGATAGAAAAGGTTGCCTGATCTGTAAAAATAGCCTCATTAAGGAATCAAAAAACAAAGAATTTTTTTTTAGAAAACTTGCTTGAACAGATTGGCCAGCAAGAGCAAAGCTGAGTTTAGTGATCCACGCTTGTCTACACATTTTTTGTTAATTTATGTTAACCAGTGAAAAAAGGGAACATATACATCATAAGTTTTAGTAATTAACCCAAATGAAATAAAAGAAAAGAACTAACCACTCTTACGCTGCAAGTTTTACCAAATAGAGTGAACTGCTCTTTGATCATCTGTATTCAATGTCTTAGACAAAGCCTGCCAGGAGATGTACAAAAAATGGATGGCAATAGTGAATAATAATAAGCTTTCATAGGAAATATTCCAATGACCAATTCAAACTACAAAGCAGTGATGTAACAATTAAACTTCCGTAAAACAATCATATGAAAATTGAAATGTTATGGAGATGAAACTGAGATTTCTTCAAAATATTATCTACTATTTATAATATGTGGACTTAAGTTCTTATAAGAGGAACCTAAAATCAAGTGACCAATCAATTAATGTTCAGATGGAATGTATTCGATATTTAGAGATCAATATTTCACCCGAAGGTAATTTAAGGTAGCCAAGAAAATGTTTATTTTCTTTAAAGTATTTATACGTATCAGTATATACTTAAAATTCCATAAGACCAACTCGGCAAACTTACAGTCCACTCTCATGAATTTATCATATTATTATTATATCAGAATTTAGTAAATCAAATATGAGTAACACTTGAAAAAATTTCAAGATCAACTTTGGATAAAATGCCTACCACTTAGAGCCTGAACAGCAGCTATTCGTTTCCCGGGGTCTTAACAAAATCCTTTGCCTTTGAAGACAATATGGGCCAAGGTGCTTCATCAAAACTTGGATTAACTTTTGGAACAGCCCGGAAAATTCCAAACTCAGTGCGTTCCCAAAACGGGCGACTACCACATAAAGGAATGTATGCTATAATGCCAATACTCCGTACATCGGCCTCTGTGCTGTAAAGTTTGAATAAAACTTCAGGTGCCACATAGTACGCACTTCCAATAATGCCATTAAGTTTTTCATCTACAAACAACTAATGAAATTGAAATAAACCTACATGGGATATGAAGCTGAAAGAGGAAATTGACAGAGTCATATAAGTTAAGGTGGATAGAGACTAACCTGGTCTTACCAAATCTGATATGCCAAAGTCTATAACTTTACACAGGGACTTTTCATCCCTGGAGGTGAACAAGGAATTCTGCATAAGCAAATAATTATAATTGCCTTATTTAAAGAAGTCACCCGCTCACCATTCTGAGCGACAATGTTCCAAATTTGCACAGTTTAATTATACCATAACTATTAATAAATAAAAGTATATGAATAAAATAAACTCAATACGACTATAAGCTACTCACCTTTCTTTTAGAAACTAAAGTACTGTAGGTTTAGAAAATAAGTACATTTCTTTTAAAGAAATCGTAACCTAAGTGGCAGATTCACAACCTAAATCTACACGGCCCTACAATTTGACTATAAGCTACTCACTTTTTTTGGACAACCAAAAAAAGTAAGAAGAGTAGAACAACAAATTACCAAAAAGAAAACAGAACACTTTGCAGCAGTATCATACACATAATCTGCAGCTATATCAGTAGGATTAAATGCAAGACCTCTAACTCAAATGATCAAAAGTAACCTCAAATAAACACAAAATAAATGGCTAATATAAAAATAGTATACTATATTCAATTTCCTCAATATAGAAACTTTGAGAAGCCACTACAAGTACATAGCTCAGTACAAATTACTCAAATGATTTTACCCCATTAAAAATATTATTATATTATATATACATGGAAAATTTTCCATAAGAACCAAGTTTAAGGATCATTCTGTATGGTTAGTAGATCATCTCCGCAAATTTTCATCAAAAAATTCAACTGAAAGGTGGGTTCATTAAAATATACATATATATATATATGTCCAGAAATGCGTGCACACACATTTATGTCTTAATTTTTTAGTTAATTCACTTCTTGGTTGAAGTTTTTGATGAAATTCGATAGTAATGAGATCTTCTCCTCCAAATTTTGTCAAAAAACCCATTCGTCTACCCCCTCAAAAGCCCAATCTATACAAAATGGTCCTTAAACTTGGTCCTTATGGGAGGGGGGGAGAGAAAGTAATCTAATCAAATATAGCAGCAAACAGATCTAAATGTTTAACAGTCACATTCACAAACAAGAAAAAAGAACACAGATTCATACAAGGTGTACGTGTAAGATCTGATTATGAACTACATAAAACAGTTTTAAATTAAACATAGATTCATACAAAGTACATGTGTAAGATCTGATTGTTTATACCTTTTAATGATGAAAGAAATCATAATAAATCTTAGAGAGCCGAACTTCGGAACTTAAGAGAGCTGATTGATACCTTGATACACTGATTAGTATACCAACTATGAACAAGAAAAAATACACTGATTCAAACCTTAATTTTTTGACAAAAAAAAAATCTAAATTTCCAAATAGAAAGTGCAACAACTATAATCGAAACCATAACCTTGAATGCAACAACTAGAACCGATCAAGGGGAGAGAGGAGTACAAACCCTGTGCTGCAATTGAGGGTGAGAGGGGAATACAAACCCAAATAACGCAGCATGCGTTATTTTTGTGTAGTGGGAGAAATGATAACTCTTTATCCTGCTCTGAGAATCCAGTTTTTATTTTGGAAAAAGCCTCAATTTCCTCAACAATGTATTTGCCATCTAATACAACTTGTGATTTTATTGCAGAAAACACACCTTTATACTGCATACGAGCTTGCCATAGACAATAATATAAAGTGAACAGAAACCCAATATGACACAAAACCGTGAGCAAGTTATAATGGAAGGATACCTTAGAAACAAACTGGAAAAGAGAAAACAACTTCTGACATTTCCGTTTTATAACAACATAGAAAATGATAAGAAAAAAATTGATTTGTATGAGTAGTACGTTGGAAAATGAGTTGAGGCATCTGATGAAATGCTCTCTATCTCATGCTAATTTTTATTAGCAGATGTCCTCTATCTTTCAATATTTTTTTGCGGAAATTTTTTCTTCCTCAAATACCAAAGAAAATTTTTCCATGGGATAAGTCAAAAAGGATATATATCACCACATGCCTCAATTTATTTTTTAACTTCTCACAAAAATCAATTGTTTTTGTTATTAATTTTCATGTTGTTACCAAACGGACCCTTAAGAGAAGGAAAAATAAACCACCATTGACATAATTTTATTCAATGAGAAGAAAAGAAAACCAAGTACCAACAAAACCAAATCTAAAACAATATCGAGCCAATAATTTGGAATTTCTTCATTCAACTTATGATGTTAACAAGTCAAGCCAATAAAAACAACTCTAAATGTGTTGAAGTCATAAACAAATATTTCAATATTGATCCTCAAGAACATCTAACAAAGAAATTATGTTGGCACTCAATTAACATTTTTACATGATATAAAAAGTAACCAAGAAATTACTTGAACATAGAAACCCAAAGTCGATAAATTGATTTTGTGTGTGTGTGAGAGAGAGAGAGAGAGAGAGAGAGAGAGAGAGAGAGTACCATGATGTAGATCAGAACTCTTCAAAGCGCAGCAATGAACAAAACAGTGGATAGCCAACTTCTTAGACTTCACATGTTAAACAGTTCTTTGTTTGTTTACACTTTGCGTCGATGTGTGCCATCACTCATTTGGATGTATGTTTTTGTGTTATTTTAAGCTTCACACCTTGTCTCTTACCAGATATTGCAATTCATGCTCTCTCTCTCTCTCTCTCTCTCAAATCATGAGTTTATGGGCTTAAGTACATTAATTGCTTAACACATGCATTTCCCTGTATCTTTGAAACATTACACTGACCTCTACAGTAGACATTTTCCGATTTCGACTCTATTTTCAGTTGATTTTGGCAATTCGTTTGGGCAAAAATCAATCTCTATATATAAAGAAGCTTTCAGGTATCAGGTCTGATAATTGAAAAATTACAAAACAGTATAGGTATTGCAATATATATGAGTGCGGGGTGTGTGTGTATATTTGCCAACCTATAGGAGGTTATATTCTAAGAAAGGGGAGGTCCCCACTACTAAACCAAAATGTTAGGGAAATCATTATAATTTCCCAAATTATAAGATACGTATCTGTAAGAAATCCATGATACAGGTGTTGGAAGAGAGTCTTTTATTTATGTTTACATATTTTTATGTTATTAGGAATTATACTTTTATTTCAATTACACCAAAACATAATTCCTCTAATCAGTTATGCATCAGTAGATACGCCTACATATAGTGATTCCATCTCCCAAGGGAGCATGAGAAATTTGAATGCGTGGATCGGCTGCTAGCGACTTGTTTAGCTCTATGGTCCAATGCCTGCCCTCTAACTTCCGCTCTGTAACCGTCTCCTCTGCCATTGCCACCGTTCCTCCCCAAAGCGTGTTATCATACACAATTATCCCTCCAACCTTTAATAATTTCATCAATCTCTCATGATACTTCAAGTAACTAATCTTGTCAGCATCGACGAAAGCAAAGTCAAAACTTCCCTCATTCTCATGCTACATTGAAATCCACAAAAAGAGTAAGTGGTCATATTTGTTCATCTCCACGAATTTCAATTTCAATGCAATCAGATCATCCACAACAACGTAAATGGTGTAACATTGTATTGTATAATAGGCGAAAGATAAAATCGACCAAGTTCCTTATGATACGGACAACTGGCATCTGTTTAGGACTCAAACAAGCACCTGATGTTTATTTGACTCCATCAGTTGTTCGTTTGGTCGAAATCAGCAACACCTCATAGGTCATTAGCCGACCCCTCTTATCCATTTCAAGTCAGCCGAACATCTCTTCTCTATTTAAATTATATTTTCATGGTTGATATATTTGTATACTATTTACAATGTAAATGGTGTATAACATTTTGCTATATCACATCAGCGTCTGAATCCATTACGAAGTAATATTGCGAAAAATGAACACTGCATCTTTATAAATTGCAAACTTGTGAAGGTACCCTTGTATCTTGTTTTTTTGTTACTGTCTTTTAGACAACATACGAGGACAAAATTATCGAAATAACATATATTTAGGTGGAAATCAAATAGATTGTTTAAAATTCAGACATCTTACATTCAAATAAAGAAAATGAAAACCAATTGATTTAAACATGAGTTTGAAACTTAACTTTGTCTATCAAACTCGTAGCTTTAATCATTAAAATGTATCATTCAAGAAGTAGTGACCAAAATATCATGGTGATCACACAAATAAGAGCATCCACAATGGTATATATTGTGTAAAGGATGATAGGGTAAATCTATCCTACTTATTTGAGGAGTTAAGCAGTGGTGTAATATATAAATTCACCTAAACAGATCAGTGTTATCTGTTTGAAACCCAAATAGATGACACTTGCACGTTTTGTATGAAAGGGCTGATTACCAAATGGACTACTCTTGTTTGTATGGGTTTGGGTTTTCAAACAGACTATTGTGTAGTATAAGAAAGATAGTGATGAAGTGAGGTATCAAAAGAAAAAGAATCAATGCCTTTTACGAGTAACGATAAAAAGAGTCGAAATGACAAATATTATGTAATTGTTGAGCATGAAATAGAACGAGAGAGGGCAGATGGTTAATACTTACATCTTCCAAGAGCTTGTCAAGAACCGGTAAAGCCTCAGAGTGACAAAAGTTGATTTTATGTTCCACACCGGCTTTTCTAATAATTGGCAACCCTATCTCATATGACTCTCTGTTCACATCTACTGCCGTAATCTGTATCACATCTCAAAATCACGATCAGTGAAAAAGTATATATAACATATAACATATGAATATGAATATGCAAGGCCAGCCTTGGGAAGAGGACCCTTTTCCCATGTACGACATGCTTATTAGACCCAAATAATAATACAATATTTTAAATATTGGGCCCTAACATAAGTTATAGAAACTTTTATTGTATCAAGGGCCCTGCCGGTTGCCCATCCTCGTGCACTCTTAGACTGACCTTGTGTATATGGGTGCAGCTATTCTTATTCAAAAACTACTTAAACAATGATACAAAATGTTTCACAAGTGCCGCAAAATATCAATTTGCTGTGCAAAAGCACAGAAATCAAGAGAACTGCATGCTATTGTGAGAAGTTTTATTTAAACTCACTAAATAGCTAAGTTAACCCACCATTTAAGTTTAGCCAAAATAATTTTTAACAAGGTTAAGTTCACCCTCCTTGTTATACCCGATATACCCCTCATTTAAAAAAAAATAATAATTCAAAAGGACATTATCCCTTGCAAATCGTACCCCCATCCGTTACCCGCATTAGATAGAAAGATTAAGGTTGAAAGAAAGTACAAACCTTGCCATCATCAGGAATAGTAAGGGCAGTGAGGAGCAAGGAATATCCAGTAAAAACGCCAATTTCGATAGTCTTTTTGGCATTAACTAGCTTCAGTAGCATGGCCATCATCTGCCCTGCATCTGGTGCTGTACCCATCAAAGCCCTACACATTATGAAGCTAAGCTAGTTAAATTTGGAAGACACTACAGGTCCGGTTGATAAAAAAAATTCAGAAAAATATTAAATTAATGAAGAGCTGGAAGAAGAGATGAGTGATTTGTTGAGATGGTCTCCATCTTTTTCTATTTTTTCATGGAAATTTTTTCTTACACATTGCCCAAAAAATAGGATTCCTTGGAAAAATCGGAAAATATAGAACATTCACCAAATTGTTGATCTCTTTTTTCAACTTCTCATAAACTTACGAGTGTTTTCAATCATTTTCCAGCTTTTTTCATCAAACACACCCTGAGGATACATTAGACTGCAAAGTTGAGAAATGAGTGAAAAAGCAACTGATTTTTATGAGCAATTGGGAAAGAGATCAGTGATTTGGAGAAGTTGAAAAAATAGTATTTTCGAGCAAATGAACGCTAAATAGAAGAACAATTAATTACCAAGGATGATTTGCAGTGGCAGCCCTTAGCTCCTTGAGAGGATCGGGTTCACGCGGATACACACTAGTCTCCAATATATACTGCACCAATGCCAAACCAGGTAGTTCAACTCTTTGAAACAGAAAGAAGGAAAGCTGTAAAATAAATACGAGAAGATGATAAAATAACAAAAGAGAAATGTGGGAGAGATACCCGATACAACTCTTCGCTCTGTAGTAATCCTTTAGAAGGAGCTGGTGCTTTCTTTTTTTCATTCTCCATTGCTCTCCAACTACAAGAACTCTGAGAGAACATAAAGAGTCCATATTAGTCATCCTCTTGGAAGAAATATTGAATACAACTCTCGGATTTATAAATGTCTCTTTTCAATATATCTCTCATCAATTGATGGGGGAGAAGTTATCACTTATCACACGAGGAGACAGAACTTGTCATGTTCTTATGTCATTGTTTGGAATTGGGTTCACATAGTTTTACATTATAAAGTTGTTTTTTTTTTCCCTATTCTAATTTCTATACATAAATTCAATGATTCCAATTGAGACAAAGGAGCGATTTGAGAGAGGATTACTGTGTATTTGGGTTTGCCTTCTGTTGGTGTGGAATTGCCCAAGTGTTGGGACATTGGTTTTAAATAGCTGTATCGAGATACTTGGGTTTGGCTTTTGTTGGTGTTGAATTACCCAAGTTTTGGGACAAATGGTTTTAAATAGTGGTATCAGGCTATGTAATAGTGTACTGTGTAACTTATCGGACATGTGTCACACTCTGATTGGTTCATAACACAGATATGTATCTATAATTCTATACCATTACATAAAGTCATTACAGTTTTCAACCGCTTTCAGGCACCCTCATACTTTTGATTTCCAATTTTACCCCTGCAATCGACTTTTTCATATAAAAGATACGCTTATAACAGGAGTCGAACCATTGGGTCAATCATCAGTTATATGTCTAATTCTTTTAAGTCCAATACTTCAATTTATACCCAAACAAATGTGTCATTAATTCCTAAATCCATCTCAATATCAATTTATGAGATAATTAACACCAATTAGAAACACAGAGGGTCACATTTTATGTCAAGATCCACCATTAGGTTCAACAATGATATACATGTAACATTATACTAAACTATAAAGTAACCGTTTCCGTCTTGCTGGGTTTTAGTGCAAATCACAATAATAATGATCCATTTGTGAAATTAGTTATATTTTCTCACTTCTCCCAAGTTTTCTCACCCTCTTGTAAATCAAATCATGAGGGTTTCTTCTCCTTACTTCCCTTACCGCACCATTTTCCAACACAAGTAGAAAATCAATAAAGGAAATAGAATTTCTTATAATTCCTATTCCTCCTTCTAGGGTTTTTTCTTGGTTTTAGTGAAGCTTAAACATATTTGTTGTTGAATTTTGTCCCTTAGCGCACCATTTTACAACACAAGTAGAAAATCAATAAAGGAAATAGAGTTTCTTATAATTCCTATTCCTTTCCTTCTAGTGTTTTTTCTTGGTTTTAGTGAAGCTAAAACATATTTGTTGTTGAATTTTGTAGAGAAGAGAAGAGAAGAGAGTTTTATTTCATATATCAAACATAAAATTACAAACGAAATTTATAGCCAAATCAAAACAAAGAAAATATGGGAAGAATCCTTGATTGATTGCATCAATCAACTGATTCTTTCATTCAAGTTCTTGATTACACCAATCAGGTTGATCTTAGACCTAGAATTAACTAATCACAATCTCAACATTTGTAAAATAATTAAGTGATTCGTATCCCAATAGTTTAACCTTTTTTCCCCTCTCATTCAACATTTGATATCTACAATTTGAAGTGGAAACTGGAAATCTAGCAGCAAGCTAAGCAATCCAAATCCGGATAATAATAATAAATTGGGTTTTCTTTATGCAACTAATACTTAAAAGAGAAATTATATAAGAACATACAGAAGTTCTTCATCATATAAGTAACCAGATAATTGACTTTAAACATCAATGAAAGCCATGTTCAAAATTGTGTGTGTGTGTGTTTGAGAAAGAGAGAAAGAGAGTGTACCTAATTGTTGTGGTTTGTGACAAAATGATTAGACGGAGGATTCTAAGTTCAGACTAACATATAGATATTTTGTTAACCAAAAAAATATATATAGATATTTTGTTAATCATTTTAAACAATTTTACTTTACTATAATAAGGAGTTGGATAATGTCTTTTATTATTATTCTCTATCACTTAAATTTTTTATTTCACCCTAATTTTATTTTATTTTATTTTATTATGTTTAGTTTGTGTGAGGAGACTTGCTTATTTAGACTTTTGGGAACATGAATTATTTATGTCCCTAGAAATTATTTTGAAGCATCTAACAATTTCTAAAAGTGTCAATAACTGCACCTATATATTATTAATCGAAAAGTTGAAAAAAATAAAAAAGAAGAGGAATTACATAAAAGTCATTGTATAAACATAATTTAATGAAATAATGCGAGCCGAGGACCACCCCTTTGTCAACTTTCTTATACACCAAATGTAAGTTATCATATATATATATATATATATTCAAAATATTATATTATAGTGTTAATAGTTAGAATAATTAATCTTTAAGGCTTCGTTTGATTCGGTTATTAAAAAGTGGGATGAGATTGTTAATACCACTTTTTTTTTATAATACCTTGTTTGATTCGCACAAATGTGCTGAGATTACTAATACCGGTACTAACTTACTACCACTCTTTGTGGTATAATTTAATACCAGGGGAGATGTGGTATTGTTTATCCAGGATTAAGAAAAATGAACCATATATTTTCAAAAATGCCATTACTACTATAATATTTTAAAAAATGCCACTACTACTAGTACATTATTATTATTTTAATTTTTTTTTGTAGAATTTTTTTTTTTAGTATACAAGTTACAGAATTAAACATGGTATTAACATCAGCATGAGATATCCCAGTATTAATACTGCATGAATCAAACAGGGTATTGGTATTAAATTAATACCGGGATTAATAGTCCAGTACTATTAATACTGATATTATTAATCCCACTGACCCTAATAGTCCAGTACTATTAATACTGGTATTATTTGTTTATTATTGAGGGTCATGTGTGCCATTATCCATCCTTGTCTTTGTTTGTGTTTTATTTTTAGCTTATTGTCTTCACAATATTTAGCAATCTTCTTGTGTGTCAAAGTTATACATTATATTTTTAGAATTGTACATTTGTTGGGTAATATAGATAATTGCTTTGATAATTATGCCACCCTTTGCTTAATACATATATTTCCTTATATTTTGAACATTTTCACCAACCGCCCCGTATAGTATAAATACACCCATGCAATTTAGTTTCAATGTTACCTAATTTGTAAACGCTTCCAACATATCACAAATGGGTGTTCGCAAGTCGCAACTAAAAGGAAAAGACACAATTTATATTTACCAACATATATAAGATATATTTTAAGGGAAATGATATTAGCACTCCACTTTCATCCTTAGGCACTCCACTTTCATTTTTAGTGACACTTATATATATCATTTGGGACACTTTTTATGTCACTAAAAGTAAAAGTGGAGTGCCTAAGGATGAAAGTGGAGTGCTAATATCATTTCCCTATTTTAAACCTATACTTATACTTATTATTATTATTATTATAAAACTGTGAATAATGTAAGTTGATTTACACTAAAAGTGTTTTGCATTTTTATCAATTGGTTATGAATATTTATTGTATACGTACTAATTATAAATTAAAAGTACACATACGTTAAAATCCTACTATATTTGGAGTTTCAATTATTACCCACACTAAAAGTGTTTTGCACTTTTATCAATTGGTTTTTAATATTTATTCTATACTAATTATTAGATTATTAGAAGTAACCATACATTAAATCCTATATATTTGGCGTTTTAATTATTACCCTCATTTATTTAATTAGACATTATAAAAGTGTGAATAATGTAAGTTGATTTACACTAAAAGTGTTTTGCATTTTTATCAATTGGTTATGAATATTTATTGTATACTAATTATAAATTAAAAGTACACATACATTAAAATCCTACTATATTTGGAGTTTTAATTATTACCCACACTAAAAGTGTTTTGCACTTTGAATTAGTTTTTAATATTTATTCTATACTAATTATTAAATTATTAAAAGTAACCATACATTAAATCCTATATATTTGGCGTTTTAATTATTACCCTCATTTATTTAATTAGACATTAAATCCTATGCTATTTGGCATTTTTAATTAAAATTTAAAGCAATCACGTCATCTTTAATTTTGTATTAGGATTCTGTTTATAAGTATCATAAGATTTTTGAGTAATATGTCTGTGAGTGGTTAAAAACTAATCAAGCCCATTTTAGAGAGAATCGGGTAGTTTGTATGTTTGGTAACTAGGAATTAAGAATGAAGGTGGCGAAAGATTAAGAACAATGAAACCAAGGGAAGATTAGATTTGTTTTGGAGTAGGTTCATCCGGTGGCTTTAATCCCTAGTCCACTAGTACATTCTCCCTCGTGTGTGCATAGATTTTATTAGCTTGAAATCTTGAAAAAATATATATAACAGTGGATTAGGGTTTTTACTCAGGGAAAGAGAGAATAAGTGGGAGTCAGAGTGCAGGGGGATATTGAGATTCCTCCCTTCGTTATGGGTTTCTCTTCTTATTTATATGCATAAAATAGGGTTACATTAGGGCTTATGATGAATGAAAATTACTCTAAAGGGCAAATTTAGGAATCACTCCAAGGTATCAGCTATCCTCAACCTTATTCACATTTATACAAGTGATTATTTCCCATCACTTATCTTCCAACTCTTTTCATTGATCTTCCTTCTATTGGTCCATGTTGGTCGGATGACTACGACAGTTAGGTGATGGTCGGCTCATATACAAATTCACTTTGATCGAATAGATGATTCCTCGTTTACAATAGGAACGGGCCCTAGGGCTTCGATTATGGGTTGACCAAAACATTGAATTTTTTAGGTGGGTCTTGACTAGAAGCCCATAATTAATTTTTACCGCCCACAGTATCCCACTATAGAATTGTGCTACTATAAATAAGTTAACCAATCAAAATTTTCTTATTTACATATAGAATGAGAGAGTTCAATTTTAAATGAACTACTATCTAATAAATAAAATATCTTGCAGAAAGGCTCCAGAAAGGATGTCCTTCTTTTAAATAAAGAATGGATATCCTCTTTTGAGGGGGTAAATGATTGAATTTTTTGATGAAATTTGGTGGGGATGATCTCCATGATGAGTAGATCAACTCCACCAAATTTCATCAAAAAATTCAACCAACAAGTGGGTGATCTAAAAATTGATATCTATGCGCGCATTTCGACCGTTGAAATTTTAAATATTTAAATCACCCACTTGCTGGTTGAATTTTTTGATTAAATTTGGTGGAGTTGATCTACTCATCATGGAGATCATCCCCACCAAATTTCATAAAAAAATTCAATCATTTACCTCCTCAAAAGAGGATGTCCTTTCTTTAGTTAAAAGAAGGACATCATTTCTAGAGCCTTTCTGAAATATCTTGACTACGAATACAATAAAAATTGTTAACTGGAAATAAGGTAAAAGGATGTTTTTAGCAAAAAAAATAATCAAGAAATGACATTATTATTTTTTGAAATAAGGGTCAATTTTTTAATATTTTTCTGAAATAAGGGTTTCTTTACTAATTGTATTTTAAAATGAAGGCTTTGATCAAAATTGTGTTTTGTGTAAACTTAAATTTTCACAAAACTAAATTAACTTTGTAATTCAAAAAATTTAATGCAAATTTGTTTTGTGTGATGTGTTTATATTTTTTTAACAAGTATATTTTTATGTGGCATTCACGTAACTCTAAAGTAACGTCAAATAAGCCCCAATAGACAGTTATGTATTAGAGATTGCAAACTTAATTTTGCTTAACCAAAAAAATTTATCATGTGTTATTAATAAATGAGTTTAAATTTATAACTTGTTGAAATAAATCTAAAGCATTGTTAATTAAACACTTAGACATAATAACCTACTTAAAAACATGCGGTGCAAACTTAATTTTGCATGATACCATAAATATTACAATTCTAAAATCTACAACAAAGTTAACATTGTACTCCTTTTGGAGTTTGGTCATATATAAGCTATTAATTTACAAAAATACTATTCCCTGGTTGTTTTGAATAATTTTTTCGGAGAAACCCTATTTTCTAATATCTGGTAGAATTTAAAGTCCTAAATATTTCACTTTTAGTATAAATTTGAATTGTTAAATTTAATCTTCTAGAAAAAATTTTAAATGATAAATCTACCATATAGAAAAGCTAGAATAGTTGTTTAATCGTGTATTTCTATTCAATTCTCCAAAAGTTACCCGAGTCACCAACAAGAAGAACTTGAACCTGTCCGCAAAGCGGCCCACCATTCTGCTCCTTATTATCCTTTTCCCTATCCCAAAACATTTTCCCAAACCCTAGCCTTAGAAATCTGAAAAATCCCTTAATATTCCTCTTATTTAATCATAATAATCTCATCAATCAAACTCTAATTAAACTAAACTCAATCTCTATTAAATCAACAACAGCTTCACAAATTAGGTCTCCTAGATTTCAAACCTAAAATCCAAGTGAGCAGACACTGATAGATCTAATAAGAAAATTGAACCGTTTGAGTTTCGAATTTTGTCTTTAAATTGGTCTGAGTTAATTGGAATCGAGTAAACAAGATCCATTAGGTGTGGAAGTTGTAGCTTTTCCAGCCATTTCTTCGACCAAATCTCCACCGGATTCGATGATTGCACGCTCCGAAGAGTTAAGTCGCAAAGGGAGGGGAAATCGACGGTTGCTAGGGACATAGTGAAGTGCGGTGAGTTTGTTCAATGGTTTTACGATTACTTCATCATCTTTCTCTTATTGGGTTTCATCATCTACTGAAGATAATGTGAACAGAAGGGGAGCACCGGCACCGGCTGTGGGTTTTGGGTTAACAGAGGGGTAAGGATAGAATGGTCAAATTTTTTAAAAATTGACAAAGTTAGCCATCCGATATCAGACAAGGAGTAAGTCAAATGATTAATATAATAGGGTATCTTGAATTTTATATTAATAGTAAGGAGTAACTTAAAAAATCCCATCAAAATAATGTGTTATTTCTTCCATTACTTTTACGCTATGAAGCACGGATGCGGGTGCGGAATTCGAGTGCAACGCGATTCGGGTGTGACGATTCGAGATTTTTCAAAAAGACAGGATGTGGGTGTGGTGAGTAATAAAATAATAATATAAATTTACATTAGTTAATTAGATTGCATGTTTAAGAATTACCTATAATCAACAATGAAATAGGAAGATAATAAAAAGTAACAATCTATTATAAATTTCAAACAAAAGTAGTACAATATGGTTATATATATTGGTTTAAAGAGGGGTGTAACATCATAAGTCAATTGTTTTCATTTCCAATGACATTAAAACCAAAATAACACCTACCTAGTATCTCATATTGTTTTTGCTTCATCAATTCAACTTCATGAATCATTACAAAAAGTACTAAGAGATAAATTCATGAGTTATAACAAAAAACACAAAAAAAAAACCCAGCTCCATAGGACCATAACCATCTTTAGTTATCTCCAGTAATCACATTAGCATTTGCATCACCATCATCGGTAAATGAAATAGCCTCCAATTTGATCGTGTTTGGTGAAGAGTCGTATGTGAAAAGAGTAGAAGACTGAAAAAGTAAAGTGGTCTTTTTGGATATTTTGTGGGTAATGTTTTATATATCTATATGTATAGTTAAAAGTTAAAAGGATAAAACTTAAAAGTTAAAAATACTTTTCTATATGTTTTTTAAAAGTCAATTAAAATATCCTATCTTTTTTTTAAAAAAAGTCAATTTTAATTAAAAAAAAAAGAGAAAAAGGATTCTTCCCGAATCTCTCACGAATCCTAAATGAATAGGAAATTAAAATTAAACAATTAATTCCGATTCTCCTCGAGTGCGAATTGTGCTGAATTGGGAACGAATCGAGGCCACACCCACACCTAATTCGCACCCAGCTAGATTCACTAACCATTTAGAAGAATCTGTGCTTTATAGCTTTTTCATGTTTTGTCCAATTTTGCATATCTAAACATACATATATGGATATTTTTCTCCTAAGTTCCTTGGTTCAAAGTGTAAATTGCAACTTATCATTAAAATGATATGTAGGGTCCATCAAAATACAAACATAATTACTACATTCGTATAAACTACAAAATTTCCAAAAAAAGAAACGAAATTTAACTTACTGCATAAAGAATTAGATAAATAGTACATGTGAGGCAATGTGTTTTTTTTAACACATTAAGAATTTTACAAAGGTAAAAGAATAATAATTGCACTGCTTCATAGGAATGATATTCAGTAAAAAAATAATTAACATAGATACAATCACAGTTTATTTGATATGTAAATTTTAATCCATACTCATCATTTATGCCACAAAATAACAGAGTTATTGAAGAAACATAGATGCTAGCTAGGATGGAAGGTGAAAAATTATAAGTATACTTTGGGCACCCATAGGCCACATATGGTCGGCCCATAGCTTAGAAGCCTACCAAACTGAGCCTAAGAGGCCCACACTTGTCCAGCTTAAAAATGTCTTTGGTCGGCTAATAGGTAGAAGACTGCTGAACTAGAGAATAACAATTGCATTACTTCATAGGAATGATATGTAACAAAAAAATTCATTGACATAAATATACTAACAATTTAATTAATATGTAAATTTTAATCCATACTCATCATTTGTGGTACAAAATAACACAGAGTTAATTGAAGAAACATAGATGCTAGCTAGGATGGGAAGTGAAAATTTATAAGTATACTTTGGGCCAGGCCAAGCACCCATAGGCCACATATGGTCGGCCCATAGCTTATAAGCCTACCAAACCGAGCCTTAGAGGCCCACACTTGTCCAGCTTAAGAATGTCTTTGGCTGGCTAACAGGCAGAAGACTGCTGAACTAGAGAATAACCCCCTATCATAATTAACTACTTTTATTAATGTAAATAAGGCTCAGGACAACCGTGATCTTAGAATAGTGCAAGAGTTTACCCTTTATAGTAATTTACTTAGTGTACAAACTTTAACATAAACCATATCATATACTTATAAATAGGAAAGGGTAACCCCTGAAAAAAGATCTTATCTTCTTCTTCCACCTAGCTTAACTTTGTCCAAATACTCATATAAATTAGCACAAATTATGTGATTCTCCATTGTAATCCTTTTTCCATACGCTTTGAGCTAATATAAAACTTACATACACCCAGGGGAGGACGTACTGCCAAATTTGTCAAACTAACTGGAGGAACCTTCTTATAAACAAATTTTGGTCTCACAGTGGATTGCAATTGTTACTTTGTGTTTATGGGGCATAGAGGTGGTGGAACATCCTATTTAGGCTAAGCACACCTTTTATTTTGAGTTTATTAACCTTTTGGCACCCAGAGACTCTAATTAAGTAAATGTAATAATAAAACAAGATAACTGAAATATGGATAATACAATTCAAAAAAAGAAAGAAACAAGGAATTATTACATTTACATAAATAGTTTTGTTATTATATATAATACAAATAATTAAATAACTTAAACATTAGAAACATAAACTACTAACAAATTTTAGTATTTTTAACACGATAAAATATACTAAAATCATATCAAACTTATGAGGTATTCAAAAACAAAAATAAATAGAGAAAATTTTCATATTTATGGGAGGCTATAAATAGATAGGTGTTCAAACCTTTCAAAACCAGGATAGCCGACCTCATATAAGAGCCGGGCAGGCTTAAACAATTAGAGTGGTAGACGATTGAAAAAGAAGACAAGTGAGATTCCCAGACTGACCTCGATGAGATAAGTGGTCCGATTTGGTAGGTCGGACCAGAGGATGAAGTTTTGCTGGTTTGGTAGGTCGCCAATAAAGATAAGGATAAGCAATTAAGGAAATTGAGCTGGAAGGTGACGTACTGGGAGGATAATGCTAAATCCCATATGAACAGGGATCTTGAATAGCTGTAAAGTGAAAGAGTAATGCACAACCATACCCTCTTTAGTAAATTGTCCTTTATCCAAAACCTTAATGTAAACCTTAATCATATACTTATAAATAGGAGAGGGGAAGAACCTTTAGAGATAATAGCACAAATCCCTAGAAAATAGTAGATGCAGTAGCTCTGTCTAGAAAACACCATTGTAAGCTTTTTGTAGGTCGCTCTGAGCATTATAAGAAAGCACGCATGCAAGCACGTACCCATAAAAAGGTGGATGTACGCCAAACCTACTATCCATTGGCCGAAGGAACCATCCTCTAAACAAAAATTCATCTACGATTTGATGGCGGCTTGTTTATCCTCGTTCTAATTTTGACTATCACTATGGTTTCCTTATCAGGAGTCTGAATATTTTAGCATTAACAATATTCTTATGCGTCATTTTTTTGTTGAATTTGTCCTATGCATCTAAAATAAATAAATTAAACTCTAAAATCTAACAATATTTGAACTATCGCAAGAAGTCAAGAACTATAAAGTAGCTCTATTTGTCAAACCAGTTTTGCGTCTAGTTAGAGAAATATGTTACATATAAAATATAATGTACAATCACCTAATACAATAATTATTTTGGTAGAAGCCAAAAGTGGTTAAATAACAACATTTTTCTAACTAAATTAAAACAATAAATTTTTTATAGAAAACTAGGATCTAATCCCTAAAACATATCTTTATTAGTGGTGAGGAATATAGGAGATTGCAAATTAGTGGAACACCCATCTTTTGACCTAACTACCATAAATATATAAATTTTGAAAATCATGTAGCTATACTAGTTGTTTAAAAAGATGAGAATTCCCTTTATCAGTTTTTTGGCAATGTTATGGATTGCTTTATAATAGCAATTTACATGCATGGAAACCAATTATAAGGGTTGACTATTATCGTTTTATTCATGGAATAATATTGTATTATTAATTTGTTTTCAAAAGTCATATAAATTTAAAGGGTCATGTTAACGTGTGTCCTAAGGGCACAAGTTAAGTACACATTTTTGGAAATAATTAACTCTCAACATATATTAAATATGCCACAAATTCTCATACAAGATTTCATTATTTCCATTTATAGTAGCTTTAACATGTGCCATAAGGGCACATGTTATCATTTTCCAAATTTAAATTATTGAAAATTAAACTACATAACATTTATACATATTTAATTTAATATTTACATGCTATAATAGAATACAATCTTTATATTATTTATAGGGTGTTCTTAAATGCACCCACATAATCAGTCTTCTCACCCTAGTGTGAGAATACTTTCTTCTCACCTCCATCAAATCTTTAAAAAATCTTGCGGTTCACCCCAGTGGTGGCATGAGTTTACTAAAATAATGTAAAGATGATAAAATTTTGTCGCTAAAAGTAAAAATACTAAATAATATTAATTTTTGTTATTAATATAAGACATAATAAACAAAATTTACATTGTTCTTAATAAATTTTCATTAAAAAATTCGTCTAAATAGTACTTCTAAATATACAAAATATTAATTGTGATAAATACAATTTTAACCATTATATAATATTCATATAATCTTTTATTATTCATTATTCTTAAATACTTATTATTCATATTTTAAATTTGTCTACAAATTTTATTTTTATCAAATAAGTAATATAAGTCTTAATTCACTACATAAAAAATATTAAAATATCAAAAGTTCTAATCCATATATATATAGTATAATGTTTGATATTCAATAGAAATTTGAAATATTTACTCCGTTTCTAATTAAATTTAGATCATCCTTTAATTTTTAAGCATTTTGAAAAAAATATTAGTTATTTTCAACAAAATTATTAATATAACAAAATTAAATTAATTTTTTTATAATATGAAAATTTAAACATTAATTATAATTAAAGAAAAGCCTTTAAGCTATTTTTTTTATTTATTAACACAAAAGCTCCTATATATATATATATATATATATAATAGTATGTTTGATATACAAAAGAAATTTGAAATATTTACTCCATTTTCAATTAAATTTAGATCATCCTTTAATTTTTAAGCATTTTGAAAAATTATTAGTTATTTTCAACAAAATTATTAATATAACAAAATTAAATTAATTTTTTTTATAATATGAAAATTTAAACGTTAATTATAATTAAAGAAAAGCACAGAAAAGCCCTTAAGCTATTTTTTTATTTATTAACTTTTTTTATACATACTTACGTAAACTATCTCTCTCTCTCTAAAACGTATATGTGAGCGATAAGGGATAATAAGTTAGGTTAGATTGCAAAGACTCGAAAAAGCCGTTGAAGTTAACTAATTAATTAATAAAAGTAATAATTAAGTCTTATACTATATAAATATGTCTTAATTCACTACATCAAAAATATTAGAAGGTCAATTTATTTTTATCAAAAATATTAGAAGAAAGATAATAGAGAAAAAAACTCGCGGAAAGAAAAGTGAATAGTGATAATTTTTTTGGGGTGTTCTTAAATGTATCCACAAAATCCATCACTAGAGTATTAAAAGGATAGAGATTTTTTCACCAAACTATTTCTTTCTTCAATATTTTTTTACGAATAATTTTAAGAATTTAAATATTAAAACAATAAAAGCACAACATACAATGCATATATATCTATATACATACATATATATATATATATATATATATATATATTATTTATGACTTATTAGGCACATGTTAAGACAAATATTTTTTAACTTTAACATTGGATAATTTAATGTGAGTTTTATTGAGTTTTATATACATGCACAAATAAAAAGATTGAACAAATTACGAAAAACATCATCAAAAACGTTCTCGTGCCGGAGCAAGTAAAAATAAAAGTCTAGCACTTAATATAAAAGTATGAAGATATTTATTATAAGTTTACATTTACGAGATGTATGTAATTAAGTGAAAATAGTAAATGCTTGTTTGTTGAAAAAAATAAAGTGTTTTAATTAATTTTTAAAATTTTAAGTGGGTGAGAAGACAAATTAGTGGTAATTTTGCCAAAATATAGAAAGCGGGGTAAGAAAAAAGGGTTTTTCGCTATTTTTTAAATTAAGATTAACGTAACTTTGACTTTTAGTGGGGTGAGAAGACGGATTATGTGGGTGCATTTAAGAACACCCTATTTATATGCTTAAATTTCACGTATTGGTTTTAATCACTATTTTTCTATTTATCAGTTGAATTTTACATATTCTAATTATTTATATATATATATATATATATATATCCATTTTTATCAGTAATAATTTTTTATTTACTTATAAATTCATTTGTTTATATATTTCATTTTTACCTATTCTGATTTTTAATAATTGTTTTAATAATTAAAATGTTTAATTTCATCTATTTATGAATAATTTAATTTTTACCTGTTCTAATTATGAATTTTTTTTAATTTCATTTGTTTAAAAATAATTTAATTTTTACATGTTCTAATTATATTTTTGTTCTAATTTTACATTTTACTTATAAATTCATATGTTTTAGATATCACGGGAGCATAAAACTAGAACCTCTGTGTAGGCCAAATAGTTAAGGGTAGGCTTAAACCCGAGAAATTCAGCTTAGAAGAAGAGACTAAGCCACGGCAGGTAAGCATAGTAGCCGAGGATAATACTCTAGCCGAGCATAGTAGCTAGACCAGCAATAATGAGGATGCTGAGATGGGCGTGCCAACCAATACAAAGGAGACACCTATACTCACGAGCACATTCAATACTTGCTGCCGAGGTGGGCGCTAGGATGAGTAACAATCAGACATATATAAACCATAAAGTTAGTTATGGATAAGAACATACTCCCTACATGAAAAGTGCTGGATTGAGGAGCAAGTTATACCCTTTATAGTCATTTTACCCTTAACCTAATGAGCATTGTGACCTTTATTCTATACGCATAAATAGAAAGGGACAACTCATAGAAAGGGGTTCAGTTTTTCATTAATAAACATTCACTCCCACACACAGACATGTTCGTGGAGAATAACCATAACTATTGTATACACCAGAAAAAGGCCATTAGAGCCAAGTAAAGAACACTGCCACACACCAAAGGATGACGTACTACTAGACTGGGTATAAGAGCCACTGGAGGAACCTACCCGACAACCATAAATCCAGTCTTTATTACTTGTAGAATTACTGTTCATTCACCACCTTTGTAGTCTATTTACCGATCCTATTATTTTTGGGCCAATTCCCTCTTATTCAATCTCATTTTGGGCCTGGTCAGATTCTTATCGCCTATAATTGGCTGCGTATGTGGGAATCGGCGACGCAAAAGTCATCTTCTGGTAATCAGATTTAGTTTCTTACATTTTTTATAGCTCTTCCTTTGGTATTTTTTGAGTTGTACTTGAATTTCTAGGAAAATGGTTCAAACCAAGAGCCACTAGATTAGTGACCAAAATAGCCTAGATATAATCCCTCTCACTGACTCAAACATTAATCCCACCATAAGTCAAGCTGTCGCTCGCACCACTAATGGACCTAGGTATATAAGCCAATCTCATACCCATTCCTCCTAACCTTATGACTCCAACTACACATAAAAAAGAGCCCTTGCCCTTACCCTTACCCCAACTGAATAGCAACGAATAGCCCAGCTAGAATATGAGAAAAAGGTTTTGCTCAACATGCTCAGAGAGCAGATTACAGCAAATGCTGCTCGGGAGCTTACCAAAGTGGCAATCCCGGCTACTACCAATGTCTCCTCTACTAGAAGGGAACCGATTGATGATGAGGTTAATTTTGCATGCCATGGAAAAAGCAAGACAAAGCTGGCCGAGGGGCCAAGACTAAGAGACATAGGATATAGACCACGTCCGGTAGCTACAGTTTCATCTAGTCGTCCCAGTATTTTTGATCGATTGGGGGACAGACTAGCCCAAGTAGTCCAGCGAGCAAAGCGGTTTGAGCAGGCAAAATGGGCTTAAAGAACATAACAAGAAGATCGAACAGAGAAAATGGAGCCTCGACCAAAAAATTGGGCCGAGCAAAATCTTCGAAAAATGATCTATTCGGCAATTGTTGACAGAAAAAAGGATGGCAAGTCAACCACGGAGTTGGCAAGAAAAGCTTTTGGTGAAGATCATGGATCACCCTTCACTTCACACATTCAGGATGCACCCTTGACCAAGAAGTTTGGGCAACCCAAGTTCAACATTTACGATGGCTGATTAGATCCGACCAATCATGTTAGGTATTACAAACAAGTGATAGCCTATTGGAGCAATGAAAAGGCGCTTATGTATAGGATGCTCCTAGCCAGCTTAGGGGACACTGCACTTAGATGGTTAGACAAGCTTCTTCCGAATAGGATTGATAGTTTTTGAGACTTGGCCGAGCAATTTATGGCCCATTTCATCACGAACAGTAACGTGGTAAAGGGACTTGAAGCTCTGACCCACCTGAAGAAGAAATTGAATGAAATCTTAAGGGAGTACTCGCAACGATACTAGGAACTGTTCTAGGAGACAGAGAACTGTGACGTTAATTTGCTATCAGCACCTTCAAATTTGGTTTGCCGTGGGATAATAACGGTAATTATAACAACTTGACCCGAAGGCTGTCGAAGAACTTCAATGACCTGTTGGCAAAGGTAGATGAGTTCTTGAGGGTAGAGGATGATAATAAAGCCGCTAATAGATTAGATAACAAGAGAGATAGATAAATGAATGGGTATGTAGATTGCTACGAGGACGACAGTACGAAGAAGAACTGTGGCGAAGGCCAGAGTGAGCCGAGAAAGGGTGAGGCCTTTAGGGGGTCAACACAGTTTTCACTAAACTGATCCATAAGATCATGTGGGAGATTAAGGAAGAGCAGTTTTTCAAATGGCCAAAGCAAATGGCTGGCGACCCTAGCATGAGGGATGCCACCCAGAAATGTTCTTATCACAAAGATCACGGTCACAAGATCAAAAATTGCAAAACACTAAAGCTTTTTCTAAAGAGACTTGTTGAATAGGGCCATATGAGTAAGTACGTGAAGCCCACGGGAGCTAAAGGTGATAAGAATGACAAAGTCGAGGAAAAGACGGCCGTGGTGCCGGCAAATTAGCCTATTGTTGGCACAATCAAAGAAATTCATGGAGTGGTTGATAAAAATGAAGTGACTAGGAACTCCCTAAGTGCAAGGCTGACTCGGGCACAACTCTTAGCAGAGGTCGACCCGATCAAAAAAGTGTTGACAGTTTTGGCGCCCCCTGAAGAGAAGTCAAGAAAATAACTTGCTCTATCAGATCTCATTTGGTGAAGAAGATTTAGAAAGGTTGACATACCCCACAATGATGCGTTGGTTATAATGGTTAACATTGGCAATTTTGACGTTAAAGGAGTTTTGATAAACCTTGGAAGCTCATCAAAAGTAATGTACCTCAAGGCCTATAGTCAGCTGAGGCCACATATCTCAAGCAAAAACGTTTGGTTGGTTGATACGCCAATCTATAGCTTCAGCGGATATACTGTTTGGCCAATTTGTGTGGTAAGCGTGCCGGTTAGAGTCGGGGAAATGGTTGTAGTTTTGAATTTCTTTGTAATGAATGTAGATTAGCCGTACAACGCGTTGCTCGACAGAAACTGGTTAGGTGAGATGAAGGCTGTGGCGTCACCTTTCTACCAAATATTGAAGTTCCCTTCGCTGAAATGTGTAGTTGTTATCAGGGGCAAGCAAGAACATGCTCGCTTCTATTTTAATCTGGCAGTCAGAGGATTTTTATCCAAAAAGAAGGAGATCGAAAAGGTTGAACAAGTGAACCTGGCCGAAAAGGTTAAAAATTTATTGGAAGAACTTAAGGACAAGCCTGAACCCTCAGAAAAGGGAAAAGGCAAAGAGAGTAAGCAATAGCAATCAAAAGAAGGTCGCCCCATAGATGGTGGGGCCAAAGGGCGACTAAAGAAAAGGTCTTCGAAGACCTTGTCCAAGTCCCTATAGTATTTGGTTTCAAGTAAAAAGAGAAATATTTCCTGATCGGCAGCAGTTTAAGTGCCAAAAATAGAGATAAGCTGGCCGAATTCCTCAGAGCAAACATCGATGTTTTTGTATGGCAACCCTATGATATGCTTGGGATATCGGCAGAGGTGATGTGCCACAAGCTTCACATAAATCCAAGCTCTAAACCTATGAAACAAAAGCCGCGCCGAGTAGCTCCTGAGAAAGCGGCAGCTGTAGAGGGAGAGGTGTAAAATTTGCTTAAGGCTGGGACTATTATAGAAGTTGAATTTCCTGAGTGGATCTCAAACCCAGTAGTTGTTAAGAAGAAGAACGGAAAGTGGAGGGTTTGCATAGATTTTACAGATTTGAACAAGCCTGCCCCAAGGACAGCTTCCCATTGCCGAGGATATATTAGCTAGTGGATTCAGCAGCCGGCCATCAAAGGTTGAGTTTCCTGGATGCATATTCGGGGTACCACCAGATTCCGCTATTCGGGCCAAATCAAGAATGCACTGCCTTTATTACCACTATGGGTCTGCATTATTACAAGGTCATGCCGTTTGGG
Organism: Lonicera japonica; assembly: GCA_021464415.1. Classification (NCBI taxonomy): domain Eukaryota; kingdom Viridiplantae; phylum Streptophyta; class Magnoliopsida; order Dipsacales; family Caprifoliaceae; genus Lonicera; species Lonicera japonica. The sequence goes on along the minus strand of CM038466.1, from coordinate 32,284,367 downwards.
TTGAAGAACGCTAGGGCCACATATCAGAGACTAGTCACTAAAATGTTTAGGGACAAAATTGGAAAATCGATGGAAATCTATGTTTATGATATGCTGGTTAAAAGCAAGCTCGCTGTCGACCACATTTGGGACTTGGGGAAAACATTCGAGATTCTGAGGCATTATCAAATAAAGTTGAACGCAGCAAAATGCACTTTTGGGGTTAGCTCGGGCAAGTTTTTGGGGTTCATGGTGAATCACAGGGGTATTAAGGCAAATCCAGAAAATGTCTAAGCAATTCTGGATGTTCGGCGGCCGACCAACCTGAAAGAGTTGCAAAAACTCACCAGTATGGTTGATGCCTTAAACATATTTATTTCGAAATGCTTTGATAAATGTATACCACTGTTTAAAGCACTAAAAAGAACAAAAGAATTTGTGTGGAGCCCATAATGTAACCAAGCTCTGAATGAGCTGAAACAACACTTAAGTAGCCTACCCCTGATATGAGCTCCCGAACCCCACGAACAACTCTATATGTACTTGGCTTCCTCTTATTGGGCAGTAAGCTCGGCCCTAATCAGAAAGCATGAAAATCATCAAAAACCTGTGTATTTTACTAGTAAATGTTTAATAGGGCCAGAATTGAATTACTTGCCTTTAGAAAAAAAAAACTTGTATTAGCACTAATCATAACATCTAGGAAGCTAAGGCATTATTTCGATGCCCATCCCCTCAAAGTGCTTACGAACATCCCAATTAAGGCAGCCCTCAAAAAGGCCGATCTATCTAGCCGAATGGAGAAATGGTCTGTTGAATTAGGCAAGTTCCAAGAACGGCTATTAAAGGACAAGTCTTTGCCGACTTTATTGCCGAGTTTACAGGGAACAATGAAGATGGTACATGCAACCAGTTACCTACCCCAGCTGGGGGGCAAACAGATGATGATGTTGATATGATTGACTCCGGGGCAAACTGAGCAGGTCACGGAAAGCTTGTTAGCTGAAAATCCAACCTTTTAGCTAAAAATCCAAACCGAACAGATGATGATGATGATGATGATAATGATGATATATTGATAGGCGTTACTTCATGTATTATTCCATTTTCTTCACAAAACTCCTTAAGCTCATTCAAAGTATATTCTCCACCCCTATTGGATCTAGAACCTTAATTTTCTTCTTTGATTGGTTTTCAACCTCGGTTTTATAAACCTTAAATTTATTAAACACTTCATCTTTGGTTTTTATAAGATACACATAACAATATTTAGAAAAGTCATCTATAAAGGTTACAAAATACTTATTGCTGGCTCTTGTAAGAGGTATGTTAGAGTCATATACATCACTATGTATAAGTTCTAAAATATTTGAATTCCTTTGGACCGATCTATAAGGTTTTTTTTTTTATTGTTTTGCTTGTACACAAATTTCACATTTACGCTTAATATCGAAATTGATCTTTGGAATTAAACCTAGGTCTATTAGCCTTTAAACCTTCCCACGACTCATGTGTCCCAACCTTTCATGCCATACATCACTAGATTCAACATTATAAAACAAATAAGAATTTTTATTTAAATCAACCAAGACACTTAATTTGAACAATCCATCATTTACATACCCTTTCCTAACAAACAAATTATTCCTAGTTATTACAAATTTATTAGACTCCATCACGACTTTATATCCTTGTTGAACTAAAGATGGCCCACTAACTAAATTTCTTCTAACATCCGGTATATACCGCACTTCATTTAGAACCAAAGTTTTGCCCGATGTCATCTTCAAGTCAATTCTTCCAATACTTAGCATGTGTGCGGCACTTCCATTCCCTATAGTCACATTTCCTCCAATTGATTTCTAATAATTTTTAAACAAAGCACTGTGAACACCCCATTTTGCGAGCCTAGCAAGAATCATGATCTCTAAGAAAATGAACACATATGCATGCATGAGCATTCATAGATGCACACATACTATATACATGTGATACAGATCGAAGAATGGAGTAAAAAAGACACCCGGACAAAAAGCTACGAGAATTACCAGAAACTGCCAGAACCGAAAACCGTCAAATATCCTAAGAAGATAGAAATTGATAGCTCCTGATTTCTGATCATCGTCAAACATTGAGGGTTATTATATGGTACCATACGGAGTAATATGTTAAAAAATCAACTTGATCCAATAACACAATCTCCGGGAATTCAGAAAACTGGGAGTTCACTTCAGGTAATCAAATGAAGGCCTTCCCGAAGTCCAAATGAGCTCAAATTTGGTCAGTAGGTAGGTTTTATCATGGAGAACAACATATTAAACAATTAGATCAATCCAATGCATTGTTTGCCCAGAATAGCAAAGATTGGCATGAATGAATATTATTTATCGTGTGGACAAATGGTCATGGACCATTTGGCCACACAACACAAGCCTTCTTTCCCAGTCAATTTTCCCTTTTCAGATATAAATACCCCCCACTGATACCATTTGAAGCATCAATCATCTCTGGAACTTCGGGATTAATGCTTTAAAAATGCTCTCTACTATTTTCAAGGCCCTCTGGTAATTTTCATCGCAGTCCGAATTAATTTTTTTTATTTGTCTTTATTTTATTAGTTATAATCGATCAATCGCATATATAAATTAATTTTTATCTCAAAATTAGTCAAAATTTTATATTTTACCCTTATTTTCAAAACCAAAGGTGTGGAATGAGTTAAAACCACTTTTTAAGCATATTTTTTATCAGTTAATTATACAAAATTCTAATTTTATCAGTTTCAATCCACGAAGGAATTAATTAGCTTTTGTGTCCAGTTTAATCTATAAATCGCGGTACTTACCTAAATATCCAATATGAGAGTACTGGATTCGTTAATACCAATTTAAACAATTAAATTGTGGTACACTATTAACGAACGAATCTCGAGAATTACTGGATATTTGATTCCAAATTGAATTAACTCCTAAAAAGTCCTGAAATGTATCAAAAACACCTGTTTTGCTGTCTATCATTATCAAAATCATATTTTAAATCACACACACACACACACTGATTTCTAAAATCAAAAGGGCAAAAAATGTAGTACACGTCTTCAATCCCCACCATAAAATCCCAATTTTCTAAAATTATGGACTGATATGTGATAACATTAATAAACATGTGAATCTTCGATCATGATTACACGCATATTTTACTTAAAGACCGAAAGGGCGAATTTGGTGCCTAAACACCTTCCCGATTCGTAACTTAATTAATCCCCGAACTTTCAAATCAATTGGTTTCGCAATAATTTTGTTTAAGAAGGTATTTAATCTATAAATATTTCTCTTTTGCAAATCCTTTTGTTTCTTTAGTAAAACAAACTGGCAACTTCGAATTTTTCTATAAACCGTCACATTTTTTATATATTAAAAATAACTATTTTCCAAATAAGCTGGAAAACCGGAGAAATTGCCCCCCATGAGATCTGGTGTGGAAAACGCGAGTTATCACAGTGACAATTCTGCTGGGGATATTTTTAAGAGGATTACACTTTAAGCAAGAGTTGAATATGCGGGGATAATTGTTATATTTACATTTTTTTTTCGGCCTTAGTTTTAGGATAATATAGATGCGATTTAGGTGAATACCCTAATTCCTTTTTTTGTTTATAATTATTGTTTGAGAAAAATCTTTTCATAAGTAAAATTTGAAAATACTAGAACAAACCTTAAAGCATTTATCGTAATGAACCTCCATAATCGTTATTTCACACACATGCACTATCATCATGCAATATCGCGAATATGAAATTACCCCCATTAACCCAAAAATACTGCTTAGTCAGTAGGGAGTTGACTCGTCTGGGTTAACATAAACCGAAAGTTCTTATTTTCACTTTCCTTGCCCAAGTACTAACCGAGGTATATCGAGTGATGAGAACACTCACGTACCCGGGACATATATCAAAAGGTCCTTGCACGTACTCGCCTTTGGGGTATATAGTAAGACCTAGTCAAACAAGAGGGACCCTAAACCTTACCCTTTGAACCACGCTGCATATAGGATGAGTCAATCTAGTACACATGATTTTCCGCATATTTTCTTGACCGTCAGTCGTGAGAATAGTGAACGAAAGGCCTTGTCATGATTCTTAGTTTGGTAAGTGTGGCCGGTGGCTGTCCAACCCTGTCTGTAGAAATCTTTCATTAAACCTCTTTATTGAGAAATTCCCCTTGACTATTTCCATGAAAAAGCAACTCAAAGGAGAGAACTTCCCAATTTTTCAAAAATGTTTTCCAAAATACTTTCTTCAAAAATGAGTCATTTTTCAAAATAAAATTTCAAAATTGGAAGGGTTAAAAGGGTACCCCGGGAATGTCTATTCCTATCCTAAACCTATCCATGGGTTTCTCAAGTTGTTGCCGTCGGTCTGTTTTCGCCTAAACACAAAAAGTGGTTTTCAATTTTATTTTTCTGTCGAGTCATAGCTTTCCGAGAATTATGCAACCCATGGCAAAATAGTGATTTCCTAGTTAATCCCCGATTTTTTCTCCCATTTTCTTCACCACACTCAAATTATCTACTACTAGCGTTGGTTGGTTGGACTGGTAGATATTAAACCAGACGACTCAAGATATCAGACTCACCACCCATCATGCCTCACTGATCAATCAAATCGGGGTTAACAATACTGACGGTAACCATGATGAAGCTTATCATGCAGCGGATCCGCCGCCTGGTCCCGTTCTCCCACAAACTGAGGGTGGTTCCTTAACCCTCGAACATTTCTACCATCTAATCCAAGATCTGACCCAATCTATAGCCCATCTTGATGCCCTAATTACTGCCAAGATACCTGCTGAAACGAACCAACGCAATCCAAATCCAAACCTAGCCCACCAAGCCCGAGGCCCAGTAGCTCCACCTAATATTCTTCAACACCTTCCCCCAGTTCATGCCAACATCAACCCCTCACATCTTGTGGCCCCTGCCAACATCAATGTGCCATCAGTGCAACATCCCGTAGCCACCTTGCTGAATCCCAAATATAACCAACCTTATCCAAACCGTAATCCCTAAGCCATCCTCGATGGAGATCCAACCAAAGGCCAATACTCTGAGACTATAATAAATCAGGCTAAGGAGAGTGAGGCCATTACCACACTTAAAAATCAGATGAAAGCCTTAAACCAGAGGGGGCCGGAAAGGCAGACGACATCGTCGATCTCCAAGACCTGTCTTTATACCCAAATGCCCGTTTGCTGAATAGTTTCAAACTCCCTCACATCTAGAAGTTCTCTGGGAACACTCCACCTTACCTGCACCTCAAAGCCTATGTCCGAACTGTGCAATTGTACTAATTGAAAGAGGATCACTTATCCCAAAGTTTCCACTAGACTCTCACCGGACAAGCCCATAGTTGGTTTTTGAGTTTAGAGAAACACCGGGTAACCGACTAGAAAAATATAGTGAAAGAGTTCACAGAACATTATAAGTTCAACGAGGAGCTCAAAGTCACCCGTAATAATCTCGAGATGACAATACAGAGAAAATACGAGAATGTCAGTGACTTCATCACTCGCTGAAGGGAGTTAGTATCTCAATTGGTCGACAGAATTCCCGAGAAAAAGCAATTAGGGATAATTTTCAATAACTTCAAGCTCGAGATCTGAAGCGGTATGGGTCATCAATACTTTAACCGATTCAAGGCCTTGATGCATGTAGCTAATGAGACTGAGGAAGAACTTTCCTAAGTTACCAAAGCTAAGAAAACCTCTTCTCAATACGAGAAGATCACCCCGGCCATCAACCAACTCTAGTCTTACCAAAGCTCGAGTCCTTGACAATAAACCAACTTCCCTCACCTGCAAGAATAAAGGACATAAAAGTGGAGCATTAAAGGAAGGCCCGTCCCTTTTCACGCCTATCGATTTCACTAAGTCAGACTTTAGCCGTGCTACAAGTTGAGGGTATCCTGCAGCCGCTAGCTCCTTATGTACCCCCCAACACGGCTCCCCCTAGCTGGAATGCCAAAGAACACTGCACTTACCACCAAGGCTTTGGACATAACATTGATAATTGCTCCACCTTTAAGTGTGCTATCCAAGATTTGATTGATTTTGGGAAGATTACACCCCGCTGATGTACCAAATATTAGATGAGAGAACTCCCGAGCATAAGCAGCCATCATTAATTCAATTTAGCTGAACTATCCTAAAAATAAAGGGAATTGAGAAAGAAATAGAATGGATTTGTAAGGGTTAAGGGTAGAATAGGGAATTTCTTATTAATGTACCTATTCATGTCATTAATAAAATTGAATCATTTTTAATTAGTATCTTAAATCATGATTGCCTCTGCTTAAACTCAATCCATAAACAATATTCCTGAAAAGACAAAAGCAATGAATTTAAATCGAATAGCGTGGAGTTGCCATAGATACGCTGAGGGTGCAACGGGCATACACTAAGGGTGCCGAGGGTATATACACTGAGGTTATCGATAAGAAGACTCAAACAACTCCTCAAAGACTAGCCTCTCCATTATCATTCGCACACATTGAGGGTGCCGGGGGAATATGCACTGAGGGTATCGAGCAAGAAAATTCGAACATCTCTCTCTAGATTAACCTCTCTTTTCATTATTCGCATTGAGGGTTCTCTACCCACACCATCGTGACCCCATGGTCGTCCTATCAGCAGAACCATAAATTATACCTCTGAAGGTATAATCAAGTCAATGAAATCAATTAGTTAGCAACTAAAGCCCCCCCCCACCTCTCCCAAAAATCAAGCCAGTCCACACCAACTTATGAGAATGCAGAAGATTTGTAATCTTCCTGAGACTGAAGGTATGAGCAAAAGAAGCAATGCACATGGACTTTGACAAACCCAACAATCAAGAAGCAAAGAGCAACTTGTTGAGATTGAGGCATGACGCATGCTCAGTAATATGGAATCAAATAACGAACTCACTCCACGGCCAGTGTACCTCGATCCCATGACCATATCACCTTACACTCACTCACTAGTTGACCATAAATCAATATTTGACTTTTAAGTATTGCTATGTTCTAAAAAAATAGTCGATTTTGCATGCATATAGCTGCACTTAGATAATTTCAAATAGTGTAACATACTTCATAAATCAGACACCCCAAGATCCATGACCTTTTCAAATCAAGTTTTCAAAACGACGGTGCAATGATTTAGGAAGTATGCGAATACTCAAAATTTAGGAAAGCATGGCATGAGCATTTACATAGTGCATACACATGAACACTTCAATAAGTGTACCGCGCACCAGTCAAAGAGCACATAATCTTTAGGCTCCACCACCGCATCCCGATATACACCTTGATGGTTAGTCACACCGCCATCACACCTCTAACGAACACACTCCCGATCATCGTAATTTCTCCTAGAGAGTCAGATCACACCATAATCCCTCCCTGAGAGACTTCACAATCCCTCCCAGAGAGTTGAATCACATAAAAATTCCTCCCAGAGAGTTGAACCGCACCATAATTCCTCCTAGAGAGTTGAACCGCACCATAATTGGACTACATCAGAATTCCTCCCAAAGAGTCAGATCACAACACGAATCCTCCCAGAAAAAGTCACTTCCCAAGGACTCTGCAAAGGAATGATAAGATGAAAAGCCCTCTGCGGAGGCACTATAAAATTTTAAGCCCTTTCTACAGGCAAATCTTAAGCCTTCTGCGGAGGTAATGACAATCCATTTCTATAGCTACGAACTAAAACTATTTCTACAGGCACGAACCCCAAGCCTTTTCTACAGGCAAAACCAAAGCCCTTTCTACAGGCACAAACCAAAGCCCTGTCTAAAGGCAAAACCAAAGCACTTTCTATAGGAAAAATCAAAGCCCTTTCTATAGGCACGAATCCAAGCCCTTTTTATAGGCATGAACGAAAGCCCTTTTTACAAGCACGAAAAGGAGACCAAAACATCAGATGATGATTCTCCATACAAAACTCTGAATCATCATAGTGGTGATTGTGATCATTGCCTCTGCCTCATCCCATTTGGTAAAGTAATCAATTGCTACCATTGCAAATTTGGTTTGCCCTTTGCCTAAGGGGAAGGGTCTAACTATGTCCATGCCCCACTGAAAGAAAGGCCAAGGATTACTGATAGGGGTCATGAGCTCTGCTGGAAGCTACTGGACGTTGGCGAATCGCTGACACTTTTCACATTTCTTCACCAGCTCCTTGGTGTCTTGAGGATGGTGGGCCAAAAGTAGTCCTGTCTGCCAACTTTTATAGCTAGTGAGCGAGCTTCTGGATGCCCTTCGCACAAACCTTCGTGGAGATCTAACAGCGCTGCTTGGGCTTAGTGGGGGTGCAGGCAAAGTAAGAATGAAAGGATGTACCCATTCTTGTATAGCGTTACCTCAATGACCACATATTTGTTAAAAATGTACTTTATTTTTTTGGATGTTTTCTTGTTTTCTGGAAGAGCTCCGCTGGTGAGATAGTTTAGAATTGGATCAATCCAACACTTATAAACCTATACTAGAGCGGTGTTTAGCTCTACAAGCTCATCGATGGCCTTTTTTTTAAATACTCTATGTAAACACCACTTGGTACCTATGTGGATGAGGCAAGTTTGGCCAGGCGGTCCGCTTTGTTGTTCTAAGTTCGTGGGACCTTGACGAAGATGATGTGTCAAGAAATTAGTATAATTTATTATGCTAATTTAAAATTTAAAGAGAATAAATTATTACTAATATTTATATTTTTAATGTTTTTCAGGTGTTAGAAAAGAATTGAAGAAGATTGAGAAAAAATAAATAAATTAAAGCTTGTGAAGACACCTAAAATTTTGAGATCTACAACTTTCAAGTTCAGAACTTTTTCAAAGTTAGCCATCTCGGGGTTCGAAATTGCGACGCAAAATTATGCATTTTAAATGGCGAAAAATCATTATAATTAATTTATGGACTCATTCATATTAATATTAACAAGCCCAGCCCAGGCCATTTGGTATTAATAAAGATGCAGCTCAACTATCTATCAAAAAATAGCCTTAAGCCCACTAAAAATATACCCAAGCCCATGTATTAAGTCTAGCCTTAAATTTCATCCCTTACAATTATAAATAACAGCCAATAGTAGCAGCAAGCCGTGCATCTTTTCTTCTTCATTTCTTTCCTTTTGTTTTATTTACTCTTTTACTTTCAAGATTAAAGATTGAAGATTTATTTTATTGGTTGATTTAATGTCAATTAAGTTTTTTTTCAATTCTACTTGTTATTTTATTTTTATTATGCTAGCGTAAATTTGTGCTAGGCTTAATATGAGTATATTTAATTGATTCCCTTGCACATATTCATGCCAATTGACTTTACCAGTTTAATGCTTTAATGTTAAATACAATTTTTCCTACTGGATGCCTATTTTAATTGACAAAAAATAAAGTTGGATTCACCTTATGATTTGTTAAAAGCGGATATAGGGTGTGTTTTGATGGATATATTAAGTGTTTTGATTTTATACATTAGTTTGGCCATGGAAGAATTACAAATAGATTTTATTAATTAATTGGACTTAAATGATTTTATTTTCCGCATTTATTATAGTCGAAAAACCAAATTAGTGCGAGATAAGAGTAGAGTTTATGTGCATGAATACTGAAGAAGATGATATTAAATAAATGACTCCAAAACCTTAGTTAATTAATTCATTAATTTTATTATCTTGCTTAACATTATTTAGTTTAGTTCCATTGCTTTAATTTACTTTCTTTGCTTTGCTTTATTTAATTTGATTTATTTTATTAGTTTGATTCTCATCAATTATTATTGGCTAGATTAGGGATTAGTGAAAGATTAACAAGACAAAATTTAAACATATTGTGTAAGTCTCTGTGGGATTGACCTCGCTTATACGCTATATTATAAATTGATTCGTGTGCTTGCAAGTATTAAAATTTATCACAACATAAGACTAAGTTTGAGTACCTCTGAGCCGCTGCCTTAGCCTTAGCCAGATATGCAGCCATGTGATCTTTTTTAGCAATGTTGTGTCCATGTATTTGGTCAACCACTACTGCAGAGTCATTATAGACCACCATCTGTCTTGCCCCTAAATCACTAGCAATTTTTAGTTCATAAATGATGGCCTCGTATTCAACCTCATTATTGAAGGCCCTGAAGAGGAATTTGAGAGCTATCTCTAGGGTATTAGCCTCAGGAGTGATCAGCACCAAGCTAGCTCTAAAACCTTGCAAGTTGGATGCTCCATCTGCGTGGAGTATCCATATGGGAACTTCTGGTCACAAGTTCAGAGAGTTAGGGCTCGAGGTACTCGGATCCACAAGTGGCAGTAGTTCTAGTGGCTTAGGGACCAGCTCTTCATTGTATGTGAACTATGTTATGAAGTCTGCTACGGCCTGTCCTTTGATTGAAGTTCGAGGTTTGCAATCGATCACGAATTGTCTGAGCTCTACAGCCCAAATAGCTAACCTTCCTGACTGCTCTAATTAGTCGAGAATTCTTCGTAAGGGCTGGTCAATAAGTACATCAATGGCATGGGCCTGAAAGTAGGTTTTCAATTTCCTAGAGGTGATAAGGAGGGTGTATGCCAGTTTTTTTAGCCTTGGATAGTTTATCTCAGCGGCATGTAAAGCTCTGCTTGTGTAGTAAACAGGTAGCTGCGCTCCTTCTTCATACCTCATAAGAGCTGAGCTGACTTTCGCTTGTGATACTGCCAAGTACAAGCTCAAAATTTCCCCCTTCTTTGGCGAACTAAAAAGAGGAGGAGATCTCAGGTACTGCTTGAGCTGCTGAAAAGCCAACTCACATTTTTCTGTCCATTTAAAGGCTTGTTTAGGGCTTTGAAGAAGGGGTGGCACTTGTCTGTTGCCTTGGAGATGAACCTATTCAGAGCTGCCACCTTTCTCGCTTAGCTTAGTCAGAGATCTCATGTCAATGAGGATTGTATCTTATCGGGATTGTCTTTAATTCCCTTTTGTGTCACCTTAAAACCTAAGAATTTTTGCCTTTCACTTCGAAGGCACATTTGGCTGGGTTGAGGGACATGCCATTCTGCTTGAGTATTGCGAAGGCTTTATTGAGGTCAGCTACATGGCTAGAGGCTTTGAGGCTCTTGACCAGCATGTCGTCGACGTAAATCTCCATGGTTCTGCCTAGTTAGTCTTTGAATAGCGCGCTCCTAACTTTTTTGTAGGTAACTCCAGCATTCCTTAAACCAAATGGCATGGCTTTATAATAGTATGTTCCTTCGTTGGTGATGAAGAAGGTATTCTTTTCATCTTCTGGGGCCATCCTGACCTGGTTGTACCCGAAGTGCCCATGGTCACGTTTACGAGTTGATTAATTTTTTAGAGTGGAAAGCTGTCTTTTGGGCAGGCTTTGTTGAGGTCTTTGAAGTCAACACACATCCTCCACTTTCCACTGTGCTTCTTCACAAGCACAACGTTGGAAAGCCACTTTGAGTAGTGGACCTCCCGAATAAAGCCAGCTCAAAGGAGCTTCTAGATTTCTTCTTTAGCAGCTAGATTTCTTTCAGCTGCAAAGTTTCTTTTCTTCTGCCTTAAGGGCTTGAATGGTGGGACGATATTTATCCTGTGTACCATAACCTCTAGATTCAGCCCATTCATATCATCATAGGACCAAGTAAAGATATCAGCATTAGCGCTGAGGCATTGGGAGAGCTCATCTTTGGCTTCTGAGCTGAGCTGATTACTAATTTTCAAAATCATGTCAGGCTATAAAGGATCCAAGATTAGGTTCTCTAGGTCCTTCACTGGCTTGCCTCTGAGCTCTTTTTTTCATCCTGAGGGTCCAAAGTATCTATCTCCCACTTCTCCGAATCATGAGGCCCTTCTGAGTCAGCCATTCCTTTGACAGCCGTGGCTTCGAGCTTTACAACTACGATATCGGTGGTTCTGACCTCTTTTAGAGTACCAAACTGTAGTATCGAGCTTCCACCTGATTTCCTTTGACTTCCCCAACTCCGTAGGGGTTTAAAAACCTCATGGTTAGACTGCATGTTGAAATGGCGGCCCTAATTTCATTAAGAGTACCCTTGCCGATAAAAGCGTTATAATGGGGAGCCCTGTCTAGCACAAGCAACTCGACAAATGTGGTAATTTTCCTCTGGGTTGTTCCCATAGTTACAGCGAGCTAGATGGTCCCTAGAGACTTGGTCTTTTCTCTTGAAAAACCAACCAGAGTGACTGCTGAAGGGGTTAGGTGCTCAGTTGTGAGGCCCATGGCCTTAAAGGCACTGTAGTACATGAGGTTAGAGGTAGCCCATGTGTCTATAAAGATTTTGTGGATATTATGATTTCCCACCATTGCTGTTACTACTAAGGGGTCATCATGTGGGAACTCCACCCCATTCATGTCCTCATATGTGAATACGATCTATTTGACATCATATTTCACCATTTTGGTAGGTCTAAAGCTGAAGCATTCCGCTACCGAGCTCGAGGATGTAGCCTGCCTGATGTAGGCCTTTCTGGACCTATTATTGTTTACAGAGTATGAGGAGCCCCCTCGATCATGAAGATCTCATTTTCATGCTCATTTCCTTTGGCTTTCGGGGGGACTTTCTTCTTCTTGTCCACATATTGGCGGAGCTGCCCCCTCTGGATGAGTTTCTCAATCTCTTCCTTCAACTTCCAACAATCATCTGTCTCATGGCCATGGTCCTTGCGGTATCGTTAATACTTCGTTGTATCCCTCTTCTTATCAGATGTCTTCATGTTTCGAGCTTTTAGGATCTGCCCTGGTTCCAACTGGGCATAGACCTCTCCCAAAGGAGCTGTTAGAGGGGTAAATGCTGGCGAGCTCTGTCCTCACTGGGTTCAAACTTATTCGATTCCTTTCTGTCTTTTTTACCTTTTCTTTCTTGACCACAGGGTGGGTGTGCCCCCTTTAGCGCTTGGAGGGGGTAAGAGAGCTGATAAACCTGATAGATCTCATCCCTGTAGAGTTTCCTCCACGTCAATCTTCTTATTGACTTTATCCAGGAACTCAGACATGGTCTTGGGAGCTAGTCTTGCCAAAGTCATGAGGCAATAAGGTGATCTCACCTCTTCCATAAAAGTTGTTACCACTACGCCTTTATTGAAATTTGCGATCATAAGTCTCTCTTAATTGAACCTGCAAATGTACTCCTTCAAACTCTCTGTGGACCCTTGTTTGACGGTGAAGAGGTAGGTGGAGGACTTGGACTATTTTCGGGTCCCAAGGAAATGGGAGATGAATTTGGTACCGAGCTTCTGTGAGCTCTGGATTGATCCTGGGAGCAAGCTATTGCACCACATTCGGGCTGGCCCCTTAAGAGTGGTGAAAAAAACTTTGGACACTACGTCATCTAGGACATTCTGGAGCCCCATCATGTTCCCGTATTATTACCAGTGGTCAATAGGGTCGGTACTTTCGTCACATGATTCTAGAGTTGGGAGTTTGAATTTCTTCGGGACTTGACAGCTCAGGATGTGCTTGATGAAAGGAGACTTTAAGTCCCCTACCAAGACTACGTTCGATCTGCCTCCTAGCTGGCCCATTGACTCCATCATCTCGACTACTTGAGCTCATACTTCTGTAATTAATCTTTTCTCAACCTCTTCCACCGACTTTTGGTGCGATATCCTATCAAACACTGACCCCTGGGCTCTGGCATATTTTTTCCACTGAAGGGATCGGACTAAAGGGAATGGAGGTCGAGCTCCTCTACCATGGCTCTACTGCCTTGAGGCCCCTTCTGACCGTCTCTCGCAGACCACGTGCACTCGAGGGTTCCTTAGCTGTGGGGGAAGGAGAAAGTGCGGCTGAGACTTCCTCCTAGGAAGTTTCTCTTTTAGAGTTAGATTGATCGGATTCGAACTCAATGATCCTACTGCTGCTCCCCTTAGACTCTCTACCCTGGTCTCCGAGCCTTTACCTGACTAGGACTCGTGACAAGACTTACTGGGGGAGCTGCTGCAGTCACAGAGGCTGTAACCGATTTGTTCCTCGAGCTAACTGGAGGTGTCTCCCTTTGAGTGATGAACTTGTCAATCTAGATTTAAAATGCAGCCTATTGCTATTGTAGTGCCAATAAAGGGTCTGGCTGAGTGTTTCTAAAAGACATGATGATTTGGTAGTGTGTTGTTGTTAAGAAAAGAGTGTGTGACTTGAGAATGTGTCATTCCCACAGACGGTGCCAAACTATTGGTGCTAAAACCTGGAAGGGTGTTTTAGACCACACAATCAAATGATCGGATCAAATGACTAATACAATAAATGGAAAAAAAACAAAATAGTCAAAGATGTATAGAGGATGTTGGCCTCATATGAGGATACGGGTAAATCCTCCTCTGTGGAGTAGAGCTAGGAGCTTGGTTTGCTTTGTATTAATTGTAAACAAGCAAGTATTACAAACTCACAAAAGCCTTTCTAACTGTTCCACCCTCTATCCTTATGTTATAATAAGAGTGTTCCCAGGTTACACGAGTTATAATTCCTCTATTCTAGGAGCTTTACTGAGTGCCCTGAGCTTCTATCTCTCTTTTGTCTTTTTGCTATTAAATGTTGGATTCTTCTAGTTTTTAAGTTTGTCTGATTGTTGTTATGTTGGTTCAGCTTGGTTGTTGAAAGAAGTAAATTCTTCTTGTATATATATGACTGGGAGGAAGCGTGTGGCCAGAGCTCCCAGAGTAGGTCTGGAGCCATGCTTAGACTATTACCAACTCTGATCTTGCTTCTCCATGAATTTCGGTGCATTAAATATAGTTAGTGGGCATTTAATGAAGGTGGGGGAAGTTCTATGTCCTTTGCAAAGCAGGTGGTAGTTGCCCATACTGTTTGCCAGTTACTCCATCAGGGTGGTTAGGCAAGAGTACCAAAGCTTGTTAAATGAGCTATGGTGTTCCAGCTCTGTAACTCATTATGCGAAAATAATCCTTAAGCAGGTGTTCAACTCATGAAGAGCTTCACTCTTCCTGTAGTGTTTAGATAGAGCTCCTTAGAGCTCATCTCGTCACGACATGGGAGGTTACTGAAGTGGGTGGCCACGTGTCAGCTCG
Source organism: Lonicera japonica (assembly GCA_021464415.1). Taxonomy (NCBI): domain Eukaryota; kingdom Viridiplantae; phylum Streptophyta; class Magnoliopsida; order Dipsacales; family Caprifoliaceae; genus Lonicera; species Lonicera japonica. The sequence continues at coordinate 32,269,340 of CM038466.1, read as the reverse complement.
TGGCCAGATGAGTAAATTTAGTTGTTAATTTGTACCATCAATGTGGATGGTATGAATGACAGCCAGAGGGGTCTGTGAGGTCGAGGCAACAATCGGAGTTGCACTTGAAGAAGAGCCAACCTCACCCTGAGGTGAAACCTCGAGGTTCTACCCGTGGCCAGTCAACTGATCCATCAGAAGGGCTAGGGAGTGAAGGGAGGTGGAAGGAGCAAAGTAAGGTATGAACTTGATAAAGTCCTCTAGGGGTACACTTAAGAATCTCCTAAAGGAGTGGTCTGAAGGGGATCTATAGGCCAGATTAACAGAAAAATAGGTAACTTGGGGATTTAGAGCTCTAAGGCACCTCAGGTTTAAGAAAAGTGAAGTGAAAACTTTGCCAAGTCTAAATGGTTTATATAAGGTGTGTGGGAGAAACTAAATATCCACTCAAAGCTATAACTGTCCACTTAAAAGACCCACTACTGCACGTTTGCATGTTCCCAAGGAATACGGAATAGATAGACACAGTCTCCTTAAAAAGGTAAAGGCTTAATAAAGAGCTCTAAATGGCAAATAATGGGGATAAATGAGATCTGCAAGATCGAATGCTCAAAATCTCGAAGTGATCAGCCTTGATTACTCATGATAATTCGTGCTCCAAACAACTCAATCATCAGAGCACATAGCCATCTCTAACTCTCAGTTGAAGTTTATCCTCCCCAGTTAGCTCATCTGAGATAATTGGCAAGGATAAAGGAGTGCAAATTAACAAATTGATTTTCTCCACCAACCACGAGCAGAAACGTGGCCTCCCACGTCAATAGCCTAGTCTGCTATAATAAAAGGAGCTCGAGAGCTCTGCTTGAAGTGCCACTTAGAAGCCAGAGTTCCATAGAGTATGGGTATTCGACCTAAAGGTTATTTTCGTACAACAAACTACAAAGCTCGAATACTAGAGCTCTCTGGCCAATCACTGTGTTAGAGAAAGTACAGATAACATGGGCGACTGCTGCCAACTCCATTAACGCCCCAGAGCCTCCCTCAACTTCATTAAATGCACACTAACTACATTCAACGCACCTTAATTCATGGAGTAGCAACGTCATAGTTGGTGATGATCAGGGATGGCCTCAGACCTGCTCTAAAAGCTCTCCCACACATTTCCTTTATATCATATATATATGGGAAGCATTTACTTCCCTCAACAACCAAGAAACAAACAAGACAACAACTAAGCAAGAAAGTATTCAAGCCTTTATTGTAAGGGTTTTACCACAATACTACAATATTAGGGAAAAACAGAGCTCCTAGTTTAAGGAAACTAGACTCTGAGTGACTTAAAACTCATCCCATTGTAATGTTGTAAGAGTAGAGTAGCTAGAGAAATATGATTTGCTTGTAATATGAGTTTTCTCATTATAATACAAAGCATCTCGAGCTCCTAGCTCTTTTCACAAGAGGAGGAATATCCCATATCTTCATATAGAGTGAACCTCCCTTGTACATCCTTGTCTTGCTCAGTTTAGTTCGCTATTGTTCCAATCATTTGACTATGTGGTCGAAAGTAGACCCATTCTAGTTTTTCGCACCAACAGCACATTAACCGCATAGTTGATCAGATCATCCGTACGGGTTCCCTAATAACCCTTTTGGGTTTTCTATCTAATTAGCTATTTTGCATGCTGAAAATAGTAAGCTTATTGTATCATATGTAGCAATTCGTATGTATAATTTTTGGGCCAAAGATTATAGGAAAAAGATTAAAAAAATGAGAATAAACATGTTCATTTAAAAGCCGAAAGGGCATCGTGGGTGCCTAACACCTTCACATGTCTTAACATAGTTCCCGAACTCACTCTAGTTACACAGACAGGGCTGTATCCCAAAAGAATACAAAACACACTTTTGTCCGTTTTCTCAGAAAATGTACTGGCTACTATAATCTTTAAAAACAAACGTGTGAAGTGCACGAGCCCCGCATTGGGGCGAGGGGGTTCCTTCGGGATTCTCACACCCGAGCCTACATACAAAGCTCCATATTAATATTTTCACCACTTTTATACCTTTATTATAAACCAGTAGATTGCTAAAATCTACTAACAAATTGTGGCCAAATTATTTTAGTTTTTATTTATCAATCTCTTTGACAGAGAAACATATAAAGTTGTCCATATGAGTTCTATATTTGGGAGTGCACCCTTATAAACCCATTGTCATTGTATCCTGGAAAGAAAATGCCATTAAAACATGATTGTACCAGGACATTATCCTAGAGGGGCAAAATTTTCTTTTAAGGGCAGTGCCTAGCACGCCTCGACTACTTTTGATTACTTATTTATGCCTGCATCCATTTTATCAAATTTCACCAACAATCTTAAAAGAAGATTATGGATGTTGACTTGGCTGCTGCAAGTTCATTACCAGATTCGTTCAAAATTAATCATTTCGATGGGTCTCACTTTCGAAGATGGCAAGAAAGGATCTATTCAACGTTGGATGTGCTGAACTTCGCTAATATCTCATTTAACCAAAGTCTCAGAAAGGTTCATAAAATTATTAGGTAGCAATAGAAAAATGAAAAAATGGCAATAAGGTATGTCATCACACAATTCTGAGTACATTGCCTAACGAGCTCTTCGATATAAATCAACCTGTGAAATTTGGGAAAGTTTACATAAGAAATATGTAATAAAGGATGTTGGAACTCAAAAATATGCTATTGGGAAATTTTTAAAATTCCAAAAGACCGAGGATAAAGATATTTCAACTCAAATTAATGAATTCCACATGCTACTTAAAATGAACACATAACTCTTCCTGAAGCGTTTATTACCGGATGCTTGATTGAGAAACTTCCAAACTCATGGAAAGACTATAAAAATAATATGAAACATAAAAGAAAACCAATGAGTCAGTCTTGTAGATGTTGTCATACACATCCAGATAGAAGAACGTAACAGGAAAAAAGATGCGTCTTCGTTATCGAAAGAATTTAAATCCAAAGTCAATATTCTGCAAGGGAGTTCCAAAAGGCCTCGTAGTGATTTCCACAAACATAACAATAAGAATTTGAAAGCTCAAAATTCTGGATTCAAAAAGAAAGCAAAATGTTATGTTTGTGGAAAAGAATGACACAAAGCTTTCCAATGTAAGTATATAAAAGACAACAAAAGTCATCACCCTCCTAAATCTAATATAGTTGAGGGAGATGTTATTGCGGCAGTTGTCACAGAAGTAAACATGGTGGCTAATGATAAGCACCAAAAACTGTTATTTATAATTCTCCAAATGCCTAACTTTAAGTGTCAAAAATTGCATTATGTTATCTAATGTTGACATTTAGTTGTTTTACAGGTCTTAGTCTCAATTGATGTAATTAAATGCTTAACTTTGTTGAATATGTGAGACATGACACCTAAAGTGGCTTGGATAGTTTTTAAAGCATAACTTTTTTCTAGGAACTCCGAATCATACGTTTCTTGAGCCTAAAATCAAGAGAATTTCGAGAGCCACAACTTTCCAGTTCACCACTTTTCCAAATTCGGCCATATTCTGATCCGAAATTGAATTACAAAATTCTGGCAGCAAAAGAAAAAAAGAGAGAAAATATTCCAAAAGTGTGTGGTGCCCACTCTCATGTTTTAATCACTCAACCCATAACCCAACACTCCACTCCCTAGACAATTTTCACATTATTCTCTTACACACTCCACTCTTTAGACAAAGTCTATTATTATTCTCTTACGCGCCCCACTCCATTGTCTACTTTCATGATTAATATTCTCTTCCATTTCTCACATATATTGATTCATATTTGGCCAAGAGAGAGACCAACATACGATAGTTTTGAAGAAAAGAGGAGAGCTTGGAGAAAGAGAGCTTGTTGTAGAGAGAAAATATTTGAGTGCTACATATTTTTCTTCTTCTTGTATTATTGTTTCATTTTGTCGAAGAAGAGAATATTGTAGAGTGTTGAGAGAAATTCTTTTACTCATATATTTGGAGATATTTAAGGAGCTATTTTATTATTTGTTTTGTTCTTCTATCTTTTTGGAAGGCTAATCTCCCTTTCAAGGGGAGAGATGAAGCCTCATTTTTATTTGTGATTTAGAATTTTATAATATTGCATAAATATACTCATTTGTGATTTTTCTTAAATAAGATCTTTGGATTACTCTACACACCATAGGGGATCCCATTTTGGTTTTTATACTTGACTTAAGATATGAGCTACATACCATAGGATTTTCTTAAGTTCATTTTATTTTCCAAATTTATCTTCTAGTTCATGAGTGTTAATGTGAGTGAGTGACAACCTTATATTATTATTATTTCTAGAAGAAGAAAATATAGATCTTGAAAGGAAAAATCTCTTATAAACAAATAAATTGTCAAATACTATTTGGTTAGCTTTTGGGTTCACTCTACATATCATAGGTGATTCCATTTAATCAAACTAGTATAGAATTTATTTTGGGTATATATGTGCAATAATATATTATTCTATATCCATTGATAATTTGGTAGTGGATTCTTAACTCTTGAAATCCCTACACTTTATTTCTCCACTTTTATTACATTTTATTAGTATTAAAATTATTCTTAAGAAAAGTAAGCATTTCTCAAAGATAAAAAAATGGTTTTTATTCTAAATCTATTATTTTCTCAATTTTGTTTTCATTGATTCCTAAACAACTCCCGTGGATTAGACCCCTTACTACTACTATCTATGTTACTAATATATTTTGTAGGTACATAAGGGTTTTTTTATCAAGCTATTTTTAGCGACGAAGATTGCTCCCTATCAGCTAAGAAAAAAGGTTAGGTAGTTAACTCTGGAGCTACCAGAAATATCTGTGCTGATAGAGAATCATTCTCAAATTACACACCAGTGAGAGAAGGAGAAGAACAAGTTTATATGGGTGACTCAAGGCCTACCTTAGTTCTTGGCAAAGGAAAGGTTCTTCTTAAATTAATATCTGGAAAAACATTCTCACTGAGTGATGTCCTCCATGTTCCTGAGATTAGTAGGAATCTTATATATGTGTCTTTACTTAGCAAAGCTAGTGTTAAAATGTCTTTTGAATGTGACAAATTAGTCTTAACTAACAATGGTGTTTTTGTAGGAAAATGGTATGCTAGTCAAGGACAATTTATATTAAACGTAGAAGATATTATCAATAAAACTATCTCTTCTGCTTACATAGTTGATTCTATTGATATATGGCATGGTAGAACAGGTCATGTGAATTACTAGTATATTAAGAAAAAGAAAGATTCTGGTTTACCGTCTAATTTTTCTAAAACTGAAATCAATAAATGTGAAATATGTATTGAATCAAAATTTAATTAAGACATGTAAATTAGTACAAAGAGAAACTGAATTAATTGAGTTTATTTATATTGACCTATGTGACTTAAAGTAGACCATGACCAAATGAGGGAAAACACCATATGAATTATGGAAAGGTCATGCACCTAATCTTAATTATCTAAAAGTGTGGGGGTGTCTAGCTAAGGTCCTGATCCTAGAACCTAAGAAGAGGAAATGAGGACCTAAAACTATTGATTGTATGCTTCTAGGGTATGCCCAAAATAGTGCTGCCTATAGATTCTTAATATTGCCGAGTAATTTATTAGATGCTAATACCATCATGGAAACTAAAAGTGCTGATTTCTTTGAGAATACTTTTCCTATGAAAACAAAAATTAGCAAATATATATCTTATCATGAACCTAATGTGGATTCTCCTCAAAATTATAAAAGTAATTTAAGAAGAAGTAAAAGATTACGAAAGGCAACTAATTTTGGAGATGATTTTTATACTTTTCTAGTTGACAATAACCAATAAACTTATATTGAAGCAATAAATTCTCCTGACTCAACCCACGGGAAGGAGGCAATAAAAATTGAATTAGAATCCATCTTATCTAATCATACATGGGAACTAGTAGACTTGCTTCCTGGCGCAAAACCTATTGGTTGTAAGTGGGTGTTCAGGAGGAAGTTAAGGCCCGACAGGTTAATATAAAAGTATAAGGCAAGATTGGTTGCTAAAGGTTTAATCAAAAGAAAGATATATATTATTTTGTTACCTTTGCTCATGTGTCTAGAATATCCTCAAATAGAACTTTAATTGCTTTAGCTGCTTTTCATAACTTAATTATTCATTAAATGGATATCAAAACAGCCTTTTTAAATGGTGACTTAGATGAAGAAATTTATATAAACCAAACCGAAGGTTGTGTGGTTCCTGGCAGTGAGCACAAGGTATGCAGGCTAGTTAAATCTTTATATATATAGGCTCAAACAAGCACTAAAACAATGGCACGAGAAATTTGATAATGTGTTAGTATCAAATGGTTATTTGATAAATGAGGCAAATAAATATATCTATTATAAATCGTTTGATACTAACACATATGTGATAATATGCCTATATTTTGATGATATGCTCATCATGGGTACTAGCCTGAATGTGGTTAATAAGAACAAGAAATTCCTAACTTCTAATTTTGATATGAAAGATATGGGATAAGCTGATGGGATTTTAGGAATTAAAATTATTAAAACATGTGATGGTCTCATTTTATCATAAAAGCACTATGTTGAGAAAATATTGAAAAAGTTGGGGTGTTTTGATTGTAAATATGTATCGACACCTTATGATGCTAATACCCAACTTAAGAAAAATAAAGAGCATATTGTCTCCTAATGTGAATATGCCCAAATCATTGGTATCCTAATGTACTTGATGAATTGTACAAGACCTGACATTGCTTATACTGTGTGCAGATTAAGCATATATACTCAGTGTCCTAATAAAGAACACTAGAATGCACTGGAAAGGGTAGCCAAGTACTTAAAAGGCACCATTGATTATGGATTAAAATTTGGCAGATCTCCACCAGTGTTAGAAGGGTACTGCGATGCAAAGTGGATATAGGATTCAAAGGATATAAAATCCACTAGTGGTTATATACCTTGGTGGAGGTGCAGTGTCTTGCAAATCTTCCAAGCAAACGTGTATAGCTTGTTCTACCATGGAGTCTGAGTTGATTACCTTAGAGAAGGCTTGTACTGAAGCCGAGTAGCTTAGAAACCTCTTGGCAGATCTTCCCATTGGTGCAAAATCGCCTACTTCAGTTTATATTCATTGCGATTGTCAGGTCGAAATAACAAAAACTAAAAGTAAGATATATAATAGGAAAAGCATACATATACGTTTGAGACGTAATATAATAAAGCAACTACTTGAATCTAGAGTTGTATCTCTAAATTATGTGAAGTCAGAGTTGAATTTGGCTGATCCTCTGACAAAACCACTTAATAGGCGAAAAGTGGTTGATACATTGAGAGGGATGGGACTAATGCCTAGAGCATAGGGCGAGAGTGATGGTAACCCTAACTATGTGATTGGAGATCCCATGGAATAGGTTCATTGGGATAAAAGCAAGTCACTTGTCGTCCTGAGAGCACTATGGATTCTATTTTATTAGAAAATTCCTTCCCTATGGTAAGATAGTGCTTTCTGTAGTGAAAAATGTTGAGCTTTTGCTCTTAATGTATTGCAACACACACTTGATGGAAGTTCACCTATATGAGTGTGGAACTGGGACGGTTCCTATTAGGACGTAGGCAAGTCCTCTGGAGCACTCATGAAAACTAGGATAGCACAAAGCCAAAATGCGCAAAACCGCGAATCAGCGATATATAGAGGGTGCAGTGTGGGTCTCAAGTCCTCTGTTTCACACAAAGGTTCATTGGTTTATAGAAACTTAGTTTCACCAAATTCCTCTGAAATAAGATTTGTTGCCCTAAGACTAGTTCATAGCTTGAAAGGCACCAGTTCTGATGCACTATATTGTTGCTTTTCTCTGGCATAATTTTTTAAGTGTCTATTTTGTATTTTAAAATAGTGGGGGGTTATTGTATGTTTTATATATTTTAAAATATATAATATATTAAAGCTTCTACATAATTCTATTTTGTAGAATTCACTTGATAAGGTTCACTTATTCTAGAATTTCTTGAGCACCAAGAATTTTATGTGGCTAGAAATAATTTGTGTGTATTTCAAGGTGATTAATCAATTAACACCTTAATATTTTTAATAATTCCAAGTGAATTAATTAATTGGTTAGAGTCCCAAATATATTAATCAATTTGAAGGACCTAAGTGATTCTAGAATTGGTGTGCTCTCCAAGAAAATTAAACATATTCATCCACAATATTCTTGCCGACAAAGACATGCTATATATATATACACTAGTCCCTTAAACAAGCACATATACATTTTTGACAAAGATCCCGAGCCTACATTCAAAGTTCCATATTACTTTTATTCTTTTCACCACTTTTATACCTTTATTATAAAAGAGTAGATTGCCAAAATCTACTAACAAATTGTGGCCAAATTATTTTAATTTTTATTTATCAATCTCTTTGCCAGAGAAAAATATAAAGCTATCCATAAGGGTTCTATATTTGTGAATGCTCCCTTATACACCCATAGTCGTTGTATTTCGGAGGGAAGACGCCACCCATAGTCGTTATATTTCGGAGGGAAGACGCCTTTAAAACCTGAAACGCCATTAAAACGTGATTGCACCGAGGTATTATCCTAGAGGGGCGAAATCTTCTTTCAAGGACATTGCTTAGTACGGCTCGACTACTTTTGATTATTTATTTATGCTCGCATCCATTTTATCAAATATCACCACCGGTACCATGATGTAGATCTGAACTCTTCAAAGCGCAGCAATGAACAAAACTCGTTGATCCCTAACTTCATAAACTTCGCATATGGATTTGCATCAACAGTTCTTTGTTTGTTTACACTTTGCGCAAATGTGTGCCATCACTAATTTGAATGTATGTTTTAGTTTTATTTTTAGCTTGACACCTTGTCTCTTACCAGATATTGCAATTCATGATCTCCCTCTCTCAAATCATGAGTTTATGTACATTAATTGTTAACACGTGCATAGGTATTGCAATATATATGAGGTGGCGTGTGCGTATATTTGCCGACCTATAGGAGGTTATATTCTAAGAAATGGGAGGTCACCACTACTAAACCAAAATGTTAGGGAAATCATTATAATTTCCCAAATCAAAAGATACGTATCTATAAGAAATCCACGATACAGGTATTAGAAGAGAGTCTTTTATTTATTTATTATTTTATAAAATCACAAGATGGACTAGTGGACAAGACTGAAAGTCAAGTCCGCCAAGCAATTCAAAACAGAAAGTTATAGCCTAAACAGATGGCTTTAGGATAAACTGAATACACAACAAAAATACTTGCAGATGGACCTGCCATTGATACAATGGCTGGGAATTATACTTTTATTTCAAGTACACCAAAACATAATTCGTTTAATCAGTTACACATTCAGTAGATACGCCTACAGATAATGATTCCATCTCCCACTGCAGCATGAGAAATTTGAATGCGAGGATCGGCTGCTAGCAACTTGTTGAACTCTATGGTGTAATGCCTGCCCTCTATCCTCTGCTCTATTACCATCTCCTCCGCCATTGCCACCGTTCCTCCCCAAAGCGTGTTATCATACACAATTATCCCTCCAACCTTCAATAATTTCATCAATCTCTCATGATACTTCAAGTAACTATTCTTGTCAGCATCGACGAAAGCAAAGTCAAAACTTCCCTCATTCTCATGCTACATTGAAATCCACAGAAAGAGTAAGTGGTCATATTTGTTCATCTCTACGAGTTTCAATTTCAACGCGCTCTGATCATCCACAACAATATAAAAGATTTATAACACATACTCTGTTGTATAATAGGCAAAGGATAAAATTAAGATTGACTAAGTTCCTTATCATATGGACAACTTGTGTCCATTTAAGACTCAAATGGATAATTAGTGTTTATATGACTCCATCAGTTGTTCGTTTGGTGGAAATCAGCAATGCCTCATAGGTCATTAGCCCAACACCTCTTATCCATTTCGAGTCAGCCGAACATCTCTTCTCTGGTTAAACTATTTTCATGGTTGATATATTTGTGAACTATTTACCATGCAAGATTTAACACCAATGTGGATGCTAGCTCTCAGATTACAGGAGTACAAAAATTTGTTTCTTTTGTTATATCACATCAGCGTCTGAATCCACGAGGAAGTAATATTGCGTAAAATGTACACTGCATCTTTATAAATTGTAAACTTGTGAAGGTACCCTTATGTCTTGCTTTTTTGTTACTGTCTTTTAGACAACATACGAGGACAAAATTATCGAAATAAATTATATTTAGGTGGAAAACAAATAAATTGTTTAAAATTCAGTCATTTTACATATAAATAAATAAAATGAAAACCAATTGCTTTAAACATAAATTTGAAACTTAACTTTGTCTATCAAACTTGTACCTTTCATCATTAAAATGTATCATTCAAGAATTAGTGACCACAATATCATGGTTATCACACCTAAGAGCATCCACAATGGTATATATTGTGTAAAGTATGACAGGGTAAATTTATCCTACTTGTTTGAGGTGTTAAGCAGTGGTGTAGTATATAAATTCACCTAAACGGATCAGTGCTATCCGTTTGAAACCCAAACAGATGACACTGACTTAACACGTTTTGTATGAAAGGGAAGATTACCAAATGGACTACAATTGTTTGTATAGGTTTGGGTTTTCAAACGGACTATTGCATAGTATAAGAAACATTGCGATGAAGTGAGGTATCAAAAGAAAAAGAATCAACGCCTTTTACGAGTAACGATAAAAAGTGTCGAAATGAAAAATATTATGTAATTGTTGAGCATGAAATAGAACGAGAGAGGGCAGATGGTTAACACTTACATCTTCCAAGAGCTTGTCAAGAACTGGTAAAGCCTCAGAGTGACAAAAGTCGATTTTATGTTCCACACCGGCCTTTTTGATAAACGGCAACCCTATCTCGTATGACTCTCTATTCACATCTACTGCTGTAATCTGTACCACATATCTCAAAATCACGATCAGTGAAAAAGTATATATAACATATGAATATGCAAGGCCAACCTTGGGAAGAGGACCCTTTTCTCTCGTACGACGTAGGGCTGGGACCGGTTCGGTTCTTGTCCTAAATGATAAGAACCGGAACCGAGAACCGAAAATTAAAAACGGTTCGGTTTTGAGCATTTTTTTTCAAGAACCGAAAGTGGAACCGAACCGGTTCTAACGGTTCGGTTCTTCGGGGAACCGTTGGAACCGTTAGAACCGTTAATAATCGTAGGAACCGGCTAAAAACGGTTCTAACGGTTCTTCGGGGAACCGTTAGAACCGGCTAAAAACGGTTCTAACGGTTCTTCGGGGAACCGTTAGAACCGTTAAAACCCTTAAAATTGGTAAAAAAACCGGTCTAACGGTTATTCGGGGAATCGTTAAAACCATTAGAACCGTTAAAACGGTTCCTAACGGTTCCTTTAATTAAATTGACCAAGGAACCGAGAACCGAACCGTTAATAACCATTAGGAACCGAACCGGTAAAAATGTCCACTTTAATAATAATAACCGAACCGGTTTTTTTTCGGTTTTTTCGGTTCGGTTTTCGGTTTTTCGGTTTATTATCCCAGCCCACTACGACATGCTTATTAGACCCTTACAATAATGCAATATTTTAAATATTGGGCCCTAGCATAAGTTATAAAAACTTTAATTGTATCAAGGGCCCTGCCGGTTGCCCATCCTCGTGCACTCTCAGACTAGCCTGGTGTATATGGGTGCAGCTATTCTTACTCAAAAACTAATTAAACACTGTTACAAAATGTTTCACAAGTGCCGCAAAATATCAATTTACAGTGCATAAGTACAAAAATCAAGTGAACTCACTAAATAGCTAAGTTAACCCACCAAAATACTTTTTAACGGTGTTAAGTTCACCCTCCTTGTTAAACCCGATATACCCCTCATTTAATTTTATTTTTTTTCAGAAGGACATAATTCCTCACAAATCACACACCCATCCGTTACCCGCATTAGATACAAAGATTATGGCTGAAAGAAAGTGTCAACCTTGCCATCATCAGGAATAGTAAGGGCAGTGAGGAGCAAGGAATAACCAGTAAAAACTCCAATTTCAATAGTCTTTTTGGCATTAATTAGCTTCAATAGCATGGCCATCATCTGCCCTGCATCTGGTGCTGTACCCATAAAAGCCCTGCACATTATGAAGCTAAGCTAGTTAAATTTTGAACACACTACAGGTCCGGTTGATAAAAAAAATTCGGAACAATACTAAATTTATGAAAAACTGGAAAAAAAGATGAGTGATTTCTTGAGACGGTCTCCATCTTTTTCTATTTTTTCATGGAAATTTTTTCTTACCCATTAATATAGAACATTTCACCAAATTACTGATCTCTTTTTTCAACTTCTCATAATTTTTTTAGTGTTTTCAATCATTTTCCAACTTTTTTTATCGAACACACTCTAAGGATACATTAGCCTGCAAAGTTGAGAAATGATTGAAAAAGCAACTGATTTTTAAGAGAAATTGGGAAAGAGATCAATGATTTGGAGAGATGCTCTATTACATTTTTAATTTTCCATGGAATCCAAGTTTTAGGGTGTGGGAAAGAAACATTTTCCATGAAAAATAAGACGGAGAACATCTCAATAAATCACTCATCTATTTTTCCAACTTCTCATAAAAATTAGTTGTTTTCCGATCATTTTTCAACTTTGAAATCAAACAGACACTTAAAGACACTGTTTTACCCCATTTGATCGCCTTGGCAACTATTAACCAACAAAATATTTGCAGTTTCCCCTTATGTGCCATATAAATTTCCAGTAATTTATTTACCCCATTACATTCATTCAATTTTGATAGTCCCTATTGTCAAAGTTGGATTTGTTTTGTGAAAAAACTAAAAAAGTACGTTCTTTCGAGCAAATGAACGCTAAATAGAAGAACAGTTAATTACAGAGGATGGTTTGCAGCGGCAGCCCTTAGCTCCTTGAGAGGTTCTGGTTCACGTGGATACACACTAGTCTCCAATATATACTGCACCAACATGAAAGCAGGTAGTTCAACTCTTTGAAACAGAAAGAAAGAAAGCTGTAAAATAAATACTAGAAGATGATAAAATAACAAAAGAGAAATGTGGGAAAGATATATACCTGATACAACTCTCCGCTCTGTAGTATTCCTTGTGCTTTCTTTTTTATTTCATTCTCCATTGCTCTCCAACTACAAGAACTATGAGAGAGCATAAAGAGTCCATATTAGTCATCCTCTAGGAGGAAATATTGAATACAACTCTCGGATTTACAAATGTCTCTTTTCAATATATCTCTCATCAATTGATGGGGGAGAAGTTATCACACGAGGAGACAGATGTTAGCATGTTCTTATGTCATGCTTTGGAATTGGGTTCACATAGTTTTACATTATAAAGTTAGTTTATTTTTTTTTCCCTATTCCAGTCTCTATACATAAATTCCATGATTCCAATTGAGACAAAGTGGCAATTTGAGAGAGGATTACTGTGTATTTGGGTTTGCCTTTTGTTGGTGTCGAATTGCCCTAGTGCTGGGACATTGGTTTTAAATAGCGGTATCGAGATACTTGGGTTTGCCTTTTGTTAGTGTTGAATTACCCAAGTTTTGGGACAATTGGTTTTGTATAGCACTATGTAGCGTATCGGACATGTATGAGACGTGTGTCACACTCTGATTGGTTCACAACACTTACAGTTTTCAACTGCTTTCATATAAAAGATATGCTTACGACAAGAATCGAACCCTTACTATTGAGGAAGTTAAACATACACCCAACCATTGTCTGTATGTTTAACCATTTTTTCCTTCTCATTCAACATTTGACATCTACTTTTTTGCCTCTCATTCAACATTTGCTATCTACAATTTGAACCGGAAACGGGAAATCTAGCAGCAAGCTAAGCAATCCAAATCCGGATAGTAACAAGAAATTAGGTTTCCTTTATGCAACTAATATTTAAAAGAGAAATTACATAGTAACATACAAAAGTTCTTCATCATATAGGTAACCCGATAATTAATTTTAAACATCAATGAAAGCCACGTTCAAAATTGATGTCCCACAAAAGAGTGTGTTTATGTGTTTGAGAGAGAGAGAGAGAGAGAGAGAGAGAGTACCTAATTGGGTAATTGTTGTGGCTTGTGGCAAAAAGATTACATGGAGGATTCTAATTTCGGACTAGAATATAAATACCGTAGCTTGCTCCCGTCGGTTGTCTATACCATTAATGTGCAGTGTTAGGTGAACCGGTACAAGTTTTGGTATTTAATTTTTTAGGTGGAGTTTAATTGTGTGGTCCTTTGTTTTCAATTTAAACTAGCTTACTTTGTGACACACAATCGTTTTATAGGTCTTTGTATCGTCTTGCTCATTACTATCATGGGAGTGGTTCTCCCGATATTTTTCTTGCGAATTGGAAGATGCTGATTCCTTTGAGGGAGAGAGACATTTAATATCTTCTATCACTTGAAGGAATTTAGATTTAATTGGAAAATGTAGTTCGATCTTTCCTATAACTATCTTCAATTAATTTATTAGGCAAGTCTAGCTTACTCATTCTCCACATTTTTTTTGTTAGGTATAACATAATAAGAATTAGTATATAAGAAGAAACTTACAGCATCGATCATGTCAGTAAGATATGTGAAGTAATAAAGGCAGATAAGTACAAAAACAATGTTACATACATGGAAGAAGAGAAATGTAAATTTGAGAGAGAGGGGATTAGTTAATATATTTCGAATCAAACTTAGATTTTTTTTTTTGGGGAGTTCCCTAAATCAATGTGCACTTTCAGTAAAAAGAAAGAAAGATTCTTGAATGTGTAAAAAAGTTGTAGTAAATGCAATTAATTAGGTCGGGCAATTAAGTACGAATAGGAAAAAATAAAATCATTGGTGGAAGGAAATATAAAATATATATCATCATAACCGTTATCATCATAATAATATATATAAAATACAATATTTTTGATTCTTGGAAACCAATGCAATGCAATAGCACACAATTTGATCATTAAGGTAATTTATGAAATTGCAAACCCAAGTGGGCCTAATTGTTGTTCGAATTTAAATGCAAGAAAGAGCATCCAAACAAAAATCATTGGTAATGCACATTACATCAAATTTTCAATTGAAATTTGAAATTTTTATGACATACATATATCCGTGTGCAACTTATGCCAACCTTGTAAAACAAAGTTAATGAAAGAAATCTTGGCTCAGGATTATGACCAAGATGTTATTTACTTAGCGATAGATTGTAGAAAATTGAAATAAAAGGACGCATGAACCTCATTAAATTAAACATCCAATTCAATAAATACAATGCCCTCCAGATGTAAAATATAAAATTCGATATTATATTTAGGACATTAGACAAGGACAATCTTTCTTCCTAATTGTTCGCTAATAAAAAGTACAACTTTATTTTACAATTCACTACTTTTTATTTAAATAGATTATAAATGAAAATAATGGTACTGAAAGGAAGACAGTTACACAACAAATTCTAAAACTGAGTTTCTAAAACGTATTCCCATATATATGATATCAAACCAAATTTTTGTTCTTACTGTTAAAGTTATTAGTTATTTATTTATTTATTTCGTGTTTGTTTCCTTATTGGATTAGCTTTCCTTTTCTTTGTTAGACTAGGTTTTCTCTTTTGTCTTGTACAAACTCTATAAATAGAGCTCCATTCTTAGATGGTTAATTATTCAATACAAATATATTTTTCTCTTACATGGATTAAAACCAACGCCGATGGTTCTGTTGATCGTTACAAAGCTCGTCTCGTTGCAAAAGGTTTTACCCAGGAATATGGAATTGATTATGAAGAAACTTTTGCTCCCGTAGCTCGTATGACCACAGTTCGCACACTTATTTCAGTTGCTTCTATCCGTAAGTGGGCGATTCACCATATGGATGTCAAAAATGCTTTCCTTCACGGCGACCTAACCGAAGAAGTATATATGCAGCCTCCTAATGGGCTACCTCACTCTCCTGGGCAAGTCTGTAAACTTCGTCGTGCTCTCTATGGTCTTAAGCAAGCACCCAGAGCCTGGTTTGAAAAGTTCTCCACAGCCGTTATTCACCATGGTTTTTCACAGAGTGCTCATGATTCAGCAATGTTTACATGTTCCTCTCCACAAGGCATTGTTGTTCTTCTCATTTATGTCGATGATATGATTATCACTGGGGATGATTTCGATGGAATATGCAAGCTCAAGATCTATCTGTGCTCTTGTTTTGAAATGAAAGATCTGGGAATTCTTCGTTACTTCCTTGGTATTGAGGTTGATCGTTTGTCTACTGGTTACTTTCTTTCTCAGGTAAAATACGCTTCTGACATTGTTCAGCGAGCTAGTTTAACTGACAACAAGATTGCCGATACTCCCCTTGAATTGAATGTCAAACTCTGTGCTTCTGATGGGACTTTGCTACCTAATCCTACTTTATATCGCCAACTTGTTGGCAGTCTCAACTATCTCACCATCACACGGCCAGATATTAGTTACGATGTTCATATTGTAAGCCAATTTATGTCTGCTCCACGCTCTGTTCATTTTGCTGCTGTTCTCCGCATCATTCGGTACCTTAAAGGGACATTATTCCAGGGATTACATTTTTCAACCACTTCCAGTCTTGAGTTACAAGGATATTCCGACTCCGATTGGGCGGGTGATATAACTGATCGCCGGTCTACAACATAATTCTGTGTTTTTCTAGGTGACTCTCTCATCGCGTGGAAAAGTAAGAAACAAACTGTGATTGCCCGTTCTAGTGCTGAAGCTGAGTATCGCGCCCTTGCCCATGCAACTTATGAAATTGTTTGGCTTCGCTGGTTACTTAAAGATATGGGAATTGACGTTCCTACTCCTACACCGTTATTTTGTGACAGTCAAAGTGCCATTCAGATAGCCCATAATGATGTTTTTCATGAACGTACCAAGTATATTGAGGTTGACTGCCACTTTGTTCGACATCACTACACTCATGGCACTATTCGCTTGCCTTTCGTCTCGTCTGAGTATCAACTTGCTGATCTGTTTACCAAGACTCATGTGACCGCCCGTTTTCACTTTCTCGTTTCCAAACTCCGAATGCTTTCTAAGCCTTCTTGAGTTTGAGGGGGGGTGTTAAAGTTATTATTTATTTATTTATTTATTTCGTGTTTGTTTCCTTATTGGATTAGCTTTCATTTTCCTTGTTATACTAGGTTTTCTCTTTTGTCTTGTACAAACTCTATAAATAGAGCTCCATTCTTAGATGGTTAATTATTCAATACAAATATATTTTTCTCTTTTCTATAAACTTAACACTTACAACAGACAATTTTTTCACTCAGGAATTTCACGAAATGAATGGCTTGCAACATACTAAAGTCAACAACGAAAATGTAGTGTGCAACATACCAAAGTCAAAAACTGAAAATTGAATTAAATAATTAATGAATTATAGTGCTGGTAAAACTTATATTTAAAATAGGTTTTAAAAAATTCTCACATGAATAACATACAGAAAATGAATAATTTACTGCTCATTTTCTTTCTCGGTGCAAGGTTTAGTCAAATGGGTAGCATAAAGCTCATTCTTTCTCGGTGCACATTTACTTTAGTTTTTATGTTGCTACAGAAGTGCTTTTTGAAAAAGACGGTTGGGTACAGTTTTTTTTTCACCGAGGAATGAGAAGAGGTTTTCTTTTTAAATTGGGAAGAGATAAGCAGTTTTTTTATTTGAAACAAACAGTTTTTATTTTTAAAATTGGGGAGTGCAATTTCTGATAACCGAATATAGATCAAAAAAAAAACTTATTTTTGTGCATTCAAAAATAATTCCAATCCCATATATTTTAACATACATTTTTCTTTTTAAATTAGAGAGCGAAAAACTTTTGGTGGATTAAAAGGGGGGAGATATATATGTGAGAAGGTATTTCTAACAATTTACAAAGAGAGAGGAAGATAGAGGATAAATAATGAGAAAGAGAGAGAGAGAGAGAGAGAGAGAGAGAGAGATAAGAACTAAAACCATTTTTTGGGAGAGAGGCGAAAGTAATTTGAAAAAGGGGAGAGAGGTGTTTACTAATGGATAGGGTATCCACAACGCACAATGTATGGATAGAAACCAATAGGTATATAAAGGGATGGCAGTTTTGTTTTTTTTTCAAATTTTAAAGGAAGAAAAGGGACAAAAAAAAGGAAAAAAAGGAGAAATTGAGATGGCAGTTTTTCTTTTTTCAAATTTCAAAGGGAGAAAAGGGACAAAAAAAAGGAAAAAAATGAGAAATTGACACGTGGCTACTTGAGAATGGGACACTTGGCGGAACGTGGTTAAATGCCTCTATTATTAGTATTAGTTATAAGATTAAAGCTTCGCCACATGTTAACTTTTGAGTGGCCATCTTTTAACGTGTTTTAAAAAGACGCTTTAAGTTGTCTGGTACAAGTTTTAGTACTCCTTCTATTCTAATTTAATTGTCACACTTTAAAAAATTAAAATTTAAAGAGACATAATAATTATTCTAATAGAAAATACATATTTCAAAAATGTCCTTTACTTTTCTCTCAATAAAAAAAGGGGGCGTGACCCAAAATAAAGAAAGTGGCGGGAGCTTAAAAGGTAATATTTAAAATAATAAAAATTACTATAATTAATGACTTACTAAATGTAGAAAGTGAACAATTATTTTGAGACGGCAAAAAATAGAATAGTGGACAATTAAATTGGGACGGAGGGAGTATTTATTTTTTTAAGTAGTGATTTTATAAAAATTCTTTTGGTTGATATTTTATTTTTTTTTATTGTTTTTGCTGTTGTCATTCTCGTGTCCGTAATATTTCGTCGAACCGAATTAATGAGAAAACTCTTGAATTATATTCTTAATATGTTTGTAGAGTTGTCTCGAAAATTTAGATCGAATTAGAGTTCAAATGAATTTAGTACAATAAGATACAAAAAGAAATAGGAAAAGAATAGTTATTTTAAAAGAGAAGATTTATTAAATAAATAAATAATTTAGAAAAAGTTAAAAAAGTCTTTCCCATTTTAAAGACAAGCCTACGTGATGTTTAAATGTGTGGTCGTTTGTTTTCAATTTAAACTAGTTTCAAACCCATGCTATGCATGGGCATTTAAATATATCTTTTTCATTAATTTAAAAAAATTATTTTTAAGAATGTAAAATATCGATCAAATATTTTTATTTAAAAGATTACAAATGTGTATTTAGTTTTAAATAGTTACTAAAAAAAGAAGCTAAAATCTAAATGCCTTTATCTTCAATTACTCGATCACCTGGATATAGAGTTTAAATTCATAACTGTCATTAATGATTATTGAGGTTATGTATATGCTATGTGACATCATAATTCACTATTTGTTGCATGAGTTATATAATTCATTATCTCGCATAACTTAACTTTGATGTATGAAATAATGAAAATGCATTAATTTCAATTTACATAGACAAATATCTAAATATGTTTGTTGCTAAAAACTTTTGTTTTAGAGAAACTTGGCCATTCATTAATGCAATTTGGTGTTATGTATATAATACATGTTTTACAATATAAAAACTTAAAATAATTTAATAAAGCGATTGGTCCTATAAACTGGCCCAATTATAAAATAATTATGATTAGTGTAGTTCATAATTTTCTATCCAAATCACTTAATAAATTTAATTTTTCTATTTCTTGTCCTTTTCTAAAATATAAAAAAAAAAAATTTAACTTGTCATTATTGTAAAAAAAAATAGTTGTGATTTACCCACAATTAGGGCCGGGAATCAGAGAACCTGTTCGGTTTGGTTAGGTTCTTGGAAATTTGCTATTTTTTTAACGGTTCGGTTCTTGTCTATTTGTTAACGGTTCCATTAGCGGTACTTAGTATAATTTCTTTTCAATACTGTTAAGGAACCGTTATTGAATTTTTCATTCTAAGCTCTATTCCAATGCTTAGGAACTAAACTGTTAGAACCGTTATTTCTTTATAATAACCGTTATTTCTTTACAATAACCGTTAATATTTTAATTTTTCTCTTGTTAATGGTTAACCAATAAACCGGAAGGACCGAATAATCGTTAATATTTTGGTTTTTATTTTGTTAACGGTTAACTAATAAACCGAAGGAACCGAACCGTTAGAACCGGTTCGGTTCTTAAATGGTTCTTCACTTTTTTATACTTAGAACCGAACCGTTATAATATAAACGGTTCGGTTAACGATTCTTCCAAAATTGTCTATGAATCGAACTGGTCCCAACCCTAACCACAATCAAGCCAGTTAAAAATTTTTAAGTTCCAAAAACTCGATTAATTTGGAAAAAAAAATGTGACTTTATTAGAGATTAACATGTGAGGATAAGCGAATTCAAAAAATAAAAAAAAATACAAATCAAACTTAGTTGCAAGGTGCAAAAAATCTCCTTACAAAATTGTTTTTTGCACATTAAGCATCTCAATATCTAAATTATAATTTATGGTCAAATATAAAAGAAATATTGACATAAAACATAATAACTTAATTTAACGCCAAATGTATCCCAAATCTGGTTACTAAATCCAATAGTGTAAAATAAAACACTTTACAATACCTTTTATATCTACTAATGTTTTACTTACCTGCTCAGTTTCTTTTTTCTCTAATATAAAAGTTGATTACTTTGATTAACATTATTTTCTAATGACATCTTTATTTATAAAATCATGTATATGTAGGATGAGGGAAAAGAGTATATTTACGAATTAAATAGTCATAGTATGTAAAAAGATAAAACATTTTAGCCTTTAAATATGTGAGAAAAACATTTATTTGCCATTAAAGGGTATGTATAGAAAAATTGAACATACTTCATTTATAAATACTAGTAAAAGAATTAAACAGATGGAGAGAAAGTGGTAATAAAGTTGCCTTTATAGATGATGCAACAATTAAATAAATAGAGATATAAATGTAATAAAATTGCTTTAATTATTATAAATGATATCATTAATGGCACTTCCTTTATTTTATTATTATAGTAAGTATATATATGTATATATATATAGAAGATAGATAGATTAATTAATATAAATAATTTTATTAATGAAAGATCTTTGTAGATAGATAGATTAATTAATATTAAATTATATTATATTATTAATGGATGCACTTCTTTCATTATTATATTATATTTAAATTAAAGCTTTGTCACATGTTAACTTTTGAGTGGTCATCTTTAAATGCGTTTTAAAAGGACGCTTTAGGTGGACTAGTACAAGTTTTATTATTTAATTCTAAGTGGTGATTTTATAAAAATATCTTTTGGGTCAAAATATTTTTTTTATTGCTTTTTTTGTTATTTAGTCAAATCGAATTAATGAAAAAACTCTTTATATTATATTATTAATATGTTTTTAGAGTTGTCCTGAAAATTTGGTTCGGATTAAAGTTCAAATGAATTTAGTATGAGAAGATACAAAAACAAAAAAGAAATAGGAAAAGAAAAGTTATTTTAAAAGAAAAGTTTTATTAATTAAATAAATAAATAATTTATAAAATGTCAAAAGGTCTAAATTTCCCATTTTAAAGACAAGCTTAGGGATGTGCATCGATTCAAAACCAATATATTTATTACAATCCACCAACCAATCCAATCTAACATGATTTTATATTTTAGAATTCAATCCAATCCAATTTGAATCTTTTGTGTAAGAGTTATTTAAGTTTCAATAACGTTCAAAACAAATTCAATCAACTTCACAAGGACAGAGATAATATAAATAAAAAATTTCTTTCATTACTAAAATAAAAATCTAAATTAAGTCATTACATATTAAAATCTAATTCATTAATAAAATAAAAGGGAAGCAAATTAGGGTTTACTTATTAAGGTCTTTTATATATGTAGCAATAATAAGGTGTAGCGCGGTCTATATTAATAACTTAGTGTATAATAATAACCAATTACATAGGAACAATTGTCATTTTTAATTGAGGTCGGATTGAATCAGTTTGACATTAGTTTTGCCAAGGTGATAACCAAGTCGATCCAATGTTTGGTCGGTTTTTTAAAACGCAAAACAATGCAATCCACTAACTTCATTGAATCCAACCAAAATTAGATTGGATCGGTCGGTTTGAGTGGATTTGATTGGATTGTGCACACCCCTAGACAAGCCTACGTGATGTTTAAATGTGAGGTTCTTTGTTTTCAATTTAACCTAGCTAGTTTTCTAACCCATGTAGCGCATTTGTAAATTTATATATATATATATATATATTTACTTTTTACTTTTTTTTATTAAATTGATTCTAAATTAGAGATATGTAATTGTTCTTTTCAATTGTAAGAGTTTCATAGAAACAACAAAAAGGGATTGAAGGACTGCTACTAAACAATAATATTAGAAATTTAGTGCAAAACTTAAGTGAAAGAAAGAAAATATTAAAGCCCTGTTAAAATCTAATAGTATATATATAAATATAATGCGATAAATATAAATCCCCGTGACAGCTAAATATAAATAGCATATATATATACATATCAGTCCCCTTCTCTTAAGGATCATCTTTAAGTTAGCTAACTTAAAAACCGTCAATTACAAGGGGTAAACAGATGAATTTTTTCATAAAACTCGGTAAGAATGATCTATATAATAACTAGATAATCTCTACCAAATTTCATCAAAAACAATTAAATGGGAAGTGGGTTAACTAAAAATCTAAAATTTCAATGTCCAAAAATGTGTATATATATATCAAATTTTCAGTTAACCCACTTTTTGATTGATTATTTTTGTGCAATTTGGTGGAAATGATCTATTCATTATAGAAATAATCTCTACCAAGTTTCTTTAAAAAAAGTCATTCGTTTACCCCCTATATATATATATATATATATATATATTAAATCTAATAGTATATATAAATATAATGCAATAAATATAATTATACGTGGAAGCTAAATATATATATATATATATATAAATAATAATATATGTATAAAATCTAATAGTATATATAAATATAATGCAATAAATATAATTACACGTGGCACCTAAAAAATCTTGTTCACATTTAATGCAATAAATTCTTTTTATTCCTCTTATTTTATATATATACTATTAGATTAAACCTTTGCCACATGTTAACTTTTGACTGGCCATCTTTTAATGTGTGGTGTATTTTAAAAGGAAGCTTTTGGTGGATCGGTACAAGTTTTGGTAACTTGGACTTGTCCAGCTCATTTCCGGCGAGTGGAATTGATTTCCAAATTTCAAATCAGTACGTGATTTGTATTCGGTCCGGCCTTTATTTATGGAAGGTGCATTTTTATGGCAAAAGTTTTGTTTTTAATTATTTTTAACTCTTTCATAAAGGGAGTTAGTCTATATATTTTTATATAAAAAGACCTATAGAATAAGGGACTTTAACACATGTTTTGAGAGAATTTTTCGCACCTTAGAGATATATTAAAATTTCAAAACATAAAATCACCTAGGTTTACGTTGTTTTTATTTAATTATTATGGGTAAAGATAAAAAAACATCTATTGCTCCTATTATTAATGGTTCTAATCATTCATACTAGAAAGATATAATGCGAATTTTATTAAAATCTAAGGATGAGCGCGTGTGGCTTGCAGCAGTGAATAGTTGGAAAGCACCCACCACAAGTACCATGGCTGAGAATGTTACAAAAGTTGATCTCAAACCTTCTGAATCATGGACTGCTGGTGAATTAGAATCGGCTAAGTGGAACTCTAAAGGATTAAATTTAATCCAAAGCATGAGGCGGAGGACGAATTTAAAAAGATTACCACGTGTGAGACCTCAAAATAGGCGTGAAAAATCTTAGAGGTGGTTTATGAAGGTACAAATATTGTCAAAAATTCTAAAATTCAACGTTTAACGTCAAAATTTGAAACAATTAACATGAAAGACAGTGAAAGCATCACAGAGTTTCATAGTAGGCCTAAAGATATAGTTAATTCTCTTTACAATCTTAATGAAATAATTCCTGAATATAGAATTGTAAAAGAAAATCTACGATCTTTGCTAGACTGATTCATTTCCAAAATTACTAATATAAATGAGAGTAAAGATTTAAATATTTTGAAAGAGAATGAGCTTTTAGGATCTCTTCAAACTTTTGAAACTAATACTCTTTCAAAATTCTTATTACAAAATAAAGATAGCATTGCTTTCAAAGTTGAATTTTTTTAAAATTTTGATGATGATAAGGACCTTGATCTTAATGAAGAAGAGATGGCCAAATTTACTAAAAATTTCAAAAACTCTTTCGGTTGAACAAAACTTCCAAAAATTCTTCTAAACCAAACGGAAACAAAAATACTGATTGGTCATCAAATCAGAGAAATCAAGGATTTCAAAAGCAGTATGGGAATAGTGGTGCTAAGAGCGATGAATGTTTTAAATGTCATGAGAAAAGGTCACTAAGCTTGGAAATGTGTAGCTAAATATAACAAGCTTAGGAAAGCGAATCAATCTAATTGTGCCATACATGTTACGCTTAGTGATGATGAGGATGATTCGCATCCCATGAGGAGAAAGAATTTGTGACTTTTGTTGCTAGTGAATCATAACTTTTACTACACAAAACTCACTCCCACACTTTCTCTAAGAGTATAACCACCATTATTGTAATCATCCTCAATCAAGCCATTCGAGCTAAGTGAAGAATACAATCACACACTGGGGAGGATGTATTGCCAGACTGGGTGTAATAGCCACCGGAAGAACCTACCCCACAGATAAAATCTCCTCACCATTACTGCAAATTTATTGTTATTCTTCACCACCATTGATGCATTTGATTACCGACTTTACTAATTTGGGCCAATTCTATCTCTGTTGGGCTTGGTCAGATTTCTGCCATCCACAATAAGCCATTAATTTACAAAAATATTATTTCCTATTTCTTTTGCATAATTTTTTCTAGAGAAACCCAATATATTTTCTATTATCCTGTATAATTTAAACTCTTAAATATTTCACTTTTAATATAAATTTGTATTATTAAATTTAATCTTCTAGAATTTTTTTTTTAAAATGATAAATCATACCATATGGAAAAGCTACGGTAGTTATTTAATCATGTATTTCTATTGAAATATGCCATATTAGAAAGACATATCAACTACAAATTTATATATCTATTAAAAAGAAATAATTAATCAGAACATGGAAATAGTATATAAATGAGATGTATTAAGCTTGGAAATAGTACATAAAGCATTAGATATATATTACCCATCACCCTCAAAGGGTGGACAAACCACCACCCACATAAGAGGTTGGCATATCACCGACCACCCCAAAGAGTGAACAAACCACTTTATAAAGTAAAAACAACTTGTCAAAATTGATCTATTTTAACGTAGTTTTAAATTTAATTATAATCCATCACTAAGAAAGATATGAATCCAATACTAAATGATCCAAATAAAATATTAATATTTTATAATATAATTGTATTGCTTGTAAGAGCATCTACAATTATATTAGATAGTAGGGTAAGTAGGGCATATATACTCTATATGTGCATGCAATTGTTACTCTTAGTAAACCAAAATATTGTTACGTATAATAATGGTATGCTAAATTAAGTATCACTAAGTTTCTTTCTGTACGCCTAAGTGAAAGGCGTAAGATGTGAACACAATAGAAAAACGCATTTAAATGTGTTAGGCATTACAGAAAGGCACAAGGAAGGGACACACATGCGGATCCAAGGGGGGGGGGGCAGTTAGGCTATAGCTCACCCCTCTAGCTCAGCCCAGCCCAGCCCACTGTCCACCTCTCAATTCAATAAAAAGAAACTTAATCAAAGAGCAACTCCTGGACCACCAAGGCACCAACCTTTAAGAAGATAGCAAACCACTTCTTCCACATGACCACTAAACCACTTTCATATAAACCACTTTCATATCTTCTCCCATATATATTTTTTATATCCTTAGCTTGTGTTTTAAATCCCTCTAATTTAATAGTATATATATAAAATGGAGAAAGTGGTTTATTTATTGCTTTTTGTCTTCATATAGTGCCATGTGTCCTTTTATTTAATGCACTTATTTTGTTTATTCATTTATTGTTTCTTTTCTTTATATATTATCATGTATCTGTTTATTAAATATACTCATTTTGCTTATATAACTAGAATTTTTATTCTTTTCTTCAATTATTTTTGACTTCTACCATTATATGTCCCTTCTATCACTCTCTTCATAATTCATTATTTGCATTAACTTTATGACTCATCTGCACTTATTATCTCACTATTAGCTATATATTACTCTCATCAATTATCAATTCTTTCATGTGATTAGTTACTTAAACAAAATATTTTATCGAAATCAAATGAAAATATTTTAATTTACTATTATATTGTTTCTATATTTTATCTAAACCAATTTCACACAAAAAAGTAGTGCAATATTTTAATTATTAATTTCACTTTCGCATGAGTTTTCTTGGATTGAGTTTTTAACAAATCAAACATAAACTCATAATTTTTATTGCACAAAAACATATATAAGTGATTCCTTATTAAACAAAATTGGCCCAAAATATTGTACAAAATGTTAATATAATAGTTTTACGGCACCCGTGTATCGGACGGGGTTGAAAACTAGTGTTTAATTGATTATACAATTCCAAACTAAACACACACATTAATTTCAATATAAATTTCTTATGATTGGGATGGGTTAAATTTTTGTATAAATATTTTCTCAAAAAAATAATAATTTCTTTGAATATTAACCGGCCCCTCGAGTGAAATCTTGGATCCGCTGTTGGAGGGGCACGCAATAGACAAAGGCGTTTGGGTTATTCATGCTAGATAGAAAGATGATTCAACATAATTCATGGGAGAAGTAAATACGATTTAATTTCACAATGTAATTAAAAGTCTTGGGACCGCCACATTTCTTTAAAGCGTTAGATCCTGTTTGGTGGAGATTTTTAGTTGAATTTTTTAGTTTTTTTGTTAGGAAGTGTGAAAGTAGGTTGAAAAGTTAATTTGGTTTTTGTTGGAGTTTTTTTCAACCAATTAAAAAAAATAACTCAAAAAATAGTTAGAATAGATCTTATTTTATATATCTCGATAAGTAGGTTTGAAATATATATATATTTTCATCTAATTCCAACTTTTGGATTTAAAGTTTTGGTATTTTAAAAGTTTTATGTGAGAGAAAGTAAAGTTAAAGTAAATTTTGGAAAGTGTGAAAGTAAAGTTGGCTTTTTGATAAAAAACAAAAAATTTAATTTTCTAGTTTTCTACCAAACAGGGGCTAAGAGTCTCGCATTTCTAAAATACATTTGAAAGGGGGACGTATTTGTATAGTGTATATATGTTAACCAATATATTGTTATTTACACATTTAAATAAGTAAGAAAAATATATCATGTTTATTATATATTAAGTTTTATTGTTATTGTGGGTGTCCTAAGACAGAAAATTTAGCTGCAAATTTAACAGCAGGTGTGTTAAATGAGCAAATTAGCATATTTATTTACACAGTGGAAATAACTTAACTAACAAACTTAGTTGCATATGATAGAGAGAGCAAACTTAGTATTCGTTATAATTTTACTCAGGAGTAGATTTGGTATAATACCGTACTTTACCGATTGTACTATTTACCGTACTAGAAATTTAATACGCTAAAATTCATTACCAAATCTATACCAAAACTTTCGGTATACCAAAATATCGATATGGTATGGTAAATTACCAAAAATAAATCATGTATAAGGAAAAAAAGGGAAAAAAAGAAGAGACATTAGCAGAACTGGCAAAAACAAAATAGAAAGCTACTAGCCAGAAAGCTGGGCAAATAACAAAAGCAATTATAAAAAGCTGTTGGGCAGTGCACTGGGCAAGAATAAAATAGGCAGCATTGGCAGTTCACATTTCTAAGTTCTAAGCATATTACAATCCATAATTCTATACAATTACAAATTTACAATCCATCAACTAAAGAGACAAAAATGTAAAAATAAAATAAAAGTTAAAATTACAAACCATCGTATGTTCAGACTATACACTACCATTGCCCATTGTGAAAGAAAATAAAAACCAACATCTTCTCATCATCGATATATATTATATACGTCAAAATTCGAGTGCATACACAATTAAACAATTTAAATGAATTGAACAACATTAAAATGAACCGACAAAAAAATGTTTCAATGGAATATTTATGTGGAACGAGAATTGTACCTGATTTAGAGCTAAAATCAGTCTGATTGATGATAAGAAGAAAGGGTTGGTTGAATTGGAAAAGACTGGTGGATGGCGATGGTGCAATGGATTGGTGGTGTATGTGGCGGTGGGCCGGCAGATCCGAGACAAGAAAAGAGGAAGAGCAGAAGATGGTAGAAAATAGATAGAGATCAACGCGGTTGGACCTTAGATAAAAAAGAAAGGGATACTATGGTATTGTATGATGTGGCGGTGGGCTGGTGGTGGATCTGAGAGAAGAAAAGAGGAAGGACCAAAGACTCGCGGTAAAAGAGAATCATAGAGATAGAGGCGGCTGGACTTAGTTGAAAGAAAGAAATGGATACCTAAATTAATCTAAAGAGAGAATATGATTGTTGACAAATCTGGACCGTTCATCTAATTTCATCTATATCTAGTTGTAGAATATTGGTAATTTGGTATTTATTTAGCATTTGGTATTGATACGGTACAGTATACTGTGGTAATACCGATTTTCGGTACAATACGGTATACTATTGGTAATGAATTTGAATACCGATGCCGTGTTAAAAACAATTCGGTAACGGTACAATACCGATCCGATTGGTATTGTACCATTACCAAATTGTTGGTACAATTTGGTACTGGTTCAGTTTGGTACGGTATAAATGGTATATTTTCTCACCCCTAATTTTACTCATAAAGGTATGAATTACTCGTATGTGCCATACGCGTCCTTTACTTGTACAATAAGAATAAAAAAATCATACGGGTGTGACACACTTGTATGAAACATATTTTTTTAAGTCATACAAGTATGGCACACCCGTATACAACCTTTTTTTTTATTTGTTTTAAACAAACATCTGATATGAGTTTGGTACACCCATATAATCACTTTTTATACTACATCTAGTATAACTCTCACAAAAAATTTAATACTATATTTATAAATTTGTAAGTAAATTTTATTTGGTAGGTCATGAATGCTCTAATAAATAAAGAGAAAAGAGTAAATAAAAACAATGTGGAAATAATTATAACTAATATTATACCACTTGTACATGCGACGCATGTATTATTTATATGTATATAATTTTAAAATAAAAGCTAATCGAAAGTAAACAAAATGGCCGAGTGGTTAGTTGTGAGTGTAGATTGTTTAGGAGTGAATGTTTGATTTTGTTGCAAGCAATTTTAATAAGAAAAATATGTCGTAAAGGTAAAACAGGCATTTTAAAATTTTGATGCAAATTTACTTGAGGTTGAAATGGGTTTTCTCTTTCTAATATAGTGATATATACAATCAAGTTTTGAAAGGCACGTTTGCTCCTTAGTTGAAGGCATACCCATAGCCCGTTCATGGACTTACTCAAGCAGATTACTTTCGGCTCGGCCGGGTTGTACTTGATGGGCCGGGTCAAATGGACTTGTTTTCATTTTTTTAATTAAATGCTAAAAATATTAAAATTTCATCAATTACACAAATTAAAGCATATAAACAAGCTTTTGTTAGTAATTTAACAAATATCATGAGTACGTTGATGTATGATACAAACCTGGATTAATATTGCATCAATATAAATATATATATTTTAACTACGATATGATTAAATGTACTTATTCATTTATGCTTAAGTAATACATATATAAATTCATAATTGATCGATTTACTAGATCGGATTTGGCTAAACTCATGGGCAGTCCTAAAAAGTCTCAAATTGAACTGGTCTAAGGACGAACCTAAAAATAAAACCTTTGTTAATGGTCCAAGCTTATCGAACTTGAACCTCCCAAAAATCCATTAACTAATTAAACAGGCCAAGCCGAGCCGGATCGAATTTTGAGCCTCTGGTCAATTGATGAGGCCTAGAAATAATGCCTTTTGGGAGAGCATGACAAATCTTCTATTACTATATAGTAAAATAAAGGAAGTAGAGCATAATTAAAGCAATCTTTAATGACTTTTATAAGTAATTCTTTTGCTTTCTTAATTTCTTGATTGTTTGGTCTTCTTTCTCTCTACTATAGTAACATTGCTTATTAATAATAATTATGATAATATATATTCAATTACTATAGTAAAATGGAGGAAGTTTATCACAATTAATACATTCTTTAATTACTATTATAAATAACTCTTTTATCTTCATTCTTGATTGTTTGGTTTTCGTTTTCTCTACTACTATAACATTGCTCATTAATAATAGTTATGATAATATATATATATATATATATATATGTGTGTGTACTTAATTTCTCACTGTTTATAATCTTATCATTTTCTCTCAACTAGATATATTAGTTATTTTGCGCTAATTCAAAAGTCTTTTTAACACATCAATATATTTTTTTATTTTATATAATTAGGTTGTCGAATTACTTATTTATTTGTATTTTTTGTCTACTTCTAATTTTTTGTAAGTATATTACATTTTTTTTATACTTATATAATTTAAAATATTTATATATTTTATTAATTAAAACGTTCACGTATCACATGAGTTACACATGCACTTGTTTAGATGTGTTGTCAGAAATCCGAAAACCGAACGAACGATCCGAACCGATCCATTGTGATTCAAAATTTTTCGAACCGAAAAAAAAAATGAAACCGAAATCAAAAACCGAAACCGATTGATTTGGGTCGGTATGGGTTGGGGATTCGGGATCCCCGAATTGGACCGAAAAAACTAAATCTTTTAAAAAAATATTTGCTAACTTAATGTAATTACTTAAGTTGTCTTACAATACGTTGAAAAAAAAAAAAGAAACTTTCTTACAACATTTACATTATATAAATGACCCAACCCTATGGATTATTTACATTTACAAATAATTACTTAAGCTAATTATTAAAATAAATACATTATATAATTTTTTTATAGCGCCTTTTGAGTGAATTTATATTTTTAGTGCAATTTTGAACTAAAGTTTGAACAATACAAAAAAAATTGAATGAAACCGAACCGGATTGAAACCGAATAATTTGGGAAAAATTTAAGTTTCATAGGTACAAAAATCAAAATCAAACCTAACTATAAAATTTTGAGAGAGTTTAAAGTATCCTGATTTCTATCCCGATCAAAAGTGAAAACACTCCTATACTTATTTATGGTGGCGGCTGTCTATCATTAATGGTCATCGTGAGACTAACGGATTGCGACCTCAACGGCTCTGATTGACTGCCAAAAAAACTAACGTGTAGACTTTGACTCCCATATCTGTGTGGGGTTTGTGCAACTAATTTCTCAGAAAAATAAATTTAATTTGTTGGCCACCTGTTGCTCCATAAGATATTAATGATTAGCATTAATAAAGGCAGCCGCTAAATACACACCAAGAATTACTTGGTTTTAGACCATTTCTTATAAACACTCCAAAAGATAATTTAATTTCTCTTCTCCACTCCAAAGTCATTTCTACCACTCCCACTATTACACAAAATAATTAACTAATTAAATACATTAATTAATAAGTTAATTAAATTATAAAAAGAAATTAAAAAAAAGACCCACTCTCCCTTTTCAAACCAACAATCGCCATTTCCTCTGTCATTTCTCTCATTCACGGTAACATCTCTCACCCTCTCAACTAGAAGAGTCGCTCGTTCTTCATCTTCTCGGCTCATCTTCATCCTAAGCTCCAGCTTCATCATCTCTGAGCTTCCGTCTCCAACATCACGAGCCAAGTAAGTTTCACATTTTGACTTATTTTGACTTAATAATGATTTCCTTGCATTTGCTTTCCTTGCATATTCAAAGATGGGGATGTGAATAATAGTGTTGTGGATAGACTAATTTAATAACCTAGAGTTTGGAACATGTTTCATTCAAATTCAATTTCAGAATTTCTAATTTATTTATTCTGAATACTCCATGAATTAGAACTGATTTTTTATAAATTCCTTAATTAAAAGTGAAATAATTTTAAAATTAGGCAATTTATGCAACCAAATGGGCCCTAAGTTTATGAAAATATAACTTGAATATTTCTGTAATTTATCTTATCGTTATGATGTATTATCCAAGTGCCTTTTTTAGTAAATGACTTTTGCTTTTATTTGATGTCCACATTGTATTTGTAGATGCTATGAAAGAGGCATACAATATGCTCAAAGATGCAAGGAAAACTGAATCGGAGCAAGATAATGAGGATGCCCCGACAGAGATTAGGAGAAAAAAGAGACATGAGGATACCTCGGCAGAGATTGCAAGTACAATAGAAGCCCCGCCAACACGCAGATCCTCCAGAAAAGTCAAAGCCCCATCACCAAAGAAAACAAAGTAGTTATTTTTATGTAAATGTAGTTACGTTTGGCTTAATGTAATTATGTTTGGTACTTCTTTTTTGTTAATGTATTTGCTTTAGATTTGGTATATGTATTAGGCTTAATGTATTACACTATCTAATTAAATACCATTTTTGGATATTAAAAATACAGCTATGCATGTTTTGATCATTTATTTCTTGTTAATTTATTATCCAAATTATTGCAAAGAAGAAGAAGAGTAATTTACTTACATTACTAGTATTAGAAGAAGAATATGTTGACCCCATATCCTAAAGTGATAATACTCGCTAGACATTGGGTGAATATGGTGAAACCAGAAGACGTATGTCCAGCGAGTAAGGCTTACTTTCTCGCTAGACATTGGGTGGCTGGGGTGCACCTAGAATGAATAAAACTTACTGTCCAATTTACTAAGCTTGACATCTAACGAGTATATTACTCGCTAAACATGGGGTGACTATGGTGCAACCAGAATACGGATGTCAAGCGAGTAAGGCTCACTTTCTCGCCCGTTATCTGGTAAGTGAGGTTTACGCTGTGTTCCAAGTGAAAAGTAAATCAAACACACTCGCGATAATAGTGAATAACGTATCTTTAAAAGCAATTATATTATAAAGACCCTTCACATGCGAGGATCAAAATGTTGTTATTCATACAAAAAAAAATGTATCAAACATTTTTTATGCGACAAAAGTTACATATTCGCATAAAAAAATACTATATTACAAGGATCCTTCACATACGAGGGTAAAAGTGTTCTCATTCATACAAAAATGCATAAAAAAGACTATATTACAAGGACCCTTCTCTCTTCTTGACTTAATCTTCCGGCATACGGATGACCAACCAAACTATGTAGCACTTTCTCTCTTCTTTGCAATATTCTTGGAACCAACTATCCCTCCTCTTTCGCCTTATGTTCACCAACATCAGCCTTATGTTCACCACAATAAATTGCATCTAGACACATCATATCCTCTAAAGATTAGTCGTCCCCACCATCGACACTTGCTTCACCACAATTACAAGGCAATATACATCCTGAAATAATGGAATTACTTGAAGATTAGTTTATTAACAAATTATAACTCTTATAATACCAAATTATCAAGCAATTTTTTCAGTTAATAAACACCCAGAAACAAATTTGTCCTGCTCGCTACATGTCTGGTAATTATACCTATCATACTCGCTTATCATGGAGCGAGTTACAGGCTATGACTATCTACTGATGTCCAGCGAGTGAAAATGACAGCAAAATTACCCTATTCCGCTATATTTTCAACGAATGAACTATTATATTTCACTCCATGTCAAGCGACTGTCACCTTATTTCCAGTTACGTATGCTCTGTTCAATGTTTAAAGTGTTGTGTATGTATTTATTGCTTAAATATGAAAAAAATAAACACAATGACATATAAAACATTAAGCATACCTCTCATTCATCACCCTTTTCTTGTATATCACCTTTAGCTACTTCATTATCTTTCTTATTGAGCTTTATGGTGTCCAAATTACTATTCATGAGTCTAGGTTTTCTTGATTGCTTTCATAAAGTGTTGCTTTAGTGCTTGATCTTCTTCAATCAATGAAAGTTTTTGTGTATTTCGATCAAGAAGAGGAGAAGGAAAAGGGAGTGCAACGAGTTTGGCTTGGTCGATCGGTTGGTGGAGAAATCAAACGGGAAAGAACATTTAATTCCATTTGGATTTTACAAAATAATTATAAGTTAATAATATGTAATTAGGAAAGTTAAGTTTAACTTTAGGGCAAATAATTATTGGGTAAAAGGAGAAAAGAGTGGTGTGCAAATAGACATTTAATGCCTTTTTAATATTGGAGTGAAACCAAGTAAAAAGTGGTGTGCGAATAGCGTCCACCTTAATAAACGCCTTAGTCCTTGAGATACATGTTAAAAAATTTGTCTATTTGT
Source organism: Lonicera japonica (assembly GCA_021464415.1). Lineage (NCBI taxonomy): Eukaryota > Viridiplantae > Streptophyta > Magnoliopsida > Dipsacales > Caprifoliaceae > Lonicera > Lonicera japonica. Next base: position 32,234,878 of record CM038466.1, on the reverse strand, counting down.
CATTATTTTTGTTTGATGTAGGGGTAAATTTTTGTACTAGTATTATGATACTAGTATGGTACGATATTAGTATTAAAAATTAATACTAATGATATATTATACCATGTTAAAATTTTAGTACATATAATAGTATATCGTACCTTATTATACTAATTGTATTATTAATATCAAATAGTATTTTGTTTAGATTTTAATACTAAATACTAAAATAATATTAATATATTACAACATTTACCAATAATATTTAGAGCAAAAATTCAAATTTAAGCTAATCAAGGTTTCACTTTCATATATGTCACTCGCAAACACGCCACCCATCTTTTTCTCTTTTACACCTTTTCGTTTATTATTCTCTATGGATCTGAAACTGCCACATACTTACGTGGCACTGCCACCCCACCACCATCATACACAATATCTAATTTCAATAACTTCATTTATCATCGCCCTTTCCAATTCTACAGGACCTATTTCAATCCGTTTGAGGTTAATTTCTCATCTCGTTCTCTTTCATATTCTCTATTTCATTCATCATATATTCATATGTATCAACCATTTGCCATAGTTCTTATTATCCACTTACATTTCTTTCTTTCCTTTTATTCTTTTATTTTTGCTATAACCTATACACCCATGATAATGAATTAGCAATTTAAATAACATATCCATCTATCACTCGGCTTCCCGTAATCAATCAATTAAAGACTAATCCTATTAAACTTTAAATATCAAATATTTATCTTCATTTTTTTAATCGTATTAAACTTCAATCATTCAACTTCCAATTATTTGGTAGATGTGTATGTATTGATTATAATTTATAATGCAATAATATTTATATATGATTTAGTGTTTTTGGAACAATTGATTGCAAAAAATTAATTAAAGGTAAGTAAAAATAACTTAATTATTTTGTTTTAGCAAAAAATGCTTACTTTTGATCATCCACTTTTAGTTTTTTTTTTCGGATTGCTTTTTTGGTAATGTATCGTACCACACTCTACCGTACCAATATTTCGGTATACCGAACTTTGGTATGCCGAAAATTTGGTACGACAATAGTAATAAATTTTGGTGTACCAAATTTTCGGTATGGTACGGTCTTGTACCAATGTCACCCCTAGTTTTATGGGATTTAAATCGAAAGTTAAATAAATAATTTATTTTATAAAATTTGGTGAATATAATTTTTATAATGAATAAATTATTTTTATAAAATTTCATCAAGAAATTTCAAATTGAAAGTAGGCGTAGTAAAAATTTGATACATTTGTTCATTTAAATCATTAAAATTTTAAATAATCATTTCACTCACTTCTATATTAAATTTTCTCGTGAAATTTTTTAGAGATGATCTACTCATCTAAACTAAGTTTATGAAACAAATTATCCATTATCCCTCGAACTAGATATCATTGGATGGAATTTGACCGAAGGGGTAATTAATAGAGTAGAGCCAAGTCCTATGTTAAGTTAACTATATATAGAAATATCATTTTATGTATATTGTACTTTTATTCTTTCTATATTTATATTCTTATCATTTTCATGTGCATTAAGGTATTATTAATCGAAAAATGTTGAAGTATGTTCTTCACTAAATGTTAAAAGGATCTCCTAATTCACAATTAAACTTTTATCACCTAACCTTAATGAATGAAATAATATAATTATACCCAACAATTTATCAATAGTTCTTGTGTACATGTAACTAATGCCAAACATGAAAAGGGCTGTGAAACATGAGACGACAATTGTGTATTTTAAGGTTTTACATGAACCATGTTATAGGGTGGTGGATTTAGCCTATTTTTGCCAATTACAAATATGTGGCATACTAATGTGACACATGAAAATTAATGCGGAATACAATTAAAACAAAGTATATTAATCTCTGACTAATTAGCCAAAAACCTTTTAATAATTATAGCAGAAAGTAAACCCTAGTTGTTTAATTATTTTAATTATGAAAAATCTGTTCAATCTTGTCTAGCATGCGGAATTTAATTAATTCAATCAATTAAAGGGTTAATCAACACCAGAATTAACGAGCTATTCATACAATGCAGGATTAATCCTCAACAATAATTCCATTATAATAAGCACAAATGTTATAGACTCGATAATCACTAACTGACACGGACGTACAGCCTTAAATCACTCAAGAACGGTTCTAGATATAATATATAATGTATCAGCTTCCTTTTTCAATCCCTCGATAAGGAATAGAATGTATTACACGCCTCAGACTCGTTTCAATCTCCTTGATAGCCTTGCACTTCAATAACGGGTTTGGAATTCTTCGTTCTTTTGTGAAGAAGAATTGGTTTGGCATGATGTTTGATTAAACCCTAAGTGGTGTAATATAAGATTGTTCTTGAAAAAGTGTGTAATTGATTCTAAGATAGCGCACTTTGATATGTGACCATAGGAGTTAATTTATAGAAAATTGAGTTATAAACCAACTCCTAGTAAAAATAGGTCATTACCAAATTAAAATAGTTTTTACGATACAAAGATTATTCAAAAAAATAGTGCCGGACCGGTCCAAGTTAGCAATCACTGGACTGGTCCACCCTTTTAAACAACACTTGGAATCTTTCATTGCCAGATTGGTCCACACGAGACACTTGTACCAGTCTAAATCTAGGAATTGCAATTCCTGGTGTTTTTGTATGCCAAACCGGTCCAAATACAATACTTATACTAGTCCGAATTTTGTTAAAAGCCTAACTGGTCAAAAATTAATCCTCTACAAGTCCACTAGGTGGAAATTGTGTTCAAAACTTAGGTTTTCATCAAAAACAACTTCAAATCAATGTATAACCTTTCTTAAACATGATTAGATCAATGTTGAAGGGTTTCCTACATGATTTGATGTTTTTCAAATTACTTAAAATCAACTTGAAAAACATGTTTCAACTTTTGAGATCGAAAACACTTTACCAAGCTTACCTTTGGTTTAATCAACAAACATTGCAATGCATGGATCACTTGAAGTCTTTAATGATGAACACAATTGACTCAACAACTTACAAGTGAAACGTATTTTTGTCAAAAGAATAACGCCAACATACAAATTAAGGACCTTACAACATCAACTAATAATAACAAGTGGGTTTTTCTAAAATGTGAACGACTAATTCTTAAAAAATAATAAAAAGAAGGGGTAAAAAAAATACTAAGGCTCCGTTTGAAAACAACATGAAAAATGATAAGAAAAACACTTGATTTATATAAGAGGTTAGAAAATAAGTTGAAGTATGTGATGAGATGTCCTCCATCTCATATTCATTTTTATGAGTAGATATCACTCATCCTTCATTATTTTATATATAAAAAATTTCTTCCTTAACCAAAAAAAAAATCCATTGAAAAAGCCACAAAGTAACAAGTCATCTCACCACATGTCTCAACTTATTTTTCAACTTCTCATAAAAATTAACTATTTTTATTTTACTTTTCCATATTATCAAACGGACCTTAAAATCTCCTTCCTTTTTTTTACCAGTTGATCACCAACTAGTATTGTTGATTTAAATTCTAGGGTGATAAAACCAAAAAAAAATAGAAGAAGATGTATATCATCAATTAATTAATTAAATCAAATATGAACCCAAACAACTCCCTTATCCGACAACACCAAACATTATATCCAAAAGTCTTGAATTAATTTAGTATTAGCACCTAATTAATTGTGTTAAATAACTTAATCAATTAATTGGTCAATCATAACATGTATGGCTAAGTACTTTCTTAATATCTTAAATAAAAAAAAAATACTTTCTTAGTTATATGAAATCCGTGTTGGGGAAAGTTGGTGGCCCATCATAAAGGGGGTAATAGCTAGATAATTTAAGTGTTTATTAAAAAGCATGCATGGCATGCCCTAAATACTTAATTGAAACTTTATAACCAAGCAAGGTTAACGAGATAATGACATTATTATTATAATTCATTAGAAGCATGACATAATCAAAACTCTAATGTCAAAGTTTAAACTAAAAGATGTTCCTGTCAAACCTAATTATATATAGCAAGATTTGTGGCTTTGGGAGCTTTTGACCTATTAACTGCTAAATTGTTAATTGGCTTGTATATATACATATATTTATATATGTATATAGTCCATTTTAAGTAAGGACTAATTTTTACGGATTGGTTTTTTTGAGGGGAAAAATATGAGTTTTTTTTTATGAAACTTGGTGGAGATGATATTCACGATTTGTAGATTATCTCCACTAAATTTCATTAAAAAATTCAATCGAGAGGTTGGTTAGTTGAAAATTTGACATATATATATGTGCACATTTCTAGACATACACACACACACACACATATATATATATCAAATTTTCAACTAACCCATTTTTCAGTCAAATTTTTTGAAGAAATTTGGTGGAGATTATAAAAATTAATCGTGGATATCATCTTCACCAAGTTTCATAAAAAAACTTACATTTTCGCCCCCTTAGAAGGATCAATCTATATAGATAGATCTTTAAATTTGGTCCTTACTTAAAATTTTCTCTCATTTATATATTTATCAAACTCATATTACTTTAATACTAATTGTGTAAAGGGCTTGCAGGGCCGGCCTTAGAGGTAAGCGAGCAAGACCGTTGCCTAATGTGTATATATATATATATATATATATTATTTTAGATGGACAAAACATGACGTAAAGTAAAAAATCTGTGTCAAAAGTCAATAGTACATAATTAATTACCAGACTCTTTAACTTGGCATTTTCTAACAATGACTCTTCTTCAAGTTCCGCCCAACTTATCCATTTTTTTTATTTTTTGAAATAGACTTGTGATTAAGTTATTAGGAGAGGACTACATCTAGAATTTCATTTATGTTACTTTATAACAATTTATTTTTCGTCGTTAATGTTGTTTCATAGGTCTCAACAGATAAATAATTATTAACCTAATAAAAAAATATAATATATTGAATTAAAGTTAATTACACACAAATAGTTTGAGAAAAAAGTTGAAAAGAAAGAAAACTAATGTGATGTTATAAAATGAGTAATTTTACTTAGACGATAAATTTCACACATTTTCACCAATTTTACAAGAAATTTATCCCGCATGCTATTATATCACATTCCACAAGCAAGCGTGGCGTACCTCATCAGGAAGAATTTTAAATCCGTTTATGCGACAAAGTCAAACCTCAGGATAATTTCAAATCACAGGCCAGTTGATAAAGAGGACTTCAAATTGTGAAAAAGGACAAACCTCATCAGGTACAATTTCAAATTCGAAATCAATTGATAAGGAGGGGCCAAATTTCTTCTTATTAAAGTTACAAAAACAAGTAAAAGTGAAAAAGAGTGGGGGTTAGTTATTGGTGGTGATGTTGGCACCTCAAAAACACTTGATAACACTCCCACTTTAATTCGGTCATTCGCAACCGAGTAAAGTGTCTATATTCGGTTGTTGAGGACCGAATATAAGTCTGTATACTCGGTTCTTGACAACCGAGTAAGGCATTTTCAAGTTTTTTTAAGTTTATATTCGGTCCTTCACAACCGAATAACGTATGCGTTATTCGGTTGTTAAGGACCGAATGAAAAGTGGAAGTGTTTTCAAGAGATTTTGGGGGTGCCAACATCAACACCCTTAGTTGTACACACTAAAATATTTTATAATATTTTAATATTGGCTCGGCTGTATATAACTAATGTAATGTGCACATATTTAGTCCTATAGTACTGAGACCGAGTATGTGTACACTGCCTCGACCCTACATGACTGAGGATCAAAGTAATATGCACATACTCAGTGCAATATGACCGAGTAAATGAGATGGAGTGTTACTGAGTAAAGTGGTGTGTGTAATTAACGCCCAACAAAAAAGAGGGAGATTGAGGATGGATCCCACAACGTTTTAAGCAAGAAGTGTTGATTGATGCCACATGAGTTAAAATTAAATTTTGTTAGTAATTCTACACTATACTTATTTTTTATTGAGTTTAATATCCTTTCTAATATGTGTCAAATTAAAAATACCATTTATTGAATATGATTTATTAAAACTCTAAATAATCTTTTAGCATTTCAAAACCTGTCACAAATATAGATAAATCCTTATATTTTTTTTGAACTCTGACATAGAGGTAACTTCATACCACATTGGGATGTGACTAATCATCTGCTTGTTGTGGCTGACCACTATGTGCCACAACAGCAGAAACCCTGCCAACCCAATCCAAAAGGCACAATGAGTGATGTCCTAAAACGAAACCCTAACTACATATTCCAAACTCACTATGACAACTGGACTAACTCTTGATAGTTAAAAAATATCATACTAAAATAGTAAAAAAAATAAGCATAAAATGCCCTAATAGCCATACATTTCTTTCTTACAACATACTTGCACATTGAATAAGTCAAAAGTCCAGAACAAAAATAAGTGGTAAAAGTCAAACTCGTGACCCCAAATATAACACCATGGGGTCTTGTTTACACACAACACATACCAAAATTATAAATGCCATTTTTGTTAATTCAAAGTTGAATATGGATGCTAGCTGTTTGGTACGTCAACATGTGTTTGGTGGAACAAATTACACGGAGCATTTAAATACAACACATATAATATATACATGGTGTACTCCAACAGTAGTACTACTGCCAATAATTAAATAAAATGGGAAAAAGAACAAGCTTTTTTGTATACTAAAATTGGTGATAATCGCGATATTTGTACAATATAATATTTAATAATTTTTTACAATTTATATAAATTTTTAAAACAATATATATATATATATTAAAAAATATTTAACTAAGCGGTAATAACATAAATTTTTCAAGTTACAAATTTCTTGTTTAAATATTACTATTTTTATATATATATACATCAACATGTGTTTGGTTGAACAAATTACACGGAGTACTTAAATACGACACATATAATATATACATGGTGTACTCAAACAGTACTACTACCTATAATTAAATAAAAAATAAAATAGGAAAAAGAATAAGCCTTTGTGTATACTAAAATCGGTGACAAACGCGATACTTGTACAATATGATACTTAATTTTTTTTTAATTTGTATAATTTTTTAAAAAAATATATTTTTATATATATATATATATATATATATATCAAATAGTATTTGATTAAGCGGTAATAACATGTGTTTTTCAAGTCACAAATCCCTTGTTTAAATATTACTTAATTTTTCTGTAATTTTAAAAATATGAAGAGTAATTTCAAGACCTATCAAAAACTCTTGTCACGTTTCACATATAATAAGTATAGATATATATTAGAAAATAATTAATGAATGTTAATTGACTGGGGTTTATAATTTCTAGTTTCACTTGATGAAATAGTATTTAGATAAAAAATTCTTTTTATTAGGGCTCATTTTTAAATTTACAAAAGAATTATTTTCAATTTCAACAGCACTTATTTCTAAAAATAACATCGAAAATTCTGTTAATTAAAATTATTAGAAAGAACAAACCTAGAAATGGAAATTTTAATTACCAAACATGCATTAGCTTATTTTAATTTGTTAGTTTACGTAACTAATTACAAAACTTCTTTGATCAATAATACATTTATCGATTTCAACAACTGATTATTACTTATTCATACTATGTATTTTGATGGGTTAAACATTCACGGGCTATACAATTTATTAGGCTTCGTTTGATAACAACATAATAAATAAAATGAAAAACAGTTATTTTGCGTGAGAAGTTAGAAAATAAGTTGAGGTATGTAATGAGATAATCTCCATCTCATGGTCATTTTCATGAATATATAGATGTCGTCCATCCTTCACTAATTTTTTGTGGAAAAATTTTCTTCCTCAATTTCCAAATAAATTTTTTTTATGGAAAAAATCAAAAAATAAGAAAATATCTCACTAGTCACCACATACCTCAACTTATTTTTCAACTTCTCACAAAAACTAATTATTTTTTGTTATCATTTTGTTATATTGTTATCAAATGCACCTTTAATGTATCAAATATAGACAGCCAAGTAATGAAAATGATAAACTTGTGTTTATTCCTTGTCAAAATTTTCACTAATAAAAGATTCAACACTATTTCCGCATTCTATTCAATTGTCAATGAATTTTAGAAATTTCTTTGCTTGCAGATCTTTATCAACATGCCAATAAGTTATTATATATTATTTAATTATTCTCAAGACATTCTGACAAATATAATAGATGTTTACTATAACAAATCTAAAATTTTACAATATTAGAGAATCCCCAATCGTCTTATATAAATTTGTGTAAATCCTACGTGTTAAAGTGTGATTTACACAAAAATAATAAATAATTCATTTTGTATCATAATAGTATGTTTTAGACTTTTGTGTAAATATTAAACTACCAATTAGATACGCACAAGTGGAACTTATCATATATTTATTCCCTTGCTTTTCAAATCAATTTATTTCTAGATAAGGGATGAGGAAAAATAGACGCGAGATTATCTGACGTGGTTGTGTAAATTGGGTTTGTATTTTATACAACCTTTTTACACAAATCCTAGTTGTTAAAGTTTCTAAAAAAGACTGTTGGAGAACCTTTTTTTTACAAAACGTGTAAATTTTACGCAAAGGAAAATTATACACTACGATTGGAGATGCTCTTATAAGTAGGACCTTGATAGGGTGGAAGTTGCCGCAAGTTTTTTAAATTTACGGTCAATTGCTCACCACAAGTTTGAAAAAGTTAATTACTCTTACTCAAACTCTATCTTTAGGTTATTTTATTTTATTTTTTTGTATTTTTTTTAAAAACACTACTACAATTAAAATTTTAATTACAAGATTAGGACTTGGTTTTGTGTTTTGCACAAATTCACCCTTTTACATATCAATATTAAAATTAAATTTCTCCATAACCAATTAGGAATAGGTAATGCTCGTGCACTCTTCTTCTTCCTTTTTTTTTATTTTTTTGGTGAAAGAGGTTTTAAAGCTATAAATATTAGTATACTAACAAACTAATAAATTAAGCAATATAGCTCCATAACTTCTTCTATAATGATTACTTGTAACCTATGGCTTCAAGGAATTAAGCATAAAAAATATTTGACAGCCCACGACTTCAAGTAATGCTAAAATTTCTTTGGTGGCAGCACGAAGTAATAATATAAATTCTTTCAAGAGAAATCTGAATCTTATTTACATATATTATTTCAAATAAATCTAGGTATGCTTCTCTATAATTTTTTTTCCCCCTAAATTTGTGCATGATGCATATTTTTACTCGATTACGCTAATTATAAAGGCGTACGCATAAATTTTATTGAGGGTTAGAAATAAGGATGACAATTTTAGAATTTCATGGGACCGGGGTCTAAATATTGAAAAGAAAGTGGAGTTATATCATATTAATCGTATCGTGTTTATTAGGATTTTAACATCGTAATTATGTTTGTCATGTCCTGTTGTATTTTGATGGGTTATATTAGTGTTTTCATAAAAAAATCACAACTTAAAAGCCTCATTTGGAGAGGCTTATTCATAGTGTAAATTGTAGTCACTTCTTTCATAAGAGAGAGGTTAAAGAATTGAAACTGATAACGCGAATTTTACCACATAATTACAAACTAATAATTTTGTTTTCAGCTATTAATATTGTCAGTAGAAATGCAGCCTCAAATTTCATTAAAAACAGATTCTTCTTTTTTTATCAAAAAATAAATAAATATGTATGTTATTATATAAGTCATGGAGTACACAACTCTCTGAACTCTCGATCTCACATGGACAATCATTCATAACTTAACTGAGAAAACTTAAATAATTGGAGGGAATTTTGTTCCAATAATTTGATTCAATCCTTACAAATCTTATCATTTGGTCAAGGTAAGAAACTGAACATAAAAATACATTACCTGCTTCAATTTAATAATGACTTAGTCAAAGCCACTAAAAAAAGTAATAATAATAAAATGAAAACTTGTAGCAGCTGTCCTCCAATTATACAATTGATATTTTCTTAATTAGAAGTAATTGTACTCTCAACACAAAAATAAATGTGATACAAAAAATAATATAGCACCGATCAACGTTTTAACTTGTAGATTTTAGACTTGATCAATGCATTTATGTCACATATCTGACATGTCAGTATAGAATTACTCTAATTTCAAGAACACGAGAAAGCTTCAAGTGGGTCCCACCCTATAAGATTCAAGTGGGTCCCACCCTATAAGATTGAAATAGCCCGTTTGATAAGCTTACGTGGCGCTTCGCAATTGGATCCAGAGAACAGCTGCCCTAGAAACTATAGAGACAAACCCAATTCTTGATATGGGCTTATCATCTAAAGAATCATAAAAAAAAATACCAAAATTTGAACTATCATTCTTCTTCTTCTTCTTCTTCTTCTTCAATCAATACACACTAACCCATTGCTCATTTGTGTCTTCCTTTTCTCCATGAAACTATGTATTCTTGCAAGAGCAATTTCAAGTGTTTGTTCACTCATATTAGCAAAGCAAACCCTGAACCAACCAGGCTCAGAACAATGGCAAGAAGAGCCAGGAGAGATGTTTAACTTCACCTCTAGTAGAATAGAGTTCCATAGTTTCAATTCACTCTCCCTTGTGTTACTCTCCAACAATGGGCTCAAATTCATCCAACAAAACAACCCTGCATTCCCTTCTAAGCACTCGATCCCCGCGTTTTTCAACCCATCAATGATCATATGATACCTCTTCCTCAACCTCTCCCGGTTCGTCTTTATGTAATTCTCGGTAAAATCCGAATCTGACAACATCGACGCTAACAGATGCTGCGTCTGTGAAGAGATCAAGGTGAAACTCGACATTCTTCTCGCAGTTGTGACAACCCTGTCGTTATAGGAATATATAGTACCCACTCGAAAACCTGGGAGACCGAGGTCTTTCGACAGGCTATACACTATGTGGACCCTTTCTGAGTCTTTGTAGCCTCGGGCCTCAAGCACCTCGGCTACACTGACGAATTCGGAACCCAAGAATGATGAGCCTGAGTAGATCTCGTCAGATACAAGGTGGATGTTTTTCAACGTGACAAAGTTAAGGATTTCTTCTAGGGTTGTTTTTTGGATTGTTGCCCCTAATGGATTTGATGGGTTTGTTATAAGCACACCTTTGACTTTGGTGTTCATTGCCTCTGCGGATTTGTATGCTTCTTCTAATGCTTTTGTGGTAATTTGAAAATTGTTCGAGCTGTCGCAATGGACCGGTACAATTTTCACTCCTGTTCTCCACCTCAAATCTCTGTCAAATCTGTACAAAACAAAGAAAACCCGCTTTAAAAATGATCAAAATAGTACAAAATATGTTAGATTTAATGGAATTAATTCTACGTTACCCCTTAAAACTAACCCTACAAGTGTGTAAGAATTGCATTGGTTAGCATTCGTATAGGGAAAGTACGTGGTCCCCACTACAAACTAATGCATTTTTCTTATCAGATCAGTTTTAAGGGTTAGCGTATAATATGTATGATAATTAGTGTAAGTAAATGGTAAAAAAAAAGAGTTGGAATAAGGACAAGTTCTTACCCTGGATAGTAAGGAGTTGGAACAAGCAATGCATCACCAGGATTAGCCAAAATGAAAGTTAATAGCTCATTAGCAGCTGTTGCTCCTGCTGTTAGAACAATTCTATCAGGCTTGAATTTTGCTCTTCCCCCTCTTATTTGTTCCATGAAACTTGCCATTGCCTGTTTGGTTACAAGAATAACACATTAGTATTACTGGGTTTGAATAACATATATCTATGTGCGTGTGTTTGGATACAAGGATAGGATGTACCTTTCTGAAAGATTGTAAGCCATGATAATCTTGAAACAAAGCATTCTCTCTAAAGCTTGAGGTTTTCTTTCCAAAGGTAGCAGCTTCAGAGTGCTTCTCTAAGTACTCTTCTAGCAAATCAAATGAAACCTGTCCATGAAATAACACAAAATTGTTAGATTACTTGCAAATTCTAAAGAACTTATATATATATATACTTCCAATGTTCGTTTTGTTTGAATTTTTGAGTTTTTCAGAAATCCTAAAAATATATTTAGACAAGAAGTCTGATAATTCAAGTCGACAATTGGCATCACATGTGTCAGTTTTTACTTACTAAAGTTCAAACTTAACATGTGAAATTACCCGTTTCTTGTTACACGGGGAATACTCAAAAACACTAAAAGAATCAAGTATTAAAGAATCCACTAAAAGAATCATGTATTAAAGAATCCACGCAAAACTAGTAAATACACTAGTGACAAGTGTCACTTTGCTTACTAAAACTCATATCTTATGACATAAAATTACCAAATGAGAAAAAAGATGGATGTGTATATATATGTATGACTATATAGACTTACTTGATTTTCAGCCAATCCCATCTGAATAACACCGGAAGGGTTGGTTGTTTCTTGATAAGGGTCTTCATCATATGCTTTCCACCCTGCAAAGTAAGGGGAGTCTTCCCCATGAGTATCTGAAAGTGCAATATTTGAGAGCTCAACACCACTAGAACTAATTTCTTCATTCTCTATTGCCATTAATTATCTCTTTTTCTTTGTTTCTTTCGTGCAAGTATAAAAGACTGAAAAATCTCAGAAAGGAGGGAAGAGAGAGAGAGGGGGGGGGGTTAGAGAGAGAGAGAAAATTGTGTTTATGTTTATGAAGCCTTTGTGAAATGACTTGGTATATATAGGAAAGGGGAATGGGCTCAAAGGGGTCCCACAAATTACATGTGCATGGTGAAAACATAAACAAAAAAGGCCAATGATTGACTGTGTAGACTGAGCAAAATCAAAGGCTTTTGCCTTCTACTAGTATATATATATTCTGTCCAAAAATAAATAAATTTATATATATATATATATATATATTTCTTTTTAATTAATCACTGGTGACAACTGTTAGCTTTGTCATCTTTTCAAAATTAAAACTCTCTGTCTCTCTCTATATGTATATGTCTCTCAATCTTCATATATATAAGATCTCCACATCAATTATGGTGGTTGATAGGGGGGTGGTTGCTGTTTTTATCTTTGAAGGTTCCATATCTCTTCCAACTATTCTTAATTAATTTTTGTTAGCGTCATCTCTTACATTGTAGTCATTTTTTGTGCTTTTACATAGTCTTGTAAATACTAATTAATTCTCCAACATATATATGTAAACATGTAACTAATAATATATCATGTGAAATACGATAAGTATATATAATAATATTTAGTCAAGCGGTAAGGATATATTTTTTCTTTAGAGTTTGAATTCTTATTCAAGTTGCATTTCTTTTTTTAAAGTATGAATTAAGAGCATGAATTTATTTTAGAAAATTCATGTACACAGAAAATTTTACTCATGTTTTATATAATAGATGTTGAAGAGTTTTGGCTAAGTGGTTTCTCACATTCAAATCGTGAGATCGTGGGTTTCACTCTTTTAAACTTTCTGGTTGAATAATAGTAAAAAAATAACGAAAAAAAGAGAGTTATACCTTGCATTAATGTTATGAAATAAGATTGAAAAACATGTGTCACTTTAATTGCATGTGGTGTCTGCAAATGTATTACAACTCTTATTATTAAAGTATTTATGTTTTTGTCAGAATTATTATGGGAAGTTGTACTATGTAATATATATTTCTAATATTGTTCATTGTTCTTATAATAATTATATTTACTTTGCTAATAATACCACCCTACATTTAATATGTACATGCAATCACTTATATATATGCACGCATCTATTTGCACTTTTAACTAATATGGTTTCACACTATCACTTTATACCAAGCTTTCAAGACAAGCGGGCATTATTCAAATTACATTAATTAACAGTTTTAAATCTCTCTAAAAAATCTTTGATATGAAATTAATTTCCTCCATTTTTTATAGTTTATTACCATCTCTTAAACTTTGACTCTAGTCTCCAGAGCAAAAAAAAAAAACACATGACTCTAGTCTTGTGTGATAGCTGATGTGCACATTTGAGTTTGTTTCAACTTTTTTTTTCTTAATGTCACAATATTCTTGAAGTGATAAATTCACTTATAGTCATGTGAAGAAGTGGAATTCCATGGTCCTATTTATCTAGTGCTGAAACATTTGACCCAGTGTCAATTTTGTACTTTATATGTAAAATTATTGATATCATTTTCTAAGAAACAATAAAATTAAAGTGCGAATTCAATTAAATGAACAATTAGTGCAAAAATAATCTTCTTCTTATTCTTCGTTTTCTTTTGAAATATGGGCTTAATATAATAGTCAATTAAATTAAACCTTATTTTGCAAATATGGGTTTTTGTTTTTTCAATTACAACAATGTGTTTCGAACTCTTGATCCCTTCCCTCCCAGCATATATCTATTGGTTTTTTCAAATGTGGTTAAAATAAAAATAAATTAAACCCTTTTATTTATTTATTTTAGTATCCTTTTTACCTTGAGTTAATGTCTTGAATTTTATGATGTGGTGGTTGGGTTCTTTCACAACAAATCCCCACATCCCAACCTATGACTAATTAATTCCTTGTTGATTAAACCTCTAAAACTTTTTTCAACACAAAATCATGTATTTAGGATACATATTACACATGCAAATATTTGAGGAGATCTAAGAGTGGTTAAAGTTTACATATATTGACTAGACAAAGATACTAATTTTTTTCCCATAAGATTGAGATTCTGATTTGCAAACAATGTTGTGACAAAATATAAGCTGCAAGAAGATATGGTGGTCCCACAACTCTCACTAATCTCAAGGAAGAGTCACTATACTTTTTATATAATACCTTTAAGAGTGTATTTAAGGAGACTAATCACTTAGGTTCTCACCTAATCATTGCTAATCACTCTCTTTCTATCCCTTAGGAGGGTTTTTTGTTTGCAATTTGAGATGAGAGATATTGTGGTCTAGAATCAACAATATATGAGATGCTATATATCATGTGTGCTAGAAATGATCTAATTGAACATTGTTTATTAGCATAAATTGTATTAACATAGTAGTGAAAAATGTGTAATATTGGCGAGGGTGGATCAAGCTTGTAGTCCAACCCAATTTTTTATTTAATGTATAATATATTAAGTTTTCAGTTCTAGTGAAGTTCTGCTTAATTAATTATCAATATTAACACACTTCTCAAAAAAAAGAAAAAAAAAAAAAACTTGGGTCTGCCCTTGCATATTGGCTTGTGTTATAATTCAAATATGTTAATTACCATGTAATGCTTACTAACATAATTTGTTTAACTAATCATGTTAAATGACCTGAGACAAACATGGTACTAGCTAGGTCATGTCTTTTCGTGTCGTGTTCGTATGTAGATAGTTGTACATCATCGTGTAACAATTTCACGTCATTTATATATATTCTAGCAGGTAATTATGGTTTGATTGTTTAACAATATTTAGCATCTCGATCAACCCTTGTATAAGGAAATTTATGTACATAATTGTGAGAATCCGCAAATGCGGCCCCCCGGGTCTCGTCCCCGTTGGTGGTGGGGGTCATGGGACGTCGGAACTGATTCCGTCGTTCCATTTGCTGGAGCGTTTTCGTTGATTCATATCAAGTGTCCCTACGTTCTATTTCTAGATGCAAGGGGGTTCATTCAGAGTCGCCAGTACGTTTTACGAGAAAACGGACAAAAAAGGTCGTGTAAGAGGAAAGGCTATAGACAAGCCTTTCTTTACACGTTTGTCTGCGAAACCGGGATTCTTATAGGGTTCGGAAACTATATTACGGTTTGGGAAGGTGTTAAGCACCCATTCCGCCCTTTTGGTCTCTAGTGGTCTTATATGTTTATTCTATGTTGAAAAACTTGGATGCTTTTACCGACAGTCTACTACTTTCTAAATAAATAATAAAAAAAAACCCTAATTTGGGAAAACGGGGAAAGGAATGAAAACCTTTGTGTTCCGAGATCCGATGTTTTTATATTTAAAAGATGTAATGACAAATGACAAAAACCTTTTATTTTTGAAAGAGTATTCCGTATTATTTCCTCAGATAATGACGGTTTTCTCGAGTTGTGATTATTTTGAAAAAGGTTCGGATCTTTATGTCGGGACTAATTCAATATGGAATTTGAACTCTTTGAGGAGAGTTTATCAGACACGTCGCAGTCTATGGAAAAGACAAGATATGTGGATTTTAATTCCTAGATAAGTCTTTATCGGTCCGGGGTTTGAAAACAGGGTTTATCCGGACGATAATGTACTTACTCTTCTGGTTTTGAAAGTAGTTTTATCAGGGTCTTTTGTTTTGAAAACGGTAGACTATTGGTAACTTGACAATAAGTTTATTCAAATAAAACGTGGACAGAATAACAGAAGTAAAACAAGTACACAGATATCTAATCTTAAATACTAGAAGGGACTTTCTTTACCTTCCCGACGAGAATAATAATAAGAAAGAAAATATAATACGGCAGAGGGATCTCCGGCGATAATAATCTTCTCTTTCTTTAGATATTTCCGAGAAATCGATTCCGGAGACGGGACACGTCGAGTGTCGAGGATAGATTCGATAATTCTTCAGAAATAAGATAATAGTAGAAAAGTGGTTGATAAAAATCAAATCTAAAGCTCCAAATTCTCAGATTCCCATTGCTGCCTCCTGAACCCTTGGGGGTGTTGGCCTATTTATACTGCTCGGGAGAGATTGTCGCGCGACATTTCCTTAAAAAAGGAGAATGTCGCGCGACATTGTGATATGTCGCGCGACATACGGGAATGTCGCGCGACAAACGGCTGAAGTGATGGTTCTGACAGATTGATGTGTCAGAAAGTGGTTGGTCTGGTGCAGAGGGGGAATGTCGTGCGACATAGTGGAATTGTCGCGCGACATATCAGGGATTGTCGCGCGACAATGTGATATGTCGTGCGACAATCTCTCTAAAGAACAAGTTTGTCGGGCGACAAACCCTCCTAGTGTAGTACCGGGTCCTCGGGTGGGTCCCGGACCCAAAATAGTAGTTCTCGGAGGTCGTTAGGGTTCTTGCGGGGGTCACGGATCGGGGTGTCTACAATAATACTAAAGGCCGTTGAGAGATTAGTTGAGGTGCACGTAAACTGACCCAAACACCCTTACCATAAAATAAAAACGGGGGAAAGAATGGCCATGTTAAGAATTTTCAAATTACTTTTTTCTATTTTCATTTGTGCTCTTTATATTTAAGTGCCCAACTTTCTTCATAGAAAAACTATTGGATATGCCAACATGCTATTTATTGAAAAAAAAAAAATACTAATTAAAGCTTCATTTGATAACGAAATTGAAAAATGATTAGAAAAATGATTACTTTTATGATCGAGAAGGTACGTAAGAGATGAGATCAATCAGTAATGTAATGAACACTCAACTCATTTTCTAACTTTACAATTTTATTTTATTTTTATTGTTTTTCAAATCGTCTACTTTTATTTTCTTCAAGTGGGTGTATTATTCTGTCTTTTTTATAATTAGTTCACATTCTCTGCATTATTTTACTCTCATGATGGTCTTGAACAAAGATCTAAACTCTTGTTCACTATATATATATATAAAGATTCATATCAAATTGGAACCTAAATATATTCATATATATATGTTAATAATAATGTCTACGTATGGTATGAAAAAACTTGTGGTACAAAAGGAAGCCACACTATATATAAAATGATCAACCTCATTACAAATGAATGAATACATAGAGATATGCATCTACCTATAATATATATATATATATATAAGGAAGCATGCTTTATTAATGGGATATATGTTGAGATTTTGTTGTATATATATACATATATACACATATGAGGGTTTCAACTAACTGCCCAATCAATAGAATAAGAATTAAAAAGGAAAATAAAAAAAAAAAACACGTATGTATATACAAGGGCGGATCCAAAATTACATAGCGGTGTAGTTTGAGTGTGGGTTGAAATATATACGTACGTTAACTTCTTCTTTTTTAAAAATATATAACTAGTCGTTGTTTTTTCTTTTTTTTTTCTTTTTTTTTTTATTATTGAACTAAAGTCTACCCGATCGACAAGACTTCAGTTCCGCCCTTTTGTTTAGGGATTCAAACAAATTTAATGATATTGTGCGCATTTTTTAATTTTAATTTTATTCTTGTAGTCTTTATATATATCTTCAAATTCTCATGCAAACAAATTTAAATCTTAGTTGCTAGCGAAGTTGAAATCGTGCTTAATTAATTAACCATTAAGCCCACTTATTACTTTTGTTGAATTCTCTTTTTAAATTACTTACATGCGAGTGTATACGCATTGTATGTAGAGCTGAGGGTTTAAACTAGCTAGTATACTTTCTTCTCAAATTGATAGTATTATTTTGTTTTTGAGTTGTCTAAAATCGACATAATTTCTTATATATTTCGGACGACATAACAAGTGTATTAAATCTTAAAAAAAAAAATTATTGTTTACGGGTGATTAAATTGAAATTAGTATTTTTTTTGAAATTATCAAAGTTAATGCAAGACTATCTATTTGAGAGAGTATATAAATATACGGAGAATCTGGTATGCACCATCCATACGCGGACATATATATATATATATATACATCTAAGAAGAGTATGATTGTATATATATGTTTATCATAGACGTGGGATAGAAGATCATATTGGAGATCCATGTGCGGAGAAAAAAACACTCAACAGCATGAGATCTGTTATTAATATATTGCTTAATTTTTTAAACAATTTTTGTGTGTGTGTGTGTGTGTGAGAGAGAGAGAGAGAGTGAATGTGAAAGGATCACTATTATTTCTTGACTCTAGAGTAGGGGAATGAATTTTATATATTATCATTCTTTTCTTCTTTATTAATTAGATTTGTTATTTTTATTTTAAACCAAACCAAACCAAACAACCTTAAGAAATATAATTACTAAGCAAAGAACGCAACCATTCTGGTTACAAGGAAACCCAAATTTCCGAATCATCACTCGACGAAGCAAAATGGACTAAAGAATAATGTGCCACTTTATTTCCGGACCCTAGAAACAATACGGAAAATAAAGTCACGATGACAACTCTCGCTCTTAATACAACTATTCCTAACTCGTTACAGGATGGCACACTCAAATTAAGAGGATCAACAACCACTTGGCAATCACTCTCAAACTCGACCTGCCTGATCGAGTGCGTGAGATCCCGAACAATCGCCAACGTTACTGCCTCTAACACACCATTCGCTTCGGAAATGTCAACCAAGAAGGACCCAACAAGACGATATATATAGAGACAATTAACCTCAGCCATCGGTTGGTGATCATATATACGAAGTCGGCTGCGCAATATGTTTGTGTTTGTATGAGCAGTGGCGGATCCAGGATTTGGAGTAAGGGGGGGCCAAAACACAACATAAAAAATATGATACTTTATAAATTTATTAAGAGGAACCACAACCACTTAAATTTATTGAATACTTATAATATAAATAATAATGGGTATAACTATTGACACTTCATAAAAAAAAATTAACACTCTAAAATAATAAAAGTTACTGTGCACGCGTTGCAACATTTGATGTCTGAGTGATCAAATACAATATACTAAAAGATAATTGACGAAGCAATCTCTTTGTGAAAATTGCAACATTGTTTCTGGGTGAATTATAAGATAATGGAGGAAGTACATTTGTGTCGGATGAAATACTCTGTAACATATCAACAAGATTGCATCTTTTAGGGAAAACAACATAGTCTTTTGATTAAAGATGTGTATGACTCAGCCCAACCATTTTTGTGTGTCATCAAAATATGAAAAAGAATCACAAGACTATTGTATTTTAGTGTGTCAGGTACCCCCTAGAAAGACATAAGATATATTATATATGAAGGAATTAAAGTACACCAAGTGCTAATTTCTTAAGTGGGTTACAACTTAGAGCCACCATGTATTAAAGTAACCCTAGCTAGTACCTAAAACTTTTGGAGTTTCAAGGAACAAGAGGAATGTAGGAGGGGTGAGGACTATGCTGGGTAGATAGAAAGTGGACTTGCCTCATTTCCATTATTCTTTTGTTTTATTTCTGTCTAATATGGAGTCTAGTTCGAGATCTAAATGGATGAATTTTTATAAAACTTAGTGGAGATGATCCCTATAATAAATAAATTATTTTCACAAAATTTTATAAGCAAATTCAAACCGGAAGTGGGCATACTAAATATTTTGATACATAAGTTTATGTTAAATATGCTCTAAATATATAGAAAGAATTAAGTCTTGCACATAAATTAATGTAGCATTAAATGTATATTGTGTTTTCGTTCTTTTTATGTTTATGATTTTATCTTGTACTCTTATGATACACCTTAATACAAACCGAAAACACGGGAATACGGTACGCTATTTTTAGGTTTTTAACCTAATATTTAGTGTCTCTCAAGAATCTAACATAAGCTAGACATGTTTAATTGTAAACAGCTCATGGTGTTTGCTATATCACAAGCAAAGGACAATGTGGATTACTTCATGGTGAAAGAGACTGTGTATATAGTACAAAATTAATATTTTCAAGTATCAAAAAGTTTAATTCAACAGAGGCAATTGTTGGTTGTTAGAGATTCTTTTTGTTACTACTTATAGTTTCCTAAGAAGTGCCCTCCAGCAGGGCTAGCTTTAATACATATGGAAATAACAATACAACTTCTTAGCATCTTCAAAGCCTATGCCAAAATGTTTGAATTCATAATCCTTGGGCCCCAAATTTAAGTCTAAAAATGTTGTTTTTATCGGGTTTTCATACTGTAAAAAATATAAAGTCAACTAAAATATACACTTTACACATACCTTCTATTTTAACGGATGCATTATATATGTTGTATATATCTTGATAAGGTATTACTAATATAAATTAAGCATGTCGGTAAGAATATCTAGTGAGATTGCCCAGTAAGTATAGCACTGTTCTTATTGATATCACTACAACGAACTGTTAATTGACGTTGAAGTATTTTTAACAAAAATTTGCACCTTTAGAGATGAAGTGTTTATGACAAGACACATTTTCGTCATAGAATGTAATCATTTAGTGACGGAAATTTTTGTTTCGTCACATAATGTATCCTTTAATGATGAATCTTAGAATTTGTCATAAAAGTTGCGATAGCCAAAACATTGGTGACGAAATTTAGAGTTTTGTCACCAAAGGGTATTTCATTAATTTGACCCAAAATTTTAGTGACGTAGGAACTGTAGTGACCAAAACTTTTTGTGAAGAAAATATTTTTTGCATTTTTGGGAGACTGGAAAAACAATTGATGCAATATTTTTTAGGAAAGATAAGAATGAATGAATAATTAATGCAATTTGTGACAAAAAAAAACAATAACTTTGGTGACAATTTTTTTTTCACAAAAGAGTTATTTTGTTGCGGTGTCTTAAAATTTAATACATTGCTGATATACATTCTAAAAGAGAAAGTAGACTCAAATAGTGGGATGCCTACCCTGGCACTCGACGGGAGTTCAAATCCATACTACAATGTGGTTTGGGATCTTATACACCCTCAAAGGGAAAAAAAACATAAAATATATTAGTTCTTCTTCCAATAATTACTAGTAATTAAGGCTCTGTTTCATTACAATATGAAAAATAGTAGGAAAAATAATATATTTTTGTGAGAAAAATAAGTTAAGAGATGTGATGCCTTTTGACTTCTTCCATAGAAATTTTTTCTTTGGCTAATAGTGAAGAAATTTTTTCCACAAAATATAAAGGAAGAAAGAGGACATATACTCTCAAAAATCTCAAATTGAACAGTTTACATTTATAATAACACGTAAACATATATAATTGAAAAATTAAACAATCACCTCAAAACTTATAAACGTTAAAAAAAAATCACTATAAACTATGATAAAAAGTATCAGATCCAGCCCTGGGGAGGGGTGGGGCAGGGCAAGTAGGGCGACCACCCAGGCCCAAAAGTGAGGAGGGGCACTAATTTTTTTTATATGTGTATATATATGTTAAAAACATTTAATTAATAAAGTATCTTTTCAAGAAAACAATTGCAATTTTTCAATATATGTTTGGATTCTATTATGATGTAGTAAAGTTTGTTTTATTGGATGATAATGAATTGAGAAGATCTTGCATAAATTTTGAAAATACTTTAAAAGTTGATGTGTTTCTAATGTTAATGCAAAGTGCTTATATTCAGAATTATAAGCATTGCAATTAATGTTACCAAGTGAATCATATGAAACAAATGAACCATGAACGTCTATTATTTATGGAGTTTACAAAAGATATGAATATGTTTCCTCATATAATGCTTACTTATAAACTATTATTGACTTTACTTATGACTGTAACATCTGTAGAAAGGAGTTTTTCCAAATTAAAATTATTAAAATCTTACTTGCGAACCACTATGAATCAAGATAGATTGAATGAATTAGCAATTTTAAGCATTGAAAAGGATATCTGAAAACATCTTGACTATGGAGATATACATAATCGATGATTTTGCTACTCAAAATACAAGAAGTCATTTTAAGTGATTGTTTTGATCGAAATTTTATTGCTGCTTTTATTTTGTAAGTACATTTTAGCATGTGATGTTTCTTTAGAGCATACAAAAGCTTTTTGAAAGATGAAATACACATGAACGCAAAAGATGAAGCATATATGTGCTTAAAATATTCATTGTATTAGTTTTGATGTTATGTAAACTCGTACATTTTGACATGAAACTTGTAAACACTTTGAGTTCTTAATTGTAATGTATTTTTGGTGAAATTAAGCTCTATTCATTGAAATAAAATAAATTTAATTTTTTAATAAAAAAAGTTAATATATTTATTTAAGAGGAACATCATTTTAGAATTTCGCCCAGTGCCTAAAAATTGTTAAGACCGGCTCTGAAAAGTATTTACTAATGCACTACTATATAAATATAAATTAAAGAAGACAGCCATCTTTGTAAAAAGAAAAAATTGTCCATTTTAAGTAATAAATAAATAACTATTTCTTCTTTTTCTTTTTACTTATTTTTTTTTTGATAAATATAATTCCTTTAAGTGGATCCATAATCAACCCATGTCATCACTTGAGGTGTAAAATAATATGTGGTTTGCATAAGATATAGGTATATTAAGAAAAAATGACATGTTTAAATTTGTACCCTTTATTTGATGGCATGAATCTTCTTGGAAGATACAAAACCAATAACAAAATGCCACGTCTGAAATTTGATTCTACCCAAGATATGATCATGTCAAGAGAGAGAGGCCACATAGAATATAGGGTAGTTCAGATTTTAATGCAAACTCTAGCCTGCTTCCCTTAAAAACAATAATTTCTTAATTAAAGTTTGTAATGAAAGTACTCAATCTTAATTAATCAAGAAACCTAATTTTTATTTAGTTTATCTTTTTCTAATCCCTCTTATGCAACATTGAAAAGTATATATATATATACTGATGGAATATTCTAATCTTGTGAACTCCCTAGGAATATAGACATGCAATCCAAAATTCTTATTATATATATATATATTAAAATTTTGACTGTTGTATGTGAAAATTTTGACTTTAATTATCATGCCGTTCTTAAAAAGGAAATGTAGGTATTTTGCTTTCAATAGTCAATTAATGAACAGTAAAATTTCAATTCATTTGACTTTTTCAAGACAAATATCTCAAAAGTTGAAAAATTCGGGAATTATAATGAAATATCTCATTTCTTGACGTGGGATTTTTTGTCTCTTAACACAATTAGGTTGCTCATATAGTGATAGCAAGTTTATAAAAAAGGAAAGAAAAAACTGGGACCTTATTACACGTCTTATTCTCAAAGAAAAAGAGCTAAAATGAGTAACAAAAGTAAGATTATGCGCAAGATAATTTTCTTGTCAAGAAATTTAATAAAAATTATCTCATATGTAGCTTTCATTAACTGAATATCATCTAAGACATGCAACGCATAACTCACTTAGAACCCGTTCTAGCAGCGAATATTTGTGTACTATTTTTTTTGTGTACAGAGTGACACACCTGCGTGCATTGTGCTTAACTATACTGGTATTGTATCATTTTCAACTACGCTGTAGATAAAATTTTAACCTTAGCTATGGTATTTATCTTAAACAATGTTATAGTAACCGACTTTATCTACATATATATTATTCACACGGGATATATTTTTAAAAATGTATAATTTATTAATGCACCCGATTTAATTAATTAGTTGATAATGAATCTAATATTAATACTATTCTCCTTTTATCTTACATTTTGATTTGTCATAAGCGTCGACATAAATATTTGACCACCAAACATATCATTTTATATAGTCAATTTGCAGTTAAGATGTTTAATTATTTCTCTTCAACTTGCATTTAATTTAGTTTTCACCATGTTTATATTCCATCTCATTACCTTCCAACAACTTTTCTCCAAGTTGTCCAAAAATTGCCTTTTTGTGTACTTCTCTCTCTAATCCAATTAATAAAAGTCTTCAATATAAATCATATTGAGTTTGTAATCTTTTAATCAAACATTTTGATCAAGTGATATAAAGTTATTATTGGAATAATCTTAGAATCGACTTGATACTCTTAAAATTAATTTTTGATATTGTCAAAATTATACTTGACCAGAGGCAGCCACTTATCGACAGCGAAAATCAGTCAAGATGCATACAAACTGACTATACCATGTGAGATGACCCTCCAAACAAAAAAGTAGTTTGTAATCTTTTGAATTAATAACTTTCTATGATTAATATGAACACCATTAGAATAATTGGTTGCACACGCTAATTTGTGATCCATAGACGTCCACAGAGGCTCAAAGATAAGCTCATCAATCCAGGAAAAACTAACACACCTATGTATATTTTCTTCCTCTATGTTTATATATATTCAACTTTAAAAAGTTTGTGTACATCAATTAGAGTTGATTGAGATACTAAATAGGTAAATATTTTGCTCGTAAGGTTTAAGTTAATTGAATCTCGTGTTAAATTTTTGTAACGAAAAAAAAAATAAAAATCTCTATACAACAGAAATAAATAAAATAAAATATTGCAATTGTTTCTTTCAAAATTATTGTTGATTGTTAAATATGCTTCTCACTACCCAATGCATAGAAGCATAATGGTCCTTCGATCACATGCAATTTATTTTTTTCGTAAGTACATTTTAAATTACACCCTTAACCTTTATGTTAAACATTTTTTTAGTTGTTCTTATATATATGATGGTCGCTAGACCTTGCCTATTACCGCTGTTCATTAGTGCCGGCCTCCGGTAGTCACCAGTTATCGGTGGTTTGGCAGTAAGGTAATTTTTATAGGAATGTTTAACTTATATCTAGTGTAAAATAAAGAAGATATACACTCACTAATAATTTTGTATAAATTATTTATAATTTATACAAAATTGAATTTGCATTTTTGAATTAGATCGTTATTATGTATAAAATACGCATGCAAAAATTAAATTAATTGGAGATCAAAAGTTCCTCCTCATAATCACGATATATAAAAAATTATGAGGCTTATAAAAATTAAGTAAAACTAAGCAAAGTAATTAAAAGATTACGTATCTGATTGATTTAAAAATTTTACATTCTTGATAAACACAATAGAATATGGTAGAATTGATAAATTATGAATAATTATAAAATATTTCAATCTTACACTGGTGTAATTTGAACTTTCTCCTAATTTGTATGATAAGTTGGTAATGTTACGAATGATTTAGTGAGATTTTATATTAGTTTTTTGGTTTTTCATTGAAAAAAATTCTCTATCTAGTTGATAAAAAAAATTCCATGAAAGAGAAAAGGTCCGGGAGGGGGGGATATTTGACTAAATTAATTACTCATCCCCTTTTTTCCAACTTCCTATACAAATAATTTACTTTTTTCAATTAATTTCTGAATATATCATCAAAAGTACTTTTAGGGTGTCTTCATTTTAAAATAAAATTGCAAACCATCCGCAAGGGGTGGACGCCCATCTTAATTACTTAAAAATTATAGGTCCGTTGAATATCCTTCTGTTGAATTTAAATTTTAAAAATCCTTATCCCTCGGAAAAAAATAAAATTTACTAAAGGTCCTTAATTTTGTTTATTATAATTATGGGCTGGTTTGGTATAAATTGTTTGTATATGGACCGACTTTTTTAATCACAAGTTTTCGTTAACAAAACATGATCACATAAGAAATATTCACTCCTACGAAAATCCTTTTATTTTTGTGGAAGAAAATGAAAGAAAAGAACATAAGGTCTATGTCTCTTGCCTTTTATTATAATAGTAACAAAAACCCTCTCAACTCCAGACGAAACTTAAAGTTAAGATTCTTTTTAAATCCAATCGCGTGCCTTTTCAAATAAGCTAACTTACTCATTGAATCAACGTAAAATCATTATTAAAAGGTCAATTGCGTACAAACAATATGCACTGACTTTTATAATTATAAATGGAAATTGTCGAAATAATATTTATATTTATTTTTAAAATAATATATAATTTTTAAAAATAATATTATATTTTAATAAAAACAAAATATTGTTTAGTCAATATAATCACCCACAATTATTATTGTGGAATAAACATTACAGCTCTAGCCAGCCATGCAGGCATGCAACTTCTGAAAAGACAACATACACCCAAAAAGGCTTCCTTTGCATTGGAACTCTTGGAAACAATATTTGTTTTCACATTGTTGTTTAATTATTTAGTGGGACAAGACCTACCTCGAGAATTAAAACACTATGATTGACTTCTTTTTTTATGCAAAAAAGTGATTCTAGGACATTTATTGAGGTATGCCGCATGCAAGTTGAGGCTTGTATACTAACTTAGAAAAGAAAAATATGCTGATATAATAAAGGTATAAATTAATTACACACATTAAAATATTTTATAATATTTTTACTCATCACTAAGTAAAGAAAATTTTTTCATGGAAAATTTTAAAAATTAAGAGGATATCACCTCTATTACTCAATTTATTTTTCATATTTTCATCAAAACTAACTCAATTTATTTTTCTTTTTCACTTTGCAATCAAACGGAAGAATAAAGTTACTTTTTAAATAGTTAGCAGTGTTTTTGTCACATGTTACAATTTAGTAATTTATATTATTAAAAAATAATGTATAATTTTAGAAATGTATAATATAACTTTTTAAAATAATATTATATTATAATAAAAGGAATATTGCTTCAAGAACATGACTAAAAAAAAAGATAACATATTAATATGTAACCTTATTATTAATTTATTTGAATATTTCTATATGAGGCTGTATATATATATATATAAGATTCGTACAAAAAATTAGATAAGCCTAGAATTTGTCTTTAGAAAAAGAAAAAAAATGAAAAAACTATTATAGACCCATCAATCATGGCTGAATATGGATGTGGCCTTTAAATTAGTTTTTTCATCCATTCATATTCAAATGCTTTAGTGTGGTCAATTAGCCATGTTCATCAATTCATATTCGTGTTTGATAATACGTAGGTCGAGTTGATTTAAATTTTATTTTTTTGGGGACATGAGGTAAATTGGTAATTAATTGAAATTTTTGCAGTAAAACCATCTCAATTGCATAGGAATCAGTAAATGGTTAAATTTTGCACCACGAGAGTTGTACTGCTTGGTAACTAATTGTAAAAGGGCATGTGAAAGGAGAACATTATATATATATATATATATATTAAAGGGTCTTTCATCCCAACTTGAATGGAAAAATGTTTTACATCACACCTAAATTTACCCTTTTTACGGTGTACAAATAATATAAAGTATATGCTAAATATACACATTTCTATTACATTTTCACCTTATTTAGGGTGTATGACCTAATTCATTGGCTAAGGGAGATTCTCTAACACATAGAGAGATGCACTTAGATAGGGAGCAATCAAGGGCATAGATAGCAAGGGGCATGGGGGAAAATGATTCCCCTAAATCTTCCTTTTTTAAAATAAAATCTAGATCATATTAAATTTTTTGTTAAAATACACAAGAGTAAAATAAGAAAATAAAATAAAATGATACTTCAAAATAAAATAGATGTTTGTGCTACCAAAGCTATGTTATTATTTTAAGTTCAAAAAAGAAAAAGAAAAAGTAATACCTAATTAGTAACATAACGGTGTTTTTGATACGCCGAATTAGAGAGTCAGATATGATTTTTTATTTCCATCCGGATAAGATAAAATAATCCCACCTCTTAGGTGGGATTCATTAATTCCTCTTTCGGTGAGATAAGAAGTTTTATTGGAATAAATAATCCTCCCAGATATCTAATCCCGATTAATGCCAAACATGAAATAGGATAAAGTTATCCTATCTCGCTTTCTTATCATGCACGTTAAACGCAGTCTAAATGTATTAATCACTAGGATTAGCTTGGTGCTAGAATTTACTCCTGAATAGTGGAAAGTCTTGAATTCGAATCCCGCATTAATGTATTAAAAAAAACAAAAAAAAACATAAATGTGTTTTCCTTTGGGCCTATCTTTGGGCTTAAGCCCAAAAGTGTAAAGTGGTTTTTAGTTTGCTTGAAATGGGCCTTTGGGAGATGACATGGTTTATGCTTTGGCAACCACTTGTATTGAGAAGAATCACCAAATAAGGTGTCTATACTGTGATTGCTAGTGCATTATATATACTGGATGTATATGCACATCAAACTTTTAAGTTATATCTAAAATAAATAAATTTTAGATATATTAATAACTTTTTTCCATATTGTTACAAGATTTTTTATTTTGTCCCATGAATGATGGCAACCGTAGATCCGTCAAGGAGTATTAAATATATTACATAATACAATGCGTATGTTTAGGGCTGTCACAAAAATAAAATTTATATATAACTCTCACTGTGGTAGTACGTGAATAATATTTTTAAATTTCACACATGATCATTATTTTTCTAATTATATAGTATACCTTTAATTATTTTTTTCTTCTTTTTGTCATTATTGTATAGTCTGGGCCATACTAAATTTCTGGGTCCGCCGTTGAAGGAAAGTGATTTTTTTTTCCTTTTTAGGCTTACTCTCGGTCTTGTCATTGCTCTGGCTTGAAAGTTGGGAGTGCTGCTACAGAAAGAGAGATAGAGAAGGGTTTAGGATTGGTCTATTGAGTTTCTTCTTCTTTGCTAGGTATTTTTTCTCTTTTGTTATATATGTGCTTGTATATATATATATATATATATATATGTTAATTTTTTAGTTAACTTATTTTCTGGTTGAATTGTTTTGAAAATTTAGTTGATATGATCTAAAGTTATGGAGATCATCTTTACCAAGTTTCGTCAAAAAAATCATTCATTTACACTTCAAAGGTCCAATCTACATAGAATAGTCTTTAAATCTAGTCGTTAATGTTGCTTTGTATGTATATAGCATATATAAATTTGAATATTAATGTATATACTGCACATATAATTTGTAATTTGCAATCGGAGGCTTATTATAATCGTAAAGTAGAAATATAAAAATTTGTAATTACAACTTCACCCTCGAGGACAAGAGCAACGACATTGAAAGAAAGATAATTTAGGGTGTGGTTGGAACCCAATTTTGAGCTTTGGAATGGAATTGGAGCAAAATATGCGTCCATACATATATACCTATGTGGCTATGTACATATATACATATTATATGTGGAACATTTCCCATACCAAATCATACATACCGAGTTTATGAAGTAAGTCATTTGAGGGCAGGGGCGTCCCTACATAGGGGCAGGGGGCAATCGGCCCTTTTTGGATTTCGGTGTTTTAAAAATAAAAATAAAATATATAGGGACTTATGTGCATAAATTTATACTTGAGGGTGCCTAAATGTTAGAGACAAAAGTTTAGGGGACATTACGAAATACCACTTCAAAATATCAAATCTCTACCCACCCACTGCCGACAACATTGCCCCTTTCTTTTGTCATTTTCATCTCTTCTTCTCCCTACCTCTCTCTGGTATATTATTCTTCACTCTTCCTTTTAATACAACCGAATGGGAGATGAATTTGTGAATGATTGTTTGCTGACGTACATTGAACCCATTGGGAATAAGACTGCGAAACCTCTCCCTATATATATATTTATATAATTTTCCATTTACTAATAGTTGGAAATAATACTTAATCAAATGTGTTTATAAGGGAAAAACATTTAAAATTTCCATTTTTGATAAAAAGAAACCTAAAAAATATGAAGTATTTTATTTATACAGTAGTAGTCAGTGATTAGGGATGACAAAATGACTGAACCCGACCTTGATGTGACAATTTTTTTACTAGGTTGGGGTGGGTCGATACAAGGTTTAGGTTTAAGCATATAATAAAGTGGTGGGTTTTGGATATTTTAATGTAGAATTGGCCTTAGTTGGGTTAAATATGTCTTTGGACTACTCGAGTTAGCGTTTGACAAAAAAGCCATGCATTTATACAATAATGATTTTGCTGCAGTGATTTGATATATTAATTTTTTTACACTGTAGGAGTTTAGGAGAGAAGAAAAGAGGATAATGGATTACTCGCAGGGAAGATAAAGAGATAATTTTGTAGGTTAATTTTTGCTCCAATTATAAAACTTAGAATTGGGTTGTCAAACGCATGGTAAAAGTTAGAATTGTCGTTATTATTATTGATATGGATCTAACCATCACAATGCAGAGTAACTCGTGGTCACTGTGGTGTAAGTCACTTTTTATGATTTTTGTAGAAGAAAAAGTTACAAGGCATTGGGACTTATGTCGGTACTAATGTATTTTTCAGGCCACTAATTCTTCCGATACGTGTTAGATATGCCCTAATACGTGATCGATATTCGAATCCGAGACTATCGGATTTAATTTTATTATTTTTTAAATACCAATATGTCTCGATACATTAATCTGATACGCTAAATGGGTCTTTTTGTAAATTTTAAAACTTAAAAATGGGTCAAAGTAAAATAACTAAAAATATTAAGGCTTAAAACAATAATACAAAAAGTTAAAAGAGATCGATTGAACTCTCTTTCTCAAACCCTAAAATGGCTAAACACGCAACTAGCTTCTCTTCCGAACTCCTGAAGGAACCCCGCCTCTCTCTCTTTTTCGCTTGTATAGTTGTGTATATAATGTATACATATATATATATATATATATCAACTCCTATAGAATAGTGCAGCAATAATTTTTAGCTTAATTAAGGTCAAACAAGAAATAACATAATACTGTATCGCATCGTATCCTATAGAATATCTATATATATCAATTATCTATCTTGTATAGTTGTATATATAATTAAAATTGTATCTCCACGTGTTGTATAGTTGTATATGTTTTAAAATTTGAATAAGCAATTTAAAATTTGAAGAGGAAGTTTTTGTTGGTTTTAAAACTACTTTAACTACTTTTAGACAATAACCACCTTGTCCAATCTATAAATAGGCTTCTCCTCTCTCATTTTCAAAGTGAAAAAGATTACTTCCTCTTCTCATTTTCCCTTCATATTGTTGAGTTCTTAAACACGTTAATACATAGTTGTGTCCATTGTTCCGGTGAGTGGTAGTACTGCCATTTTACGGAAGTATTCCGTTCTATCATGGGAGACGATTGATACTCTATATCAAAGTGGTATTGTCCGCTTGTATATATTATGAACATCGTATTGTCCGCTTGTTCAATATATATATATATAATAATATTATTATAGCAGTATTGTTTGCTTCCATTATAATATGTGTTTGTAACACAAAGTGTTTCTGATTTTATAAAAGAAATGGCAGCGACTACCTCCACCATAGTCAATTTAAGCCATGCCGAGAAATCGAAAAAATTTTCTGGGAAGAAGTTTAAACGATGGAAATAAAAAATGTTATTTTATCTGACCACTTTGCAGCTCAATAAATTTCTCAAAGAAACTATCCTAAAGGCAGATGAAAACGAAACCAATAGTGAGAAAGTTTCAGCTGTTGATGCTTGGAAACATAGAGATTTCCTTTGCCGAAATTATCTCCTTGGTGGTTTGGCTGATAGTTTGTATGGGTTTTATAGCCATTGTCAAATGGCTAAGAAATTTATTGTCGCAAAATTACTTGACTTTGAAATGGTTGATGCTAAAACTGTTGGAAGCCAAGTAGATGCCGTCGAGATCATACTCCATGAAATTGAAGCAGAAAGTATAACCCTTAGTGAGTCATTTCAAGTGGCTATTCTTATTGAAAAGTTACCGCCATCTTGGAAGGACTTTAAGAGCTACATAAAGTATAAACAAAAGGAAATGACCACGGAGGATCTAACTCTTCGAATCCAAATTGAGGAAGATAACATAAGGTCAAGGAAAAAGAACATTTATAATCATGAACACTTCACAGCTAAGGCTAATATAGTGGAGTCCAAGCATGGCAGTGATAAAAGAAAACGGGCTGATGAAGGCCCTAGTCGAAAGCCACAGGTGGAACTGAAGTTCAAAGGCAAGTGTTACACATCGGATGAAGGATTGCCGCAAGCCAAAGAACTTCAAGAGACAGAAATCTCAGGCGTATATGATAGAAGTTGATAATCTATCTAGAAATGTATCATATATGAATCTCTCTGCAGTTGTTTCTGAATGCAATTTAGTGGGAAATGCAAAGGATTGGTGAGTTGATACTAGAGCAACCCGTCAAGTTTGTGCAAATAAGTGGATGTTCTCCACTTATACAATCGTGGAGAATGGAGAGCCTCTTTACATGGGAAACTCTGCATCAGTAAATGTGGGAGGACGTGGAAATGTCGTATTGAAGATGACTTTTAGGAGGACATTAACTCTAAAGGACGTTCTCCATGTGCCCGATATTCGAAAGAACCTTGCGTCTGGATCTTTGTTGAGTAAAAATGGTTTTAAATTGGTTTTTGTATCAGACAAGTTTGTTTTAACTAAGAACGATGTGTTTGTTGGTAAAGGTTATCTTAGTAATAGCCTTTTTAAGTTAAATGTACTTATTTGTTGCCCTCAAATTTGGGGAAGAGAACTCAAGTGTAAAGAATGTTGTCAATATCAATGATAAGAATAAGAGTTCTTCTTACTTGGTTGAATGTTTTAATATGTGGCATGGTAGATTAGGACATGTTAATTATGATACTTTGCGTAAATTAATTAATATGGAATATTTGCCTAAATTTTATATTGATCAAAGTCATAAATGTGAAGTTTGTGTAGAATCTAAATTAACAAGAACTTCATTTCAATCAGTTGAAAGAAGTTCTGAACCTCTAGATTTGATTCATACCGATATGTGTGATCTAAAGTATGTTCAAACAAGAGATGGAAAAAAGCATTTTATTACATTTATTGATGATTGCACAAGATATTGTTATGTGTTTTTGCTAAGTAGTAAAGATGAAGCAATTGACATGTTTAAACTTTATAAGAATGAAGTTGAAAATTAATTAAACAAAAAGATTAAGGTTATTAGGAGTGACATATGTGGTGAATATGAATTTCCTTTTGAACAAATTTGTTTTGAAAATGGAATAATTCAACAAACGACTGCTTCTTATTCGCCTCAATCTAATGGTATTGCTGAACACAAAAATAGAATTCTTAAAGAGATGATGAATGCGTTATTAATAAGTTATGGGTTACCTCAGAATTTTTAGGGAAAAACAATATTATCCGCTAACTTTATTCTTATTGCAAGCATGGAATTTACATGGAAAGAAAATAAGTTCCAGGTAATTGAATTGCCTAGAATTGAGTTGCATGGAAAATGTAATTAAATGTGTTTGATTGCCTTAATTTTCTACCCGGAAAATATTGGTTGTATTGTGGCATTTTTAATGTAGAAAAAATTATGGGTATTTTTTTTTACATAATTTTATAGTCATGATGGATCTTGTTTAATTGATCTTGATGAGTAGATTTTAAATATAAAATTTTTATTAAATTTTGAATTTTGTAGTTTAAGTTATAGCATTTTTAGTGTAGAAAATGGGTAAAATGTTGTCTCGAAAACCGTGCAATTGCCTGGAAAATAAAAACTAGCCCCCCCAAAGAAAATATTTTCCTTGTTTACAAGGAAAATGTAAGTGTGTGAGCCAAAAGTGGCAATTGAATTGCCTGGAAAAAAAAGCCAATCAAACACCTTAAGTTGTCAAATCAAGTGGAAAATACTCCCAATCAAACACACCCTTAATAAAATACCTCATAAGAAAACCCATATAACACCTTATGAATTATGGAAAGGTCATAAACCTTCCTACAAATATATGAGAGTGTGGGGGTGCTTAGCAAAAGTGGTAGTTCCAAAACAAAAAACGGTTAAGATCGGACCAAAAACTATTGATTGTGTATTCATTAGATATGCCAATAACAACAGTGCTTATAGATTTCTAGTGGTTAAATCAAACATTCCTGATGTACAAGTAAATACGATTATAGAATCAAGAAATGCATCATTTTTCGAGGATATATTTTCGTATAAAACTATACAAGGCAAAAATACACAAAAGAGATCATATAATGATGCTATTACCTCGGAACCACAAGACATTAATTCGAATAATGATCTAAAAAATGTGGTTGAACCAATACATAGTAAAAAGCAAAGAAATGAAAAGTCTTTTGGACCCGATTTTCTAACTTTTTTGTTAAAGAATGAACCTCAAAGCTTTAAGGAAGCTATGCCATCTCTTGAAGCCTTGTATTGGAAAAAAGCAGTAAATAGTGAAATTGAGTCTGTACTGCAAAATGACACTTGGGAACTGGTGGACCTTCCACCAAGAAACAAACCATTGGGTTATAAGTGGATCTTCAAAAAGAAGATGAAAGCATATGGTTCAATAGATAAATACAAAGCTAGACTTGTCGTACGAGGATACTGACAAAAGGAAGGGTTGGACTATTTCGACACTTATTCACCAGTATCTCGAATAACATATATCCGGATGTTAATTGCTATAGCCGCATTAAATAATCTTAAAATCCATCAAATGGATGTAAATACGGCATTTTTAAATAGTGAATTATATGAAGAGATATACATGGAACAATCTGAAGGGTTCATTGTCCCTGGAAAAGAAAATAAAGTGTGTAAACTTGTTAAATTTTTGTATGGTTTGAAACAAGCACCAAAGCAATGGAAAGGAAATTTTGAAAATGTAATGGTGTCAAATGGATTTAAATTCAATGAGTTTAATAAATGTGTTTATTACAAACAAATTCATGATAACTATGTCATTTTGTATCTATATGTCAATGATATGCTTATTTTAGGTAGTAATAATGGGATCATTAAAACTACTAAACAAATGTTATCCCAAAAATTTGATATGAAAGATTTAGGTGTTACTGATGTTATCGTAGGGGTCAAAATCTCTAGAACACTTAACGGACTTATCTTATCTCAATCTTATTACATTGAGAAAATTCTTGATAAATTCAAAGAGTACAATATAAGTCCGATGAGAACTATAGTAGATATGAGCCTTCATTTGTTTAAACATTCTGGAACAAGCATTTCACAACTTGAATATGCTCGAATCATAAGAAGTTTAATGTATGTGATGAATTGCACTCGGCCAGATCTCACTTACTCTGTTAGTAAGTTGAGTTGATATACAAGTAATCCTGGGAAAGATCACTAAAAAGCGTTACTAAGAGTTTTAGGATATTTAAAATATACCCAAAAATATGGGTTACACTACACAAGAGATCCGTCTGTCATTGAAGGATACATTGATGCCAATTGGTTGTCAAGCACGAAAGACTCCAATTCCACACGTGGATATATTTTTACATTAGCAGGTGTAGCCATCTCTTGGAAGTCTTCTAAATAAACGTGCATTGCCTGATCAACAATGGAATCTAAGTTCATTGCTTTAGACAAAGTAGGCGAAGAAGCCGAATGGCTAAGAAAATTTTTAGAAGATATTCCAAATTGGCCTTGGCCAATGCCCCCAATATGCATACATTGCGATAGTTAATCGATAATTAGCCGAGCACAAAATCAAATGTATAACGGTAAGTCTCTTCATATACGACGAAGACATAATTTTGTTAGAAAATTGCTCTCGAACGGGGTTATCACCATTGACTATGTAAAGGTGAAAGATAATATTGCGGATTCGCTGACAAAAGGTTTGTCGAGAGAGCAACTTAAAAAAATAGCAAAAGGAATGGACTTAAAGCTTGTATTTTAACAGTTACCAGACTGGAAACCCAACCTAATTGACTGGAGATCCCAAGATTTAGGTTCAATGGGCCAACTAAAGTTTGAGTGACAATGTTAAGAACGCACTTTGAGGTTTATTCCTCTATCCCATTCTTGTAGTACACAGTGCATAAGCATTAGGATAAGCTATATGCTTTTTTAATGATTGTCCGTGACTTTAATGTGTTTCAAGTTTTCATATTTTATATGGAATACTTAATAGAAATCACCTATGTGAGTGTAAAGGGGCCGTTTTTATGAGAATTTGAAAGGCTTAATTCTCTAAAAACACTCATGAAACCAGGCGGTATTCAAGGCCAAAATGAACACAAAAAGAAGACCAAGTATGTCCGAAGGTGACTGTAAAATTCTATTTTCTTGGTTTACACTAATGGCTGGCAATTCAATGACGTCTTGTCACACTGAATAGCCTAGTAAATTCGATAGCTTTTTATTAAAGAAAAG
The DNA here is from genome assembly GCA_021464415.1 of Lonicera japonica. Taxonomy (NCBI): domain Eukaryota; kingdom Viridiplantae; phylum Streptophyta; class Magnoliopsida; order Dipsacales; family Caprifoliaceae; genus Lonicera; species Lonicera japonica. The sequence continues at coordinate 32,198,226 of CM038466.1, read as the reverse complement.
TTCAACATTCTAGATTACTTTTCTTGATTATAGGTTACTCTTATATCTATGTTTGTAGAACTCAGTTTTTCCAAATTTTCGAACATGTGGAGGATTGTTGGAAAATGTTTTAAAATTTGAATAAGAAATTTAAAATTTAAAGAGGAAGTTTTTGTTGGTTTTAAAACTACCCTAACTACTTTTGGACAATAACCACCTTGTCCAATTCTATAAATAGGCTTCTCCTTTCTCATTTTTAAAGTGAAAAAGATTACTTCCTCTTCTTATTTTTTCTTCCTATTGTTGAGTTCTTAAACACATTAATACATAGTTGTGTCCATTGTTACGGTGAGTGGTAGTGCTGCCATTTTACAGAAGTATTCCGTTCTATCCTAGAAGACAATTGATCCAATACTCATTAGCACCTAAGTGAGGGACCAATATCGTTTTAAGGAGACCGTTTACGGGGCTCGAAAAAAATCAATTTTGCTTTTACTCTTACCACAACAAGGTATATATATATATATATTCTCAATTCTTACAGTATATATATAATTAAGAACGTATCCTCACGTGTCGTATAATTGTATATATATAATTAAGAATGTATCCTACATTTTGAAAAATTTGCGAATAGCGTTGTCAAAACGCGATTCTCTTATCGTGTTTAGGGAACAAGCTGTCATGGGAGATTACTGATTACTTGCAATTACTCACTGAACCCACCCACCTTGCAATATCATATGTATTCATTGCTTGAATTTCTCTCGTTATCTATTTTTAATTATTTCTGATTCCAATTGTAGACTGTACTAGCAATGGGCCAGTGGTCAAAACTTCCAGGAGAACTATTGGATGTCATTGATGAGCATCTCAATTCTCACGAAGATAAAGTTCAAGTTCGTGTTGTTTGTGTGTCTTGGAATTCTCACCTCCAAAGGTACGTATATAGCTTCCGCGATTGCTGATGTTAAATTGGAATTCTCACGAGTTATACAGTCTACTTGAAAGTAATTTTGATCTCTTTTATTTACTCGAGTTACAAGGGAAGTTGTATAAAGGTTCTTCTAATTATGGTTGAGTGGTGGCTACCGACGATTCACTAGCTAAACAAGTCCTGATATATTTGTCATCAATCCTGTGACCAAGGTAAAGATTCAACTTTCACCAAGATACACGTTTCCAGATCTGAAAGAATATAACGTAAATAATGTCGACAACGAGTATACTTTTCTAACACCAAAAGGGCATTATTCAGTGCCGTCAAGTTTTATACATCTACATTTGATAGAGAAGGTGGTCTTGTCCTCATCTCCTTCAAATAAGGATTGTCGATCTAGTCGTAGCTATTTACGCGAAATATGGAAATTTGGCGTGATGTAAGTGTAATGACAACAGCTGGACATCCCTTCAGGCGAATTTCGACCCAACAACAACAGGTTCACCATTGACGGATATTTTATTCTATAAGGGCAAATTGCATGCAATGAATCAACGTGAAATTATGGTCTTTAAAAATATTGGTGGTCCAGATCAAAAAGTAACACAAATTTTACAAACCTCGCCACATTATACTTCTCAAATGTACTTGGTGTAGAGTTCTAGTGGAGAGCTACTAGTGGCCGGGCGGGTTACCGATTATATTGATGAACCTGCAAAGACAACTCCCGCCATTCTAGACTTCAAAAAATATAAATTTGATTCAATTAATTTGAGTTGGATTGAGGTGAAAAATATAGGGGATGGTATGTTGTTTTTGGGATTAAATTCGTCATTGTCATTTTCATCTCGTAAATTTCCTGGATATAAAGGGAATCGTATATATCTATTTTGTGGAGGATTTGATGATTTTTCTTTATAAAGAGAATAAAATAGAAGATTCAAATATAGGCATCCACCGATTTGGAAGATGGAAGTTTTGAGTCATTCTCAGGTTTAAATGTGTTCCTAGATTTCTTTGGCCTCCACCAATTTGGGCATACGATGCTCAATTATGATTAGCTATGATTTGGTTTATAATTAGTTATGATTTAGTAGCATTTGAATTTTACTAATTGCTCTTTTTTTATTTATTATTTTGTGCCTTAGAAACGATTTTGGTTTTAAGGCTCTGGTTATGACCTAGTGCTTATATTATTATTATTATTATTATTATTATTATTTCTTTTACGCATATTTGTTTTCCTCAATTTTTTTGAAACTTTCTGTTTATAGTAGATTCGTAAGTAAATTTCATGGTGCCTCCCGTGTCTCCATTCTTACTAAAATTAATAGGCTTAGATACTTGCATGTTCCAGACTCGATTAGGGTGAGTGCGAGAGACAACTACTCTGGGTTAGGTCCAAGGCAAAAAAGGTTTTAGAATTATTTAGTTCGGGAAATGAGATCCTTCCCTGTATATGCTTTGATACCCTTGAGGTTCATTTAGTTCGCAGATTTGAGCATTCGAAAAAGAAAAGTGTTTCATTTTCTTTATTTGATAAGCATAAATTACGGAAATACTTTCTTGACAAAGGGAAAAATAGGGGTAAAGTCATTCCTCTCAAAACCTATGGGATTGATTTTCCCTTGTTATTTCCCACCATTTATTACAAAAATTTTGGATAACAATACTCCTACCTAAATACTTTCCATACTTTGTCAAACATAAGAAAAGAAACTTGACCCCATGAGAAAAACGATGAAATTGATTTTTCTTCCGTAAATCAAACGAGACTTTGATGTAATAGCACTAGGTTTCTCTCTCTTTAATTTTAAAAAAATAATAATAAATTGGAAGAGAATCCCGCGGGATGAGGATGGGGAATTCCCACGTACCCAAACCTCTAATGATCTTAAAAAAATATATATATCGATATATATAATAATAAAATAAATAGTGATAATGATAATGATATGAATAATAAGACAAAGATGAGAGAAGTCTTGAGAGAAAAAGAAGTGTGAGAGAATCGGAAAGGGGGGGATTTACAAGTGGACCAATAAGTGGGTAAATTGAGAGAAAAAGAAGTGTGAGAGAATAGGAAAGGGGGGTATCTTACTACACACCTCAACTTATTTTTCAACCTCTCACATAAATCAAGTGTTTTTCTTTTCATTTTTTATATTGTAATCAAATGGAGCTTTAATAGTTAAATTTATTAATCTAAAAATGGATGGAATATAACATAGTCATGCAGTATTTTTTATGATATCAAAAATTAAGAATTCAATTATTTTTAGATGTCCCAAATTGAGTATTTTAGCGTTAAATTTACTTAACATCTTTTAATAGTTTTAAAGCGTCTTTTATAAATGTAAAAAAAAAATATTATATATTTGAGCATATCCTATTTATAATTGGTAATGGAGAAATCCAATTTAACATTAATGCAAATTTCATATGGCTATTTATAATTGAAAATGGAGAAATCCAATTTAACATTGATGCAAATGTTAGATGGGTGAATTTGTGTAAAAGTCCAACTTTTTGGATATCCCAAACTGAGTATCATCTTAGTGTTGAATTCATTTATCTTTTAATAGTTTTAATAGTTTAATGGCTTCAGTTTTAAAGCCTCTCTATAAATATAATTTTTTTATATACTTGAGCATATCCTATTTCTAATTGGTAATGGAGAAATCTAATTTAACTTTAATACAACTGTCAGATGGGTGAATTTGTGTAAAAGACAAAATAGAGTCTTAATTTTGTAATTATTAATTTAATAATAGTAGGTTTTTATTTCAAAACTAAATACAAAGTTTTTGAGTGAGAGTGGATATCTTTCTCAAATTTGTGCTTGAAAATTGACTGTAAGTTTAAAAACTTGCAGCGTCTTTCACGCTAGCAAGGTTCTTCTCAATTCATTATCTCTTTCTCTCACTTAGCTATATATATATATATATATTATATATGGAATAGGAAATAAATTAGAGATGGATGGAAAAAAAAAGAGGAAAGAGTAGGATAATGAGAGGGAGATAGTGATAGAATAACCGACAAACCTTAGAAAAATTTCGACAGTCCATGGAGTAAAGAAAAAGGTGAGTATCTTATTGTGAACAACTCATTTTGCGACCCCCGCAAGAATTCTGAATTCTAAGAAAATGAGCACACATACATGCACAAGCATTTCTAGATGCATACATACCAAATACATGTGATACAGGTCAAAAAAGAAAGCCGAAAAGACAGCTGGATAAGAAGTTACGAGAATTACCGGAAGTCACCGGAACCGAAAACCGTTAAACTCCTGAAAACTTGTGAAAGGAGAGTTTCTCATTTTTTATCATTCTCAAACTTTGAGGGTTATTATAAATTTTCACAAGGAGCAACATACTCAAAAATCAGCCCAATCCGATGGCCGGATCTCCAAAAATTCAAAAAATTGAGAGTTTACTTTGAGTAATCACAATATAACTTTCCCAAAGTCCAACTTAACTCAAATTTGGTCAGTAGACAGGGTATATAATGGGGAATAACATACTAAAAAAACAAATCAATCTGATAAGCCATTTTCTGAGAATAAAAAAATTGCGTACGAACACACTCAATAAAGGGCGTGTCCTCCCTCCACACACCTGTGTGTGTCGTGGGGACACAAGCCTTTGGGGCTTATGTCCGTGGACAAACCCCTCCTAGCTGATTTTTCATTTTTTCTCGTTTTGATATTTTCTGACTTCCAAAAATCATGAAATTTTGTGAAGAGTTAGGAAATGTTACTGGGAATAACGTATTAAAAAATCAGCTCGATCCGACGGTCGGATCTTCCGGAATTAAAAAAAAATAGGAATTCGGCTTGAAAAATCAAACGGAGGCTTTCCCAATGTCCAAAAATTTCTGAAATTTAGACATTAGGTAGGTTTTAAAATGGGTAATAACATGTTAAAAAATTAGATCAATCCGATGTTTACTTTGGCCGAAATTGCAAAAAAAAAACGTCACATGTTTAAATCAGGGGTTTGTCCGCGGACACGCCCCCCGTGTCCGCGAACAAACACTTCCAGCCCAACCCATTAATTATTTCACAACTATAAATACACCTGCACTAACCCCATTTGAGGCATGAACCAGCTCTGGGACTTCGGGAACAGTGCTATAAAATAGTATTATATTATTTTTTAGGCTCCCAACTATTTTTTATTTTAATTTAGCTTTAATTTTTTATCTGTCTTTATTTTATCGGTTATAATTAATCAATTGTATGTAAAAAATGATGTTTATCTCATAATTAGTCCAGATTTCACATTTAAAACCCGTTTACAAAACCAAAGGCGTAAAACGAGCTGTAAACCATTTTTAAATATATTTTTATCAGTTAATTTTACAAAGTTTTGGTTTTATTATTTTCGGTTCACGAAAGAATCAATACACGTTTGTATTCGATTTAATCTATAAATCGCAGTGCTTACCTAAATATCTAATATAAGAGTACTAGATTCCTCAATGCCAGTTTAAATTATTAAATTATGATACACTATTGAAGAACGAATCTCAATGATTGCCGGATATCCGATTCCAAATTAAATTAGCTTCCGAAAAATCCTAAATCTTTTCAAAAACACTTGTTTTGTTATTAATTATTGTCAAAAATCATTTTTCAAATCACACACACACACTTATTTCTAAAATTGAAGGGCGAATTATGAAGCACATGGTTTTCATCCCCACCCCAAAATCCCGTTTTCCTAATGTTATGGACCGATACGCGATAACATCAATAAGCATGCAAATGTTTGGTTATAATTCCACGCATATCTTATTTAGAGACCGAAATGGTGAATTGGGTGCCTAACACCTTCCCGATTCGTAACTTAATCCCCAAACCTTCGAATCAACTAGTTTCGCATTAATTGTGTTTAAGAGGTCGTTTAATTCATTAATGTTCCTTTTTTACACAGACTTTTGTTTGTTTTGTAAAACGAAATGGCGACTATGATTCCTTTGCAAATCGTCACTTTTTCTCTATGATAAAACGAACCGTTTTTCAAAATTAAAACTGGAAAACCAGAGGAATCGCCGCCACGAAGGTCGGGCGTCTAAAACGCGGGTTCTCACAGTGGCGACTCTACTGGGGATATTTTAAAAGAATTAGACTCTAAACAAGAGTAGAATATGCGTGGATAATCGTTTCTGCTTGCGTGCTTTTTTATTCGCTCTTAGTTTTAGGATAACATAGATGCGATCTAAGTGGATACCCTGATTCCTTTTCGCTTGCTAATTATTGTTTGAGGAAAATCTTTTCATAATTAAAATTTGCAAGTACTTGAACAAATCTTAAAGCGCTCATCAGAATATACGTCTATAATTGTTATTTTGCACACATACACTATCATCATGCATTATCGCTAGTGTGAAATTATTCAATTCAACCCGAAAATATTGTTTAATGAGTAAGGAGTTGGCTCGTGTGGGTCAACATAAACTGAAAGCTCTTATTTTCACTCTCCTTGGCTAAGTGCCAACCGAGGTATATCGAGTGACGAGAACACTCACATACCTGGGACGTATATCAAAAGGTCTTTGCACGTACTCGCCCTTGGGGTATATAGCAAGACCTAGCTAAATAAGAGGGAGCCTAAACCTTACCCATCAAACCATGCTTGTATATAGGATGCGTCAGCTTAGTACACATGAATTTCTGCATGTTTTCTTGACCATTAGTCGTGAGATTAGTAGTGAACAAAAGGCCTTATCATACATACCAACTTTTGGTTTGGCATGTACGGCCGGTGGCTGTCCAACCCTGCTTGTAGAAATTCCTCATTAATAATCATTAGTGAGAATTTTTCTATCAGTATTTCCATGAAAAACAACTCTAATAGGAGAAAACTTCTCGATTTTAAAAATGTTTTCCAAAAATATTTTCTAAAAATGAGTCATTTTCCAAAAATAATTTTCAAAATCGGAAGGTTATAAGGGCACCCCAGGAATGTATATTTCTACCCTAAACCTGTCCATGGGGCTCTCAAGTTAATGTCGGTATGCTTTCGTCTAAACACCAACAAATGATTTTCGATTTTATTTTCCTGTTAAGTTATAATTTTTCGAGAATTATGCAACTCATGGCAAATATTTATTTTTTCGGTTAATCCCTTATTTCTTTTTCCCCGTTCTTCATCACTCTCAAGTTTTCGTACCGAAACACACTGGCCGGTTGGGCTGGTAGGGATCGCATAGGTAGACTTGCTAGACTGGACTCACCTTTTATAATGCTGCCACGACGTGCTCTCGAATACCACAATGACCAGGTCGAGGTTAATAAAAGATGGGCTAATGATACTGAGGGTCAATAACATGCAGCGAATCTGCCGCCGGGTCCCGTTTTACCCATAAACTCGGAAGCCTTGTCCCCAGAACAGCTTTACCAAATGATACAGGGTATGGCCCAATCTATGAATACCATGACCAACCTACAGAGAGCCACTCAGACCCGTTTCGACAAATTACTAGCCACCCGGGCACCAGTCGAACCAAATCCACCAAAGCCTAGCCCCGCTCATAACCAAGGTCGAGGCCAGCTAATTCCTCCACCTCAGTAAAATATCATACCCATCCCCCCACTACACCAAGGCCTACTAGCACCAGATGTTGTTAGTATGTGGCTCTATCCCGAGCACAATCAACCTCGACAGCACCATAATCCACTCTTCGAAAGGCACGAACCAGATCCGGATATGGAGCAGTACGCTGAATCAGTAGCCGAATAGGACAAATAGAATGAGGTCATCACCTTATTGAAAGAACAAGTGAAAGCGTTGAATTAGAAGGTGACCGATAAGGTTGATGACATAGCCTGATCTCTAAAACCTCTCCCTTTTCCCCGAAGCTAGGCTACCGGTGAGTTTTAAGCTTCCTAGTGTGGAAAAATTCTTGGGAAATAGCCCCCTCATCTACATCTTAAGGCCTATGTCCGTATTATGCAGTTGTATGGGTTGAACGAGGCTTACTTGGCCCAAGGTTTCCACCAGACTCTGACAGGGTTCGCACACAGTTGATTTCTAGGGTTGGAAAAACATAGAGTGGCAGACTGGAAGAATATCGTAAAGGAATTCATGGAACACTACAAGTCGAACGAGGAATTGAAAGTTACTCGTAAGCATCTCAAAATGGCCAACCAGATAGACAAGAAAAGTGTCAGGATTTCATCATGCGCTGGAGGGAATTAGCATCGCAGATGATTGATCGGGTCTCTGAGGAAGAACAATTGGGGTTAATTGTCAAGAATTTTAAACCTGGGATCAAGGGTGACAGGGGGCGACAATACTTTGAGAAATACAAGGCTTTGATGCACGTGGCCAACGAAACCGAAGAGGAGCTTGCAAGAGCCGACGAGGTTCAAAAAGCCTCGTCCAAATACAAGAAATCTACTTCTGCTGTTAATCAAGTGTGGTCCTATCAGAATTCGGGTCCTTACCAACGAACCAATTTTCAGCACCCACGAGAGCAGGGGTTTACACCTGGCCAAGGGTTTGTTAATCAAACTCAGAATACTGGAAAAACTAAAGGTCGACGTTTTGCTTGCCTTCCAGCCTCATTGAGTAAGACTCTAGCCGCACTATAAGAAAGTGGAATCATACAACCATTGACCCCCCGGGCCCTTGCAGAGTCGTGTCCTCCTGATTGGAACACCAATGAACGTTGCGAATATTATCAAGGCCAAGGACACAACACTGACCAATGCATAGCCCTGAGACACGCTATCTAAGATTTGATCGAGGCAGGAAAGATCCCTGCCCTGAGACACCAAATTTTAAATAAGAGAAACTCTAAGCCGAGGTATGCATCATTAATCCAGTTTTCTTGAACCATCTTATAGATAGGGGAAATAGAGAGAGAAAGTGAGCGAATTTGTAAAGGTTAAGGGTAAAATGATGAATTTTCTATCAATATACCCCTTCATTTTATTAATAAAATCGAATCATTTCTCTTGAGTATTCCTAATTCATGATTGCCTCTGCTTAAACTGAATCCATAAACAATATTCTTGAAAGGGCACGGGCAATAAGTCTAAATCGAAGAACATGGACCTGCCATAAACTCGCTGAGGGTGCCGAGGATACACTCATTGAAAGTGCTGAGGGTACACACACTGAAGGTGCCGGGGGTACATGCATTGAGTGTATCGACAAGAAGACCCGAACAGCTCTCCAAAGGCTAGCCTCTTCATGCATCATTCGCACATACTGAGCGTGCCAAGGATTCATGCACTGAGGGTATCGACAAGAAGACCTGAACAACTCTCTAAAGACTAGCCCTGCATTCATCATTCCCACACATTGAGAGTGCCGAGGGTATATACACTGAGGATGCCGAGAGTACACACGCTGAGGGTGCCGAGGGTACACACATTAAGGGTGCCGAGGGTATATGCACCGAGCGTAATAAATGAGAAGACCCAAACGACTCTCCGAGGACTAGCCTCTCTATTTATCATTTACACTGAGGGTGCCCTACCCACACCATCTAGACCTTCTAGTTGCAGAACCATAAACTCTACCTCTGAAAATAGAATTAAGTCAACAAAATCAATCGGTTTAGCAGCTGAAAGCCCTGCCTCTCTCAAAGTTCAAGCCAGCTCATACCCACTCATGAAAATGCAGAACATCGGTGATCCTCCTGAGACTGAGGGTATAAACAAAAGCAGCAACGCACATGGGTTCTGACAAGCTCAAGAATCAAGAAAGAGATAACAACTTGTCAAAACAAAAGCATGACGCTAGATCAACCGAATCCTAAGACGGAAGCACACCATTTCGCCTATTACCAATATCACCTTTCACTCAGTCACTAATTGACCATAAATCAATATTTTCTTTTTTAGTATTACTATATTCTCAAAAAATGATCGGTCTTGCATGCATACATCTACACGTAGATAATTTCAAGTAGAGTAACATACTTCATAAATCAGGCAACTCAAGATTCCCAACCTCTTCAAAACCAAGTTTTCAAAACGATGGTGCAATGATTTAAGAAGTATGCGAATACTTAAAATTTAGGAAAGCATGGCATGAGCATTTGCATAGTGCATACACATGAACATTTGCATAAGTGTAACGTGCACCGGCCCAAGAAGAGATAAGCACCATGCTCCATGACCTGTCAAACAGGCTTCACCACCGCATCTCGGTGTATACCTCAAGGATTAGTCACACTGCCATTGCAACGCTAATTAACGCGCTCCCGATCATTAAGATAAGATCACAAGCCCTCCCAAAGAGACGAATCACTTCACATGTCCTCCCAAAAAGGTAAATCATTTCACAAAGTCTCCTAGAGAGGCGAATCACTTTGCATGTCGTCCCAGAGAGGCGAATCACTTTGCATGTCCTCCCAGAGAGGTAAATCACTTCACAAAGTCTCCTAAAGAGGCGAATCACTTCACATGTCCTCCTAGAGAGGCGAATCACTTCACAAAGTCTCCTAGATAGGCGAATCACTTCACATTTCCTCCCAAAGAGTCGAATCACATCACAAATCCTCCCAGAGAAGCAAATCACTTCACAAGTCCTTTGTACAGGCAAATCAAATCCCAAGCCCTTTTTACAGGCACCAATCCAAAGCCCTTTCTACAGGCACCAACCCAAGCCCCTTTTACAGGTGTAGACACCCCAATTTGCGACCCCCACAAGAACCCTTATATATATATATATTTAATCATTCTCAATTTTTAAACTTAAGTTTTGATTTTGGTAGTTTGGCATTTTTTAGGCTTATTTTGCATTTTCCTTGTTTTTGCCCACTTTTTATCCCACAATGGATAGGAGTGAAAAGTGAGGCCTTGGGTTTCCTTATCAATAAGGGCCCAAGGCTTGTAGTTTAAGGAGAGCAAAATGAGAAGGATCATGTAAGAGCTTTTTTAGCCATTGAACCCCCCATAATTCTCATTAGTATAAAATTCTCCTACTCTTTTATTAGAGATGTCGAAAATTATGCTCTAGTCAATTTTATTAGGTTCTTAGAAAATAAGAATCTTTTCAGTATAAAAGTTTATACCCAGAGTGTCAGTCTTTGCCAACGCTGGAGTCCTGTCCGTTTCTCTCGTATTTATATTATCGTCGGGAAGGTAATCTTTTGACCTTTTCTTTTATTTAAGTTTATTATTATTATTATTATTATTATTATTATTATTATTATTATTATTATTATTATTATTATTATTATTATTATTATATGCATACTTGTCTTATTTTAATTAAGTTTATCATATGCGTACTTGTCTTATTTTAATTAAGCTTATTATGTGCGTACTTGTTTTAAGTTTATTATATATGTCTTTATTTTATTAAAGTTTATTATCTAGACTTGTTTAATTAAAGTTTATTATATATACGTACTTATTTATTTTCTCGGAAGTATTATAAGTGAGTAGGGAGTTGGCTTGTTTGGGCCAACATAAACCGAAAGCATTTACTTCCACTATCATCCGACTCTTTCTTTTAATTAAGTTTATTATATGCATACTTGTTTATTATTTTAATTGAGTTTATTACTTGTTTAACTTTAAAGGTCTATTTTTTATATTAAAAACTCCCATAGAATTCACATTGAGTCTGGAACTCACCCACGCACTAGAGCACCATACCAGATGGGTTTGTCGCACGACAAACCCAATGCAAATACAATTGTCGCACAACAAACCCATCTGTCGCACGACAATCCCCCCCAACCACCAACCAACCACCTTCTGACACATCAGTCTGTCAGAACCATCACTTCAGCCGTTTGTCGCCCGACATATGTATATGTCGCGCGACACTTGCCCTTTCTGGAGGAATGTCGTGCGACAATCTTCCCCGAGCACTATAAATAGGCCAACACCCCCATGGGTTCTGGGCAGCCATTCCCTACCATAGAGGACACGCTTCTAACACCAAAATCCATATTTCTCTCTTACATTTCTAATCTTTAAGCCTTCTTCGGAAGCATCTTTGATAATATTTATTTCCGCAAGAGTTTCGGATCTAATCTTGGCACCCGGAGTGCCACCTTCTAGAGTCAGACCACTGGAAATATTTCTAAGAGGAAAGCTGATATTCGTCGGAGGTCTTCTCTGCCATATTATATTTTCTCTCTCTTATTCTTATTATTATCGTCGGGAAGGTAACTAAAGTCTCTTCTAATAATTAAATAATACATCTACATACTGGTTTTATTGTACTTGTTTAATTCTTATGTAAACTTACTGTATATACATACTTGTTATTTTCGGAAGTATTATAAGTGAGTAGGGAGTTGGCTTGCTTGGGCCAACACAAACCGAAAGCATTTACTTCTACCCTCCTGTTTTCGATTTCGATTAAGTTTATTATTTGTAGACTCTTTTTATCTGTTGCTCTGTCCACTTTCTAGCTGGATAAACTTATTGTCAAGTTACTGATATTATGTCGTTTTCAAACAAAACAACTTAATAAAATCATTTGTAAAACCAGAAGAAGTAAGACCATTTATCATCCGGCTAAAACCAAGTTTTCAAAACCCAGATTGATAAAGCTTACTTAGGAATTAAACTCAGATGTATTCTGTCTTCCGTATAGACTGTAATGTATCTGATACACTCTCCTCAAGAGTTTAATTCCATATCAAATCAATTCCGATAAGATCCGATCTTTTCTAAATTAAACAAACGAGATAATTGATATTGTTATCTGAGGAAACAATACCGAATCACTCTCATTTCAAAATTGATAAGATAAACTTTTATCACTAGTAATCAGATTTCGATAAAACCAACACATCGGATCACGGAATACAAGGTTTTCATCATTTTCCCGTTTTTCCCAAAATCAGGTTTTCATTAGTTATTTCCAGAAAGCAGTAGAATATTAGTAAAAGCATCCAAGTTTTTCAACATAGAATAAACATATAAGACCACTAGAGACCGAAAGGGCGGAACGGGTGCTTAACACCTTCCCAATCCGTAACATAGTTCCCGAACCCTATAGAATACTGGTTTCGTAGACAAACGTGTAAAAAAGGCTTATCTGTAGCCTTTCCTCTTATACAACTATTTTGTCCGTTTTCTCGTAAAACGTACTGGCAACTCTGAACGAACCCTCTTGCATCTAGAAATAGGATAGAAGGACACTCGATATGAATTATCAACACATAGAAGCAAATGGAACAACGGAATCCTTTCTGATGTTTCAGACTCCCAAACCAAAGGCTGAGAACCTAGGGTCATATTTGCGGATTCTCACAGTGGCGACTCTGTAGGGGACCATAAGAAAACTAGGCTCTTATATTTTGACTTTTTGTTTTTGAATATGTTGATATACATGTTTTTACTGCTTTCCCTACTTGCCCCCTGACGTGGCGCCTGGATTTTATTGTTGACTTGACCTAGAGGCGCAGTAGAGTCCATTCATTTACATAGACATATGTCTAGGATTTTCCCTACTTGTTAAATTGAATGTGAATAAATTTTTTTCCAATAAAAATGGCGTTTTTAAAATACACCTCTAAGATAAGATATTTACAATTAAACCTTTCGAAAACTCTTGTTTTCACGCACATCACTATTCATGCATGGTTCTTACGAGTGTGATTTTTACCCCAAACCTCCGAAAGTATTATAAGTGAGTACGGAGTTGGCTTGCTTGGGCCAACATAAATTGAAAGTATTTACTTCCACTCTCCTTGGCCAAGTACGCCCTCGAGGTATATCGAGTGACGAGAACACTCACGTACTCGGGAAGTATATCAAAAGATTCTTGCACGTACCCGCCCCTGGGGTATATCGCGAGGTCTTGCTAAATAGGAGGGAGCCTGAAACCTTCACCTTGCCTTACACCTGCGTTGCATATAAGAAGAGTCAAGATTAGAACACTTTTATCATTTATTTGTCAACCATGAGGAGTTGTACCACATCGGGCCTTGTCATATGTATCTCCCAGATATTGACAAGTACGGCCGGAGGCTGACCAACCTCCGTTGTAAAAATTTACAACGAGATCAGCTCATTGTGACTTTCCTAGTACATCTCCCATGAAAAGCAGCTCAAGAGGAGAGATATTCTCAATTTTCATAAAATCAAAATATGAGTTTTTTTAAAAAATCGAGATAAATAGGATAATCCAAGGAGCAGTTTGCTGCCTACCCTAAACTCCCACCGGGAATTCACTCAAATTGTTATTAACGTGTCTTTAAGAACACCCGAAACTTGGTTTTCTTTGTTTTTCTTTCTCCGTGATTTCTCTTGGCAGAAATGAATCACAGCTTAGTCTTCCTTTATCTTCGCTATATCTACAGCCCTACGACTACAGTCTAGAAGGTTGGGCAGGAAGAGACTACACCGGTAGATTAGTTCGACCGAGCACTCCGACTATGTCAGTTTCAAATTCGAATGACTCAGAAATCCGAACAGTCCATCCGAATTTAACAGAGGTACCAAGGGCTCCGCCCACCCTAGAAGAAATGCATCGCCTATTGATAACCGTTAGCCAAAGCCTAGCCAGCATCACTACTGAGCAACAGAACACTCGGGCCCGAATAGAAGAATGGTCAGCCGAACGAACTGCACCGACAGGTTTTGAACGATCGCTTCCAAACCAAGATATGAATCAGGGGCAGGCCACACGCACACAAGTGTTAAATTTACAAAGTAACCATCGGAGCCAGGAAGCAGAAATGGCTCGACAAGTGCCACCTTCAAATCGGGGAACCCTTCCACAACAAACAATTCCCATCCAGCCCGATCCCAATAACCAGGTCCAATAGGCCCCAGATTCTAGCCCCAACTATCAACAACAAGAATAACCCATTATATGGCCGCAGCCACAAGGCCCACTAGGCGTAGCCTACCTCGAACAACCACAGCAACATATGGCCGCAGCCACAAGGCCCTTTAAAAGAATTTTCCGATCTGAACAGACTCCGAGCAGCATATGGAGAATCAGTAATAACAAGAGAACAGCCAGAAGAGCTATCCAGAGAGAGTGAATAATTGAAGAAACTGAAGGAGCAGATGCAAATTCTTCAAAGAGGGATTTCGTCAATAAAATGGGCCGACGAGATCAGAGACATGAATGCGTTCTCCCTCTACCTCGAGGCAAGACTACCACAGGGGTTCACGCTTCCATCTATTACTAAGTTCACCGGCACAACCCTCCCGAAAACACATCTACAATCATATATTCGATCCATGCAAGTATTTGGCTGTGGAGAACCCGAGTTGGCCCAAGCATTTCATATGACTCTCACGGGGGCAGCCCTGAGATGGTTTTTTGATTTAGAGAGGCACCGCAAAAAAACTTGGGGGATATCATCAAGGAATTCATGTCTAAATACGGGTCTAATGAAGAGTTAGAAGTCATCCGTAAACACTTAGAGATGGCCAAACAGGGTGAGAAAGAGAGCTTCAGTGATTTTGTTACCCGTTGGAGAGAAATAGCATCCCAGATGTCCAAACGACCAGACGAAGAGGAGCAGTTAGAGATAATTCAGAAAAACTTCACTCCGGCTGTATTGACTTGTATGGGAAAGCACGTGTTCCCACATTTTCGAGCACTTTTAAGCATGGGATCCCAAGTAGAAGAAGAGTTAACCAGGAAAGCAGAAACCGAAATAAGGAAAGCCTCGTATACCAAAAAGAGCACGGCCACCCCCGTTGTAAACCAGCTAAGCTCTTATTCGTACCAGCAAAACCCCTTTCAGCAGCAACAACCCCAATTAATGTGGCCTATACAAGCCGAAACCTCCAATTCATATCAACCCAAGAAAAATATAAAATTCAGCAACTTCCCCACAACCCTAACCAAAAGTTTTGAACTGCTACGAAATGCGGGCCTGGTTACCCCACTCAACCCTCGTCCTCCACCAAATCCCGTCCCTTATTCTTGGATGATGAACGAGAACTGTTTATACCACCAAGCTGTGGGCCATGACACAGATAGATGTCTATCCCTCCGACACATCATCCAAGATCTAATCGAAGAAGGAACAATCCCCGCACCAGGTGGATCAAATATGGCCAACAACCCGCTAAAGTGAGTTAGCATCGCTAAATGAGAAACGGTAGAAGGCAGTGTATCGTCATTATGGGGCCTTTAAAATTAAAAAGTGAAGACTTGGGGTATTTGTGAGAACAATGTAGTTTTGAGAAAGATTAGAGAAGCCAACAAGAGATCCGAGAAAAAAGTTCAGAACTTAGCCATACATCGTTAAAAAAATCAACGCAAGGGGAGCCGTAATAATCACAAATATAGATGGTCAGATGCTACATTCAAGAAATATTATTATTAAAGCAATAGCATGTAATCCAGAACTACGTAAACCTGAGCCCCAACTCACTTTTGTTTATGGAGGAAATACCACGGGGAACGTAGGCAACCTGAGAAGTTACTTCAGGCCCGGTTTAATTATTATAAAGACTTTTTTGTTTCATAAAGAGAACAATTTTTCAAACTTCATAAGCAGTGGTTTAGAACACCAAACAATCAGTACATTTGCTATCTAAACACTCAATTTTAGCCTTGGAAAAAAACCACATCATATCCTCAGCCACCAGTGCAACTCGAGCTTCATTCATGCCTCATAGGGCTTTGAGCCCACGAACCGAAACCATTACATTAAATAAGGGATGACAATCAGATCTTCCACCACCAATTGCCAGATTGAACGAATGATGTCAGCATGGAGGGGCTAAGAAAAGCCAAACTGTGCATAGTTGAATTACCGAGTCAGCTGTCCATGCCACATACACTCCACATATAGGGAAGTATAGGGAGTGGTAAACTTGAGTTCCGAGGGTACCAGGGCATCTCGAGCTTTGATAGAAGAAATGTCAACATTTGTGCAGTAAGATGACTTGGTTTTTACATAGATAAAAAAGTAAGTGTGGGGATGAAGGAAGGAAAAGAAGTGTATTTATCGGAGAAATCGTGCACTTGTACTCATAGTTTATCATGTAACAAACCTTGCTACAAATACATTTCTCCAACATACGGATTCATTTCTGCCAAAAAATCACTTTTTTGTGCTACTCACTTAATTCCTTTCACTTTTGCAGGGGCCTGATGGTCATTTTTATTACGTCATTATAGGCATATTTCACATCAGCATGTTTAACCGCGTATTTTCTTACTCCATATTACACCTAGGGGTACTTTTATGGGTAAAAAACCTGAGTGTATTCTTTGTATATATGCGAGGTATGTAGATAAAAGAGTATTATTATGTGATCAATGAAACCCGAGCGTATGAGAGATGTATAAATAAGAGGGTGATTTTTATAAACCTGGGGGTACTTTTGTGTAAATTATGTGAGTTATAAGAGGGAAAAATTATGTAATTTTCAAAACCTGAAGGTATTTTTTGTAAGAGTATATAAAAGGGTAATTTTGTGTGAAATAATAAAACCTGAGGGTATTTTTATGAGAGATAAAATAAAAGATGAGGATATTTTAATAAGAGGGTGATTTTTATAAACCTGAGGGTACTTTAGTGTAATTATGAGAGTTATATAATTATAGGATAAAATTATGTAATTTTCAAAAACCTGAGGGTACTTTGGGTAATTTCGAGAGTTATGAGATTTATAGGATAAAATTATGTAATTTTGTAAAACCTGAGGGTACTTTGGGTAATTACGAGAGTTATGGGATTTATAGGATAAAATTATGTAATTTTTAAAACCTGACGGTACTTTGGATAATTACGAGAGTTATGGAATTTATAGGATAAAACTATATAATTTTCAAAAACCTTAGGGTATTTTGGGTAATTACGAGAGTTATGGGAATTATAGGATAAAATTATGTAATTTTGTAAAACCTGAGGATACTTTAGGTAATTACGAGAGTTATGGGATTTATAGGATAAAATTATGTAATTTCTAAACCCTGAGGGTACTTTGGGTAATTACGAGAGTTATAGGATTTATAGGATAAACTATATAATTTTCAAAAACCTGAGGGTACTTTGGGTAATTACGAGAGTTATGGGAATTATAGGATAAAATTATGTAATTTTCAAAAACCTGAGGGTACTTTAGTGTAATTATGCAAGTTATATAATAAGAGGGTAAAATTATGTAATTTTTAAAACCTAAGGGTACTTTGGATAATTACAAGAGTTATGAGATTTATAGGATAAAATTATGTAATTTTCAAAAACTTGAGGGTACTTTGGGTAATTACGAGAGTTATGGGAATTATAGGATAAAATTATGTAATTTTCAAAACCTGAGGATACGTTGGGTAATTATGAGAGTTATAGGAATTATGTATTAACCTAAGTGCATACTTTATGAGAGTTTTTAAGGTTTGAAAGGTAAAAGTATGTAAGTTCCAAAAATCGGATGTTACTGTTGAGATGATTATGTGAATTAAATGAATGTTTGTTTAAACATACAGGAAACTACGAATCAAGATCAACGAAACAGCATGGGAAGTATCCTTAAGCCTACGAGCAATAGTTTTACATATCAAAGTTATCAAACATTGTTAAAACACCACTTCACTAATACATGCATAACGTACATTATCTTTAAATAGATCACCAAACATAACCATGCACATTCTTAGCACATACCACATCCTAGTATGCCACATCGCAGTCACGATCTACCCTATCATCCTTGTAATTAGCATGGGAACTACATCGTAGAACACCCTGAGTATCCAGATACGGGAAAACTCGAGAAAAGAGAAGCTAGAGAGAGAATATGAGAATGGGAAGAATAGAGCCCGCTTGTGGGACAAAACCTACTCCATTGAACTATCGCATGACTAATCCTATCTCAAAAATTGGCATTTTTTGGTAGGGGGACTTCAAGGTAGTTTTTCTTGACCTTTGTGTAGAAAAAACACACACACGCACGATAATATCCAATGCAAGATTCTAAGTCATTTCTTCAAAATCACTAGAGAGCACAACCTGCAAAGAAATCTCTGATCTCTAGAGGGTTGAAAACCAGCAATAAGAATGAGAAAATGTCAGAATAAGATGGGAATAGAAAAAATTGAAAGAGTAGAAAAAAGAAAAATCCCGCATGAGCTCCCAGAGTGAACGAGAGGAACAGAAATGTAGAGTGGCAGGTTGTGAGAATCCGCAAATGCGACCCCCGGGTCTCGTCCCCGTTTGGTTGGGCGTCTAAAACGTCGGAACGGATTCTGTCGTTTCATTTGCTGGAGTTATTTTCGTTGATTGATTCATATCATGTGTCCCTATGTTCTATTTCTAGATGCAAGATGGTTCGTTCAGAGTCGCCAGTACGTTTTACGAGAAAAACGGACAAAAAATTTGTGTAAGAGGAAAGGCTATAGATAAGCCTTTCTTTACACGTTTGTCTACGAAACCAGGATTCTATAGGGCTCGGAAACTATATTACGGTTTGGGAAGGTGTTAAGCACCCATTCCACCCTTTCGGTCTTTAGTGGTCTTTTATATGTTTATTCTATGTTGAAAAACTTGGATGCTTTTACCGACAGTCTACTACTTTCTAAGTAAAGACCCTAATTCTTTGGGAAAAAGGGAAAAAGGGGTGAAGACCTTTGTGTTCCGAGATCCGATGTTTCGTTTTGAGAAATGCAAATACAAGTGACAAAAAATCATTTTTCTTTAGAGAGGGAGTTTCCCGTATTATTTCTCGGATAATGACGGTTTTCTCGGGTTTTGACTTGTTTTGAAAAAGTTTGGATCTTTTAGGGGAACTAATTCAATATGGAATTGGAACTCTTGAGAGGGGTTCTCCCGGACGTATCACAATCTATGAAACAGATAGGATAAACTGGGTTTTTAATTCCTAAGTAAGTTTTACCGGTCCGGGTTTTGAAAACAGGATTTTATCCGGATGGTAATGCACTTACTCTTCTGGTTTTGCAAATGGTTTTATCAGGGTCTTTTGTGTTGAAAACGATAGACTATTTGTAACTTGGACATAAGTTTATTCAAATAAAATGTGGACAAAACAACAGAAATGAAACAAGTACACAGATATTTAATGTTAAATACTAGAAGAGACTTTCTTTACCTTCCCGACGAGAATAATAATAAGAAAGAAAATATAATCCGGCGGAGATCGAGATTTCCGGCGATAATGATCTTTTCCTTCTTCAGATATTTTTCGAGAATTCGATTCCAAAAACGGGACACCTCGAGTGTCGAGGATAGATTCGATAATTCTTCGAAAATAAGATGATAATAGAAAATGCTTAATGAAAGACTAGAAAATCAGATTTTAGGCTTAGGATTCTCCAATCTTAAGTTGCTGCCTTGAACCCTTAGGGGTGTTGGCCTATTTATACTGCTCGGGGAGGATTGTCGCGCGACATTTCCCAAAAAGGGGCATATGTCGTGCGACATACTGATATGTCACGCGACAATGTGTCCAATGTCGCGCGACAAACGGCTGAAGTGATATTTCTGACAGACTGATATGTCAGAGAGTGGATGGTCTAGTGTCAGGAGTGATTGTCGCGCGACATAGTGGTGGTTGTCACGCAACATATCCATTTGTCGTGCGACAATCTCTCTTAAAAATAGGTTTGTTGGCCAACAAAACCTTTCAGGGTAGTTTCGGGTGCTCGGGTGGGTCCCGGGCCCCAAAACAGTAGTTCTCAAAGGTCGTTAGGGTTCTTGCGGGAGTCACGGATCGGGGTGTCTACAGACCCTCTCGACTCAAGTTTCTTGCTTGCAAGGAATTGAGGCGACTGGAAGAGATCATGATCCATGGCTCCCGCATGAACTCTAAAGGAGTGTATATGCACAAAGTGCTCGTGAGTGCCTCCCGAGAGGGCTTTTGTGTTTGGTTTTGCCTACAGAGAGGGCTTGTGTTACCTCTTTGCCTCTCTCAAGGACTTTTGTTTGCTCCACTCGCCTCAGATGGGAGGACTACCATTGCGCCTCAGGTGGGAGGACTACCGTGTGCCTCACTGAGAGGGCTTCGCCTCAGGTGGGAGGACTACCATTGCTACACTGTGCCTCTCTGGGAGGGCTTTTGATCTTCTCGCCTCAGGTGGGAGGACTACCATGTGCCTATCTGGGAGGGCTTCTCCTCAGGTGGGAGGACTACCGTGTGCCTCTCTGGGAGGGCTACGCCTCAGGTGGGAGGACTATCATTGCTACATTGTGCCTCTATGAGAGGGCTTTTGATCTTCTCGCCTCAAGTGGGAGGACTACCGTGTGCCTCTCTGGGAGGGCTTCGCCTCAGGTGGGAGGACTACCATTGCGCCTCAGGTGGGAGGACTCTTTGATCTGAAAATAAGGAAGAAAATTTGCCTCTGGGAGGTCTTTGTGAGTATCTCGCCTCTGGCGAGGGCTTGTGTTTGTGTTTTGCCTCCGCAAAGGGCTTGTGTTTGTGTTCTCTTCTTAATCGCTATCTCTCTTAGACTGCTAGAGTGAGCGAGAGAAAACTTAGTGAGGGTGAAAAGAGCTTCTCGAGGTCTAATCTATCTCCGGATATCCGTTTTCCTATATCTTTCTGAACTTTACTCTCATGTTTCCCTCGAGTGAAGATACTTCTCTCAGAAGGCAGTTTTCGAATTTCTTTTGCTCTCCGCAGAGTGATGGTCCGAGTTTTTCCAAACCATCTCTTCTGTTTCGTGCTGAAAAGAAAATTTGTATGAAAGTTCAATATATGATCTCTGTTTTCTTCTTAGTTTTCTCTCTTGGTGGGCCCACATCGTAATCTATTTTTCGATACCCTTATTTCTTCCTCTTTTGGGAAAGACTTTTCCTGGCCTTCTCTGTTTTTGACCAGGAGTCTTTTCATCCCTTTGTCGTGATCAGGAGCCTTACTCACCCAAAACGAAGCCCTGAGCCGGTTTTGGCTTAGCTGTCACTTTTGGTGTGGCTCTCCCTGTCACTCTGCAATTCTGTTTCTCTCGCTCGCTTTGGGCGCTCATGCGGGTTTTTTTTTCTCTTTTCTACTATTTCAATTTTTTCTATCCCCGTCTTATTTTTGATATTCTGCTTTTTCTTATTGATGGACTTGGTCCTTTCTGGGAGATCAGATACTACTTTATCTGTTTCTATTTGTTCTCACATTTTTGGAGAGATGATTTGGAAGCCTTCCTCGAATTTTCATCCTGGGTGTGCGGTTTTTAGTAATTTTTTTTTTTTCGAAAACTGCTTCTCTAGAGTACCCCTGCAAGAGATAAAATAAGACAAAGGCCAAAAAATCAGGGGATGAGATGGGTTTGTCGCGCAACACTTCGGTGTCTGGCTCTTTGTCGCGCGACAATGTGGCCATTTGTCGCGCGACAAACTGCCCCACTATATAAGCCCCTTGCTGAGCTCATTCCACCTCATTCTCTTATTTCTCTTTCTCTCTCTAGCTCTCCTTCTTTCTTCTCTCAAGCGCGGAAGCCCTGCCGCTTTTTCGATTTTTCCGACTTTTCTCGCTCATTCACTCATACTCTCATGGATCCCGCATAGCCCGATAGATTAGAGGGTGACCAGGAGGAGGTCACTTTTACTGACGCTCAGGGCGTCCTTCGGTGTAGTCCTCATCATGACGATTGGGAGGACCTCGACTGGTATGGAGAGGATGGCGTGGACCGCGGTCGGGCGGTTATTTATCGAGATATTACCCTGGCTGCTCCGGTCCCGGATGTTCCGTGGCTCCCGATGGAGCCTGCTTCTCACGAGATTCGTCGACGGTCTCTGGTATGTCTTCTTTTTGCTTTTTTTATCTGTTCTATTATTTCTGTCGTTTCCTGCATGTATTTCGACAAATGTTAGTATGCATGTCTGTTTTTAGAAATAACGTCCGATTTAGCGAACACATACTTTTACTTGTGATACCCTTTAGGTTCCTTTAGAAAATTACACAATGTACCCCTATAACTCTATAACTCTTATAATTATACCAATAATTACATATTTTATCCTTATAACCCTATAACTCTCATAATTACACCAAAATACCCTTAGGTTTGGAAATTTACATAATTTATCCTTATAACCCTATAACTCTCATAATTACACCAAAGTACCCTCAGGTTTGGAAAATTACATAGTTTACCCTTATAACCTTATAACTCTCATAATTACACCAAAGTACCCTCAGGTTTGGAAAATTACATAGTTTACCCTTGTAACCCTACAATTCTCATAATTACACCAAAATACCCTCAGGTTTGGAAAATTACATAATTTACCCTTATAACCCTATAACTCTCATAATTACACAAAAATACCCTCAAGTTTGGAAAATTACATAGTTTACCCTTATAACCCTATAACTCTCATAATTACACCATAATACCCTCAGGTTTGGAAAATTACATAATTTACCCTATAACTCTCATAATTACACCAAAATACCCTCAGGTTTGGAAAATTACATAATTTACCCTTATAACCCTATAACTCTCATAATTACACTAAAGTACCCTCAGGTTTGGAAAATTACATAGTTTACCCTATAATTCTCATAATTATACCAAAATACCCTCAGGTTTGGAAAATTACATGATTTACCCTTGTAACCCTATAACTCTCATAATTACACCAAAGTACCCTCAGGTTTGGAAAATTACATAATTTATCCTTATAACCCTATAACTCTCATAATTACACCAAAATACCCTCAGGTTTGGAAAATTACATAATTTACCCTTATAACCCTATAACTCTCATAATTACACCAAAATACCCTCAGGTTTGGAAAATTACATAATTTACCCTTATAACCCTATAACTCTCATAATTACACCAAAGTACCCTCAGGTTTGGAAAATTACATAATTTACCCTTATAACCCTATAACTCTCATAATTACACCAAAGTACTCTCCTAATCCTGTACTCGTTCTTTTTTTCTGCAGTGGGTTGGCCGCGGTTGGGGTTCCCCCAACACCATTTCTTTAGAGTGGCGACAGGCACCGGCCCCTGTCCAGGAGTTGCTTCTTGCTACTCCTTTTGGCTCTCTCTTTGATGCCCTCCCGGAGCGGGTATCTAGGGTAGTTGTGTTGGTGTCACCTCTGGCCTGTCACTGGTGGGACACCACTCATACTTTTCACTGGAGCTGGGGGGAGATGACGATGACCCCCCTTGACCTGTTTGCTCTGACCGGGATTCCTTCAGGGGGTCCCTATACAGATCGATGTCCCCTTGCGTCTGATAGCAGAGGGCATTGTTGGTGCATTAGGATGGTTTCCGGAGCGACGGAGTTCTGGTGATACGATTCCTCGGGCCGTCTTGGTTACCCGGCTAGCCACGGAGAGAGCCAGATTAGTTGCCTCAGGAGCGCCGATGACCCGTCAGGAGGCGCGCCAGTATGCCCGCGTCCTTCTTCTGCTGACGTTCCATGATTTGTTCGAGGCCCGTGGGGGGGACACGGCCCATCTCTGGTGGCTGCCCTATCTTCGGGATTTTAGCATTATGTTCGACTATGATTGGGGTGGTTTTATCCTTGCCGTCCTCTATGACGCTATGGATCAGGTTTCTCGCCACCTAGCCTTGAACCTTAAGGGCTTTTCTCTGCTGTGGGAGGTATATACTTTTATTCCCTTAACTTTGTTCTAGTTCATTTACTTTTTACCTATTTGATTATTGCTGATACTTTTCATATTTCTTCTTCAGAGTTGGTTTGTGGCGTATACCCGTTTGGGACGCGCCCAGGTGGATCTCCTCGTCAAGAACGAGGATCAGTTTCCTTTTCTCCGCCGATTCATCGCAGGGAACTACAGGGCTCCCTATGTATACCGGACTCGAGAGACCGGTGCTATTGCCTTCCATGACCTGCTGGAGGAGCAGGTAAATATTTTAGTATTCTTTCTTTTCAAGAAATAAATGGTAGATAGAATATAAATAACTGAAACAAAATTTTGTTCTCTTTGTAGATTGAGTGGGCCCCCTGGGGTGATCTGGGTCTTCATTTTGGATATGGTTGTGCTTTGACCGCCTCGAGGACCAGGCGACTGATTAGGGATGAGTATGGCCTTCACTTTTACTTAGGCGAGAGAGTTATTCGCCAGCACACACCGGCCCAGTGGCCTCGAGTTCCACTATTTCCCCCAGTTCTGATGAGGCGGACGGGCGAGATTGATCCCGTGACGGTGCAGGCCTTGGTGGACGGTCTTGGCTTTCAGACGTTCACTGAAGAGGGAGACTACGCCGCTTTCGCTACCCGTTACTTGATGAGGGAGCTGAAGGGGACTCAGGGACGGGTCTTCTACGAGAGATATCGGGCATTGGGAGGTGATCCCCATTATATACGAGGACACACCCATCTAGCCAGGACGATCCCGGGTCACCTGCCCCCTGTCCCTGATCAGAGGGACAATGTCTTGGACTCCGAGGATGAGGATCCAGAGGGTGAGAGGGACATTCCTGCCGCTGTCGAAGGTGGTGACAGGTCAGGGGGTGAGGGCGGTGATACGACAGCGGCTCCGGAGCAGCCACCCCAGACGACACCCGCGGAGGAGCGGCGTGCTGAGGGTTTTGAGTTCCCCACTGGCCCTTCCGTGTCTCCGGAGGTCCTCTTTGACGCTGTCGAGGCTGCTGAGGGGAGAGCGGGTTTTTTTGAGGTCTTGGGAGCCTGCGGACCTTGGGGCGGATTACGAGCAGTTCGGGCGGACCCCTCCTGCTGTGGCGACTACTCCTTCTAGTGGGGTCCCGCCTTTGAGGGCGATAGCCATGGTGGATTCTCTCGGTGTCCGTACCTACGCCACGCTGACTCCCCTTCCGACGACTGCTATGGGGCCTCCAGCCCGATCTCCAGGTTTCGGGGGTTTTTCATCTCGGCCTTCCCTGTTCCCGATCCGCGAGGAGGGGGGGTCTACTTCCGTTGATGCTCCGGTGGGGCCATCCATTCCTTGGGTAGATCTACCCCCGTTCCCTAGAGACATTTCTTATGTCGGCGCTGGTTTGCGTCGATACACGGTCCCCGAGTATCCTCTTCCTGAGGATACTTTTGACTACTTGGGGGGTCGCCCTGGTGACGAGGTACTTTTTTCACCTTCTCTTGTCTTTAACTGTGCTTATTTATTCTCTTGACTATGTTGATTCTCTTGTCTTATGTCTTTTTTCAGCGGGTGAGTGTACGGGTGGCGGATCTGCGAACTTGGCACGCCCAATACCTATACAGCTGGAACTTGCTCCAGTACGTCGGTCGAGACCCTCCAGCTTATATACGTGACTACCAGAGGGCCATCGACGTTTCTTTGCTGCCGGACGATCCTCTGACTTCTTCTCGTGCCCGGACGGAGTCTCGGAGGAGTAGCAGTCGGACCTCCAGGCGTTCGCGGTCGTCGGTGATCCGTCCTACGGCTCCTGTTCAGTCGACGAGGCCTTCTCAGGCGGCAGTCCCTCCTGTTCAGGGTGTCCCAGTGGTTGATCTTACTCCCGATGAGGGCTCGAGTGAGAGTGGGAGCGTGTCAAAACGCTTTCGAGTATATTGGTTTTTTCTCTTTCTGCATTTTTGTTAGTTTGGACAGATATGTATTTATTTTTTAGATGTGCTTTAGACAGATTATGTAGTTTTTGAAAAATGTTCTTTTATTATATTTTATGAAAATCTTTATTTGTGTCTGATGATATATACTATTATTCTCTGTCTGTGAAAGATATATATTCACATATATATATATATGAGTCAGTGATTTAGAAGCCATACCTTGTAGTGTAGTGACATTTAGGTTTTCTGCAAAAAGAACAAAGTGAAAACAAGAATGCATCCAGAAATGTTTCTTTTGGCAAGAATGCCTCTTATGTGAAAGGAAAACAAAAATAGGGTGGCCCTAAGTGGGTTTGTCGCGCGACAATCCCTCCTGGGCATGGGTTTGTCGCGCGACAAACAAGCACAGGACTCTCTTTTTTGCTATAAATACACCCATCTTCCTTCTTTCATCCCCACACCTTTCCAAAATGTCTTCTTATCGCACAAAATCTGATTTTTCTTACTTTAATGCCCGAGATGCTCTGATATCTTCTGAAAATGGTCTGAATTTTGGTGCATTTAGCCCTTTAGCGGGCTGGCGTCATCGTCCCGTCAATTTTTCCTTTCTGTTAGGTGCTTTGCATTTCTAAAGTCCTGCGAACCATCTCTTCCTCTTTGGACTAGATGAGCTCTGTCCGACTTATGAGGAGTTCTCCTGGCTGTTGCGTTCTGACGTTCGTCTCCCGATGGCCGTTCCCATGGAAGAAATCGGTCCCCGAGACATGCTAATTGCTCTGTTAGCCATTCCCCAGGCAGCCTATGATGGTTTTATTACCGACGGACTCCTTGACCTCCATAAAATGGTGAGGTTCTTTCATTGTTACGAAGATAGAGCCTCTTATGGCGTGGGGCGTACTGCGGCGGCCTTGATCTGCCTTGTCTCTGATATGTTACTAGTGACGGGTTCTTCCCACGTTGATCCGACTATTCTGAGTTTGATATATCATGCTAGAAATGGAGAGTCCATAGTGCCTATTGTTCTTGCAGAGACTCTGAACGGCCTAGACGATATTCAAAGGGGGGCTTCGCCCTTTTTTAGGGGAAGTCCGCGCTTGCTATATATGTGGCTGTTGGAGCATTTTTGATCGGTGGGCTTCAACGGGGTTCGACTCGACAATTCAACTCATTTCTTCCATCGTCCCCTCTTTGGTGCTTTGACCATGTCTTCCTCTGATTGGTCGGTGTGGTTTTCGGAGAATTTTCGTGCCATTCGGTGGAACATCCCCTGGTGGAAGTTGAGGGCGATGGTGCTTAGTACTGGGGGTCAGAACTATGTTAGGCTCCGTGGGCTCTGGTTCACCTCCTTTTATCTCCCAGGACGTCTTCTTCGGCAGTTCAACGTTCCTCAGGACATTCCCCTTGGTCTAAACAATTTCTCCTCTGAATCTAAGTTTGTGACCCAACATGTTTCTTTATCGGTAGAGAGGATGTGGCGTGCTCGACTGACTCGTCAATTCAACTATGCCCATTTCGGTATTACCCGGCCCTCCAGGCTGACTTATCCGCTCTCGTTGAGGGTCTCTGGAAGGAGAGCTGATTGATGATCCTTTCCAAATGGAGTGGTTCCGGTTCATGGATTCTGCATCCACAGAGGAGAACATTGTTTTTGCGTACCAGATCCTGGACGAGGCTCGTATTGATTTGTCCACTGAGGACCTAGTGTGGCCAACCCCTAGGGATTAGTTTCTTCTTTGTACACTGTACCTCCTTTGTAACTTCCGGTGTTCTGAACCACTTTCTAATAATATATGAAGGACTATTTTATGGGAAATAAATTTTTTTTACAAAGTTAAAACCGGGCCTGAAGTCACTTCTCAGGTTGCCTACGTTCCCCTTTTGATTTTTACAAAGAACAAAAGTTTGAGTTGGGGCTCAGGTTTACGTAGTTCTTATCTACACATGTTTATGCCTATTGATAATACTTCTTCAGTCGGTCCATGTTGACTGGTGAATGTAGTAACTGTCCATCTAAGTCAGCGAGTATAGCGGCACCCCCCGTATTAATCTCTTTGACGATATAAGGCCCTGTCCACTTTTGCCCAAACTTTCTCCTTGGATCTCTGGCTGGCTCTCGAATTTCTTTCAATAAGATGTCGTTCTTATTGATACCCCAAATTTTTACTTTCTGGTTAAATGCTCGAGCGATTCTCTTCTGATACCCTTGGTGGTGGTATGCGGCTTTCAATCTCTTCTCATTCAGTAGGGCTAGCTCGTTATGACGTGCCTAGACCCACTCTAGTTCATTGACTTGATTTTCTAGCATTACCCTGAGAGAGGGGACCTCTAACTCAACAGGCAGGACTGCTTCCATTCCGTATGTAAGAGAGAACGGGGTTGCCCCGGTGGAGACCCTCTCAGTGGTGCGGTATCCCCACAATGCATATGGTAATTTCTCTGGCCAGCCCCGGTAGGTGTCGGTCATTTTGCTTAGGATATTCTTCAAATTCTTGTTGGCGGCCTCCGCTGCGCCATTGGTTTGTGGCCTGTATGGCGAAGATATGTGTCGGGTAATACCGTATTCTTCCATGACGGAATTAGCCTCCCCCTCGAAGTGAGTGCCGTTGTCTGAGATGATCTCGTGTGGGACCCCATACCGGCAGATGATGTTCCGTCGGATGAATTGGGCAACCTTTCTGGCGTCAAGGGTTTGGAAAGACTCGGCTTCTACCCATTTGGTGAAGTAGTCGATGGCCACTAATATGAATTCATGGCCGTTGCTGGCTTTGGGTGAAATCTTTCCGATGATGTTGATTCCCCAGGTTGCAAATGGCCAGGGAGCAGTCATGTTGTACAACTCTTTCGGAGGCAGTTTTTGAGATTTAGCATGAATCTGGCATTTGTGACAATGGCGTACGTGGTTAACGCAGTCGTTCTGTAGGGTAGACCAGTAATAGCCTTGACTGATGATCTTGTGGGCAAGTGTATGGCCGCTCATGTGAGGCCCACAATCGCCCCCATGTATCTGATCCATCATTTTGAAGGACTCTTTTTCTGTCAGACATTGGAGATGGGTCCCGTCGTAGTTCCTCTTGTATAGCCTACCGGCACAAAGTATGAACCCTGATGCTAATCTCCTGAGTGTGACCCGTGTCTTCTTGTCTGTTTGCTCGGGATACTAGTGATTTTTCAACAGGTTCCAGATATCGTAAAACCAAGTGGTTGAGTCCCCATTCTCTCCATTCTCTACCTCAAGGGCCATGCAGTGTGCTGGTTCGGATTTCTTTTGCACAGTAAGAGTTATTTCTTCCATCCCCTCTGGGATATCTATCATAGATGCCAGGGTTGCTAGTGCATCAGCAAAACTGTTCTGTGACCTGGGGACATAGTAAAATTCTGCATGCTCAAATCTTCCTGCGACATCACCCAGTCGAGCGAGGTAAGGGACTAATTTCTCATCTCTGATCTTCCATTCCTTCAGAACTTGGTGGACCACTAATGCTGAATCTCCGTATACTTATATTCTTTTTATACCTTTTTGGAGTGCGATCTCTAACCCGATAATGTAGGCTTCGTATTCGGCCATGTTGTTGGTGCAGAAAAAGTCTAGACGATATGATACCGGGGAGTGAGTTTGGTCTGGAAAGACTAACAGGATGCCTATCCCGTTCCCGTTTCGGTTGGCGGCCCCGTCGAAGTACAACCTCCAATCTTCATCGGTCTTGACATTCATTATAGTTTTGTCTGGGAATTCGGCTTCTTCTAGCATGTCCCCTAATATCGGATTGTGGGCCAGGTAATCAGCTATGATCTTGCCTTTGACTACCTTCTGGGTTACGTAGGTGATGTCAAATTCGGAGAGTAAGAATAACCATTTTGCCATACGGTTCGAGAGAGCTGGTTTCTCGAAAAGGTATTTTAACGAATCAATTCGTGATGCTAGGATGACCGGGAAAGTCAGCATGTAATGTCGTAATTTCTGCGTTACCCAGACGAGAGCAATGCATGATTTCTCCAAAGGCGTGTAGTTTATCTCAAATGGGGACAATTTCTTGCTGATGTAGTAGATGGCCTGCTCTTTCTGTGTATCGGTCAGGTGTTGGGCTAGCATGGCTCCTGCAGCTGAATCAATGACGGTCAGGTATAGGATTAGTGGTAGTCCGGTCTGTGGTGGGGCTAAAACTGGGGGTTGGAGAGGTAATTCTTAATTCTGTCAAAAGCCTCTTGGCACTGCTCGTCCCATTCTCCTGGTGAAGACTTCCTCAGGAGTTTGAAGATGGGTTCGCAAGTTTGAGTAAGCTGAGAGATGAACCTGCTGATGTACTGCAAATTTCCTAAAAATCCTCGGACCTCTTTCTCGGTACGAGGCTGGGGCATGTCTTGGATAGCTCAAACTTTGGCAGGGTCTACCTCGATCCCCTTCTTACTGACGACATATCCCATGAGTTTTCCTTTGGTTACCCCGAACACACATTTTTGCGGATTGAGTCTCATTTGATACTGGCGGAGTCGGTCAAAGAAGGCTCGCAAGGCTGGTACATGGCCTTCCCTCTCCTTCGACTTGATTATCATGCCATCCACATACACCTCTACCTCTTTGTGAATCATATCGTGGAAGATAGCTGTTGCTGCCCTCTGATACGTTGCTCTGGCATTCTTCAGCCCGAATGGCATAACGGTGTAGCAGTACGTTCCCCATGGTGTGATAAACGTTGTTTTCTCTTGGTGATCCAGATGCATTTTGATCTGATTATATCCGGCGAAACCATCTACGAATGACTTCAGGGCATGGTTGGCGGTGTTATCCACTATCAAATCAATGTTGGGCAATGGGAAATCATCTTTTGGGCAGGCTTTATTGAGATTTCGATAATCCACACACATGCGAACTTTCTCATTTGCTTTTGGGACGGGTACAATGTTGGCTAACCATGAAGGGTACTCGATCACTCGCAAGAACCCCACACTCAGTTGTTTCATCACTTCTTCTTTTACTTTCAGGGACCATTCAGGCGTAAGTTTTCTCAACTTCTGCTTGACGGGCCTAAACTCATTCAGAGTTTGTGTGAATTCTTCTCTTTCTGTCTCATTTAGACTTGCCCTAATACGGACCTCTTTTCTTTCCTCCTCCGTCCCGAGGTTAACCATAAGATTATCTCCTTCCTCGCTCTGTATATGCTGCTCCTCCCGTTCGGGGTGTTCGTTTAGTTTCTCCAACTCCATATAAGCAATTACAGAATTAAAATCAACATGATAACGCAAAATAGAGTTTTCTTCATTGATAATAGTGTTTACAGGTATAAGTTTAAAAAGTAAATCTAGGAGTGACTCCTCCCTAGCCCTACCCTCACTCTTATCTCTCACCCTTACAATTTCGCTCTTTCCCCCTTTGTAATTTGGATCAGTGTGTATCAAGTGTACAGGGTCGTCTCCTGGCTCATCGTCCCCTAGAGCCATGATGTCGAAGAGATCTCCGATCATTTCTTCCTCTTCCTCTTCTTTGTCTTTATTTTCTTCCCTCGACCCGATCGTTAGTTTGGTAGAGAAATTATGCACAATGTTTTCCTTGATAAAAAGGTCCTCTTCATAGAAGATTTCCCATCCTGGAAGGTTCTCTCCGTCGCTATTTCTCCAGGGCTCTTGAAAGCCGCACAAGGGGAAGTCCTCTCATTCTTTGACGAAAAACCCATTTAGAGAGCTAAAGCTCGGATACTGATGCCCTCGAATTCTTTTCTCTTAGTCGTCTTCTTTGGTATGCTGGTGTGAACACCCCAATCCACGACTCTCGTGTGAACTTGATTTTCATACAAGCAAGCATTTATGCATCAAATCATGAATCATCATACATGTAGAAAGACTGATAGGAAAGACTCCAATTTTGGACGCGTTGGGAGTCTAAGATAACCCTTGTTGCCTCTTCGCCCAACCGTACGGCTACCCGCCCAACCGTACGGCTACCTGCCAACCGTACGGTTGGCACATGCTAACTGCAACCCCTAGCCGCACGCCCAACCGTACGGCTACCTGCCAACCGTACGGCTGGCACACCCCTGTCGCACGCCCCAGCCGCATCCCATGCAGCTACCCCTGCGGTTGGCCTTTTTTGGAGCGTTTTTGGCGGAAATGTTGCTATAAATAAGACCCTTGGGATCCCATTTTGGGATCATCAACATTCAATAGTATTTTTGGTAAGTATGAGCTTTGTCAAAGTTTTGAGAAAATCATTTTTAGAGAAATTCTGAGAGAGAATGCTAGTGAGAGGAAGTTAGTGAGAGAAAGCTTTAGAGAGAGAAAGTTCTAGAGAGAGAAGGAAGGCAAGGCAAGGCTCTCCTATCTTCTCCAAGCGCAGCAGGTATAACTTTCTACAACTTCTCTAAATTTCGGTATTGCATTTTTAATACAAAAAATTAGATAACTTGCAAGGAAGTTCACTGTTTTCTAAACTAGTCCATTCTAAGTTTTTACAAGAAAACTAAAATCTGTTTTGACACGTTTTCAAAACCAACAAAAACAAAAACAGTTTCCAAAATAAAGGAACTACGAGACTCTGATTTCATTCTACGAATGAATATGTAGGCGCTCGCAAAGCTCGAGTCTGATTTCAAAAATATTGTTTTAAACTAAATTTATCCGGAAAGGATTATTCTGAAAACAATTCGAACTACTTGCAAGATATCTAAAATAGGAATTAGATGCATGATCCATTAAGAGACCGAAAGGGCGAATTGGGTGCCTAACACCTTCCCAATTCGTAACGTAGTTCCCGAACCCTAACAAAGTCAATTTTCAAAATAAATCTCTGGTTTCAAACGTATGAAAGATAATTCGTCTTCGAATTGTCCTTCGTACGATCTTTTGTTTGTTTTCTCGTAAAACAAACTGGCGACTCTACAAAATACGTTTTTTTAAAGAAAACCGAGAACGAGGACTTCTATTTCTTCTCGGGTCGCGCGGGCCCGGATTCTCACAGCTGGTACCCTAAACCCTCTTTTTCGTGCCTCATTACTGGCTCTAAGGCCTGGAGTAATCCTGGCTGTCCCATTCCTATACTGGCCCCGGGTAAGTACTTCATCATTCTCAGCATATTGGTGATCTTGGTGCTGAGACCGGGGATATTATCAGGGGGTAGGTACTTTATTTTCTGGGTGGTGAGAGTTTGTACTTGAGGCTCGTAAGAAAAGCCTCCCAGCTGTATACTCTGGCTCCTGATGCCTAATACGGGTAACTCCAGATCCACCAAGGTCCTTTCAGGATCTCCTTGGATGGTGATTACATTCCCTTCGAATGGTATCTTGATCTTCTGGTGTAAGGAGGAGGGGAGTGCCCCTATGTTGTGTAGCCATGCTCTTCCTAACAGGAGGCTAAAACTGGAGAAAATGTCTATGATTTGAAAGTCGGCCGGAAAATTTTCGGGACCGACCATGAGATCAAGCCTTAGAGAACCCAGAACGGCCCTCCTGGTGTTGTCATAGGCTCTAACAGTCATAGCTGATGGGGAAAGTTCTAAGTCTAAGATACCCAGACATCTGGCGGTCTTCAGGGGGCAGACGTTTTTGGTTGACCCGTTGTCAATGAGGACTTGTGGAAGGATTTTCCCTCAGGTCCGGACGGTGATATGGAGGGCCAAGCTGTGTTTCCTCCCCAATGGAGACAAGTCTTCATCTAAAAATGACAGACTTCTTTGGACTGTGAGTGACCCGATCATGTTTGGCAGTTGTTCGGGTGTGGAGTCTGGTGATATGACGGCCTCGTCTAGAAGTTTGATGAAGGCGGTCCTGTGAGGTTTGGAGGCAAGCAAGAGGCCCCAAATGGTGATGTGTGCCTGGGATTTCTTCAACTGCTCAAGTACTCGATTTTCTCCTATTTTCTTAGGAGGTGGTGATTTCTCGGCATCCATCGGTGGTGGCTGGTATACCCTTCCTGAACGGGTGATTTGTTGGATCCAAAGGGATGCTGGGTCTGATCCCTCTGAAGTTTCTGATGACTCTGGCTCTGTCAACCAACTGAAAGTCCCAGGGGAGGTTTCTGTCATACAGATTGTTTCCTTAGGGGGGCCTCGGGGTTTCCATGGTTGTTTTTTCTTCTCCTGGGTCCATCCTATCCCAGATTTTCTGGGATTGGTTTTGATTGTAAGTGGCTGTGAGATCCCCTGATTTGCCTTTCCTAAACCTTGCCCGGGAAGAAAGTTCATTTTAGTCATCCATTGGTCGATTATCGGATTGAGGCATGGTGCCACTTGAGCCTTTGCTGGCAACACAACGAGAGCTTTATGGGCTGGGTCATCTCGAATGAGCCCTACGGGATCGAAGCCTTCCTCATTAGTGGTCAAGGCGTTAATTCCCGCAGGTGGAGCGTGGTTAGAAAGGGGGTTGTTAGTAACATTGGGCCCGCCGGGTGCGGGAATGGTACCAGCCTCGATCAAGTCTTGAATACGATGGCGAAGGGCCAAACAGCGCTCTGTGTCATGGCCTGCAGCTTGATGGTACGCACAATTCTCATTCGTTTTCCAGGTGTGGGGAATAGGGTTTGGTGGAGGACGCGGGTTGAGTGGAGTGATCAGTCCGGCTTTTCGGAGCAGTTCCAAGCTTTTAACCAGGGTAGTGGAAAAGGTGCAGAAGTTTCTCCTTCTTTTGTCCTCGGTGCTCGAAGGGCCTCCTTGTGCGGGCCAACTCATCGGTGGTGACTGCTGAGGCTGTTGAAAGGGGTTCTGTTGATATGGGTAAGAGCTTAGTTGATTCACGGCTGGGGTGGCCGTCTTTCTCCTGGTGTATGAGGCTTTCTTGGTATCAGTCTCTGCCTTCTTGGCCAATTTTTCCTCTACTTGCGACCCCATGCTCAACAGGGTTCTGGAGTGCGGGAATACATGCTTTCCCATGCAACTTAGTACAGCTGGTATGAAATTCTTCTGTATTATTTCCAACTGTTCTTCTTCATCGGGCCGTTTGGACATTTGGGAGGCCATCTCTCTCCAGCGGGTGACGAAGTCGCTGAAGCTCTCCTTCTCGCCTTGCTTGGCCATTTCTAGGTATTTACGGGTAATTTTCAAGTCCTCATTGGACCCGTACTTGGTCATGAATTCTTTGACGATATCTCCCCAAGTCTTCGTGTGATGTCTCTCTAGATCAAAAAACCATCTTAGGGCGGCCCTCGTGAGAGTCATATGAAAGGCCTGAGCCAGCTCCGACTCTCCACAGCCGGATATCTGCATGGATCTGATGTAGGATTGGAGATGGGTTTTAGGAGGTGTGGTTCTTGTGAATTTGGTAATGGAAAGAAGCTTGAAACCCTGGGGTAATTTTGCTTCTGGGTAGAAGGAGAAGGCATTCATATCCGTAATCTCGTCTGCCCCTTTTATTAGAGAGACCCCTCTTTGCAGAATTTTCATCTGCTCTTTCAGTTTCTTCATTTTTTCACTTTCCCTTGACACCTCGTCGGGCTGTTCCCAAGCTATAACCGATTCTACATACACTTCCCGAAGTTGGTTGATGTCTGGATACTCATTAGGGAGGGCTATTGGGGCCGGTGGTGGAATAGGTCTTGCGGGGACTTGTGGCCATGGCTGGTATTGTGGATCAAGGCCTTGCTGAGGTTGTGGCCAGATGATGGGTGGCTCTTGTTGTTGATAAGTGGGTCCTGAATCTGGGGCCTATTGATTCTGATTGTTGGGGTCGGTTTGAATGGGACCAGCTATGATAGGACCTGTTTGGGGTGGATTGGTTCCTTGGACTGGGGGAAGTACTTGTGAAGATTGCCCTTGGTTTGGATCTCGATTCGGCGGTAGTCGTTCAAACCCTGGTGGTGCGGCCCGTTCGGCTGACAATTCTTCTACTCGGACTCGGGTATTCTGTTACTCTTTTGTGAGGCTTGCCAAATTCATGCAGACGGTCATTAGCAAACGGTGCATCTCGGCTAAAGTTGGCTGAACTGCAGACGCCTCGGCTAGGTTCTGATCTGTCTCTTGATTCTCGTGTTCATCGGCCATTTCGGGTGTGCTTGGTCTCACTAGTCTTCCGGTTTGATCTCGACCGGCCCAACCTTCCAGACTGTCGTTGTTTACGGCTGTAGACGAAATCACGTGGCGAAGATGAAGGAAGACCATGATGCGACTCGATTTTTGCCAAAAGAACCACTAAAAATTACCGAGAAAAGCCTCGGATTTTAAAAAGGTGTTGTAAAGTAAGCCATAAGGTGGTACATCCCCGATGGCTATTTGACAAGTGTTTTAGCCGACTCAATCTTACATGCAGCGCAAGTGTACGAACGATTAAGGCTTCAGGCTCCCTCCTATTTGGCAAGACCTTGCGATATACCCCAAGGGCGGGTACGTGCAAGAGCCTTTTGATATACTTACCGGGTACGTGAGTGTTCTCGTCACTCGATATACCTCGGGGGCGTACTTGGCCAAGGAGAGTGGAAGTCAATGCTTTCGGTTTATGTTGGCCCAAGCAAGCCAACTCCCTACTCACTTATAATACTTCCGAGGGTTTGGGGTGAATTCACACTCATAAAACCAATGCATGTTTTTGTGAAAGTGCGTGCAAAGTTCGAAAGATTGGTTTCACAAATATCATTATCTTTATTACGTATTTTTGAAAAACTCTCATTTTTAGAAAAAGGCTTCTTCTCAATCGATTAACATAAGTACGGAAAGCAGTAAAAGCAAGTATTCAAAAGATAAACAAAAGTCCACATATAAGATCATAGTCTTCTGACAGTCCCCAGCAGAGTCGCCACTGTGAGAATCCGCAAATGCGACCCCCGGGTCTCGTCCCCGTTTGGTTGGGCGTCTGAAATGTCGGAACGGATTCCGTCTTTTCATTTGCTGGAGTTATTTTTGTTGATCGATTCATATCATGTGTCCCTATGTTCTATTTCTAGATCCAAGAGGGTTCGTTCAAAGTCGCCAGTACGTTTTACGAGAAAAACAGACAAAAAAAGTTGTGTAAGAGGAAAGGCTACAGATAAGCCTTTCTTTACACGTTTGTCTACGAAACCAGGATTCTATAGGGGTCGGAAACTATATTACGGTTTGGGAAGGTGTTAAGCACCCATTCCGCCCTTTCGGTCTCTAGTGGTCTTTTATATGTTTATTCTATATTGAAAAACTTGGATGCTTTTACCGACAGTCTACTACTTTCTAAGTAAAGACCCTAATTCTTTGGGAAAAAGGGAAAAAGGGGTGAAGACCTTTGTGTTCCGAGATCCGATGTTTCGTTTTGAGAAATGCAAATACAAGTGACAAAAAATCATTTTTCTTTAGAGAGGGAGTTTCCCGTATTATTTCTTGGATAATGACGGTTTTCTCGGGTTTTGACTTATTTTGGAAAAGTTTGGATCTTTTAGTGGAACTAATTCAATATGGAATTGGAACTCTTGAGAGGGGTTCTCCCGGACGTATCACAATCTATGAAACAGATAGGATAAACTGGGTTTTTAATTCCTAAGTAAGTTTTACCGGTCCGGGTTTTGAAAACAGGATTTTATCCGGATGGTAATGCACTTACTCTTCTAGTTTTGCAAATGGTTTTATCAGGGTCTTTTGTGTTGAAAAAGATAGACTATTTGTAACTTGGCCATAAGTTTATTCAAATAAAACGTGGACAAAACAACAGAAATGAAACAAGTACACAGATATTTAATGTTAAATACTAGAAGAGACTTTCTTTACCTTCCCGACGAGAATAATAATAAGAAAGAAAATATAATCCGGCGGAGAGATTTCCGGCGATAATGATCTTTTCCTTCTTCAGATATTTTTCGAGAATTCGATTCCAAAAACGGGACACCTCGAGTGTCGAGGATAGATTCGATAATTCTTCGGAAATAAGATGATAATAGAAAATGCTTAATGAAAGACTAGAAAATCAGATTTTAGGCTTAGGATTCTCCAATCTTAAGTTGCTGCCTTGAACCCTTGGGGGGTGTTGGCCTATTTATACTGCTCGGGGAGGATTGTCGCGCGACATTTCCCAAAAAGGGGAATATGTCGTGCGACATACTGATATGTCGCGCGACAATGTGTCAAATGTCGCGCGACAATGTGTTAAATGTCGCGCGACAAACGGCTGAAGTGATGTTTCTGACAGACTGATATGTCAGAGAGTGGATGGTTTGGTGTCAGGAGTGATTGTCGCACGACATAGTGGGGGTTGTCGTGCGACATATCCATTTGTCGTGCGACAATCTCTCTTAAAAATAGGTTTGTTGGCGAACAAAACCTTTCGGGGTATTTTCGGGTGCTCGGGTGGGTCCCGGGCCCCAAAACAGTAGTTCTCGAAGGTCGTTAGGGTTCTTGCGGGGGTCACAGATCGGGGTGTCTACACAAGGAGAGCCACACCAAGAGTGACAGCTAGGCCAAACCGGCTCAGGGCTTCTTCTTGGGTGAGTAAGGCTCCTGATCACGCCAAATGGGAAAAGAAGCTCTTGACCAAAAACAGAAAAGGCAAGAAATGCTTCCCCGAACGAGTGAGAAATAAGGACATCGAAAAATAGAAAATGATATGGGCCCACACTTTTCTCTGAATATCCAACGAATATTACGAGATCAGAGATTTCTATAAGAAGATTCCTTTCTCGACTAGATAAAAGAAGGAATGACTTATAAATGAGCAAAAGATTGAGTCATAACTACACATGAACTACGAGGGTTGAGAAAATCCATCTTGGAAACTACTTTTTTGTAATAAAATGACTTACAAAAACAAGTTTTCAATAATTTTTCAGAGGATGGAGAACTTTTCAATTTAGATAAACTTCCAACAAGCTCTTTTCTCCTCAGAGAATTCTCTCTCTTTCCCTTGTCATCAGATGATCGAAGTTGCTAGCACAAAGAATATGATTCCTCAGCATATCACACAAGCCCTCTCCGGAGGCAATCCATTCACATAAGCCCTTTTTACAAGCAAAACATCACTCAGAAGCCCTTTTTAGGCGAAAGTCCTTTCCGGTGGCAATCCATTCACATAAGCCCTTTCTACAGGCAAAACATCACTCACAAGTCCTTTCTACAGGCGAAAGTCCTTTCCGGAGGCAATCCATTCACATAATCCATTTTTACAGGCAAAACATCACTCACAAGTCCTTTCTACAGGCGAAAGTCCTTTCCGGAGGCAATCCATTCACATAAGCCCTTTCTACAGGCAAAACATCACTCACAAGCCCTTTTTAGGCGAAAGTCCTTTTCAAAGGCAATCCATTCACATAAGCCCTTTCTACAGGCAAAACATCACCCACAAGTCCTTTCCACAGGCACAAGCCCTCTCCGGAGGCAAACCATTCACATAAGCCCTCTCTACAGGCAAAACATCACTCACAAGCCCTTTTTAGGCGAAAGCCCTCTTCGGAGGCAAACCATTCACATAAGCCCTTTCTACAGGCAAAACATCACTCACAAGTCCTTTCTACATGCAAAAGCCCTCTCCGGAGGCAATCCATGACAAAGCCCTCTCCGAAGGTAATCCATGACAAAGCCTTCCCTAGAGGCAACTCTTGTTCTTTCTTTTTTTTTACGGATCAAGTCCTCGTAGAGAGGTAAGTAGAGCAATGGTAGTCCTCCCATTTGAGGCGAGAAGATCAAGTCCTCTCAGAGAGGTAGTGGAGCAAGGGTAGTCCTCCCATCTGAGGCGAGTGGAGCAAATCAAGCCATCCAGAGAGGCAATAAGGTAACAAAAGCCCTTTTCAGAGGTAGTGTAAGTCATTTATACAGGCACAAGCCCTCTCCGGAGGCAAACCAATCACAAGCCCTCTCCAGAGGCACTCACAAGCACTTCTGCATGCATACACTCTCTTAGGGTTCTTGTGGGAGCCACAAATTGAAGTCTCTTCCAGTCGCCTCAATTCCTGGCAAGCA
Source organism: Lonicera japonica (assembly GCA_021464415.1). NCBI lineage: Eukaryota > Viridiplantae > Streptophyta > Magnoliopsida > Dipsacales > Caprifoliaceae > Lonicera > Lonicera japonica. The sequence goes on along the minus strand of CM038466.1, from coordinate 32,158,090 downwards.
AGGAGCTTAAGTCGAGAGGGTCTGTAGACACCCAAATTTGCGACCCCCACAAGAACCCCTATATATATATTTAGTCATTCTCCATTTTTAAGCTTAAGTTTTAATTTTGGTAGTTTGGCATTTTTTAGGCTTATTTTGCATTTTCCATATTTTTGCCCACTTTTTATCCCACATTGGATGGGAGTGAAAAGTGAGGCCTTGGGTTTCCTTATAAATAAGGGCCCAAGGCTTGTAGTTTAAAGGTCTATTTTCTATATTAGAAACTCCCATAGAATTCGCATCGAGTCCGGAACTCACCCACGCACTAGAGCACCATACCAGATGGGTTTGTCGCACGACAAACCCAATGCAAATACAATTGTCGCACGACAAACCCATCTGTCGCACGACAAACCTTGTCATGTCACACGACAATCCCCCCCAACCACCGACCAACCACCTTCTGACACATCAGTCTGTCAAAACCATCACTTCAGTCGTTTGTCGCCCGACATATGTATATGTCGCGCGACACTTGCCCTTTCTGGAGGAATGTCGCATGACAATCTTCCCCGGGTCTCAATCCCTCGTTGGTGGGCGTCTGAAACGTCGGAAAGGATTCCGTTGTTCCATTTGCTTCTATGTGTTGATAATTCATATCGGGTGTCCCTCTATCCTATTTCTAGATGCAAGAGGGTTCGTTCAGAGTCGCCAGTACGTTTTACGAGAAAACGGACAAAATAGTTGTGTAAGAGGAAAGGCTACAGGTAAGCCTTTCTTTACACGTTTGTCTACGAAACCAGGATTCTATAGAGTTCGGGAACTATATTACGGTTTGGGAAGGTGTTAAGCACCCATTCCGCCCTTTCGGTCTCTAGTGGTTTTATATGTTTACTCTATGTTGGAAAACTTGGATGCTTTTACTGATATTCTACTGCTTTCTGGAAATAACTAATGAAAACCTGATTTTCGAGCGCGTTAGGAATCTACCACAACTATGTCGCCACTTCGCTTACTAGGACGGGGATCGACCTGCCCGGTCAGGTCGCGGGGTGCGGGGCAGCGCCCCGTTAGAAAAATCGAGTTTTAAACAAGTCTACAATAAAACTAATATACAAATATCTTATTTAATTACTAGAAGAGACTTTAGTTACCTTCCCGACGATATATATAAGAATAAGAGAGAGAAAATATAATACGGCAGAGAAGACCTCCGGCGAATATTAGCTTTTCCTCTTAGAAATATTTCCAGCGGTCTGACTCTAGAAGGTGGTACACCGGGTGCCAAGATTAGATCCGAGACTCTTGCGGAAATAAATGTTATCGCAGATGCTTCCGGGGAAGGCTTAAAGATTAGAAAATATGAGAGAGAATAAGGAATTTTAGTATAGAAATTGTGGCGAGAAGTTGCCGTCTAGAACCCATGGGGGTGTTGGCCTATTTATACTGCTCGGGAGAGATTGTCGCGCGACATTTCCTTAAAAAAGGAGAATGTCGCGCGACATTGTGATATGTCGCGCGACATACGGGAATGTCGCGCGACAAACGGCTGAAGTGATGGTTCTGACAGATTGATGTGTCAGAAAGTGGTTGGTCTGGTGCAGAGGGGGAATGTCGTGCGACATAGTGGAATTGTCGCGCGACATATCAGGGATTGTCGCGCGACAATGTGATATGTCGTGCGACAATCTCTCTAAAAAACAAGTTTGTCGGGCGACAAACCCTCCTAGTGTAGTACCGGGTCCTCGGGTGGGTCCCGGACCCAAAATAGTAGTTCTCGGAGGTCGTTAGGGTTCTTGCGGGGGTCACGGATCGGGGTGTCTACAGACCCTCTCGACTCAAGCTCCTTGCTTGCAAGGACTTGAGGCGACTGGAAGATACTTCGATTTGTGGCTCCCGCAAGAACCCTAAAAGAGTGTGCGTATGAAAGAAGTGCTTGTGAGTGCCTCCGGAGAGGGCTTGTGCCTGTAGGAAGGACTTACTCTGCCTCTGAAGAGGGCTTTCGTTACCTCGTTGCCCTTTTTTTTTAGATGGCTTGATTTGCTCTACTTGCCTCAGATGGGAGGACTACCATGCGTGCCTCTCTGGGAGGGCTTAACCTCAGGTGGGAGGACTACCAATGTGTGCCTCTCTGGGAGGGCTTAACCTCAGGTGGGAGGACTACCATTTGCCTCACGGGGAGGGCTTAACCTCAGGTGGGAGGACTACCAATGTGTGCCTCTCTGGGAGGGCTTAACCTCAGGTGGGAGGACTACCATGCGTGCCTCTCTGGGAGGGCTTTTGATCTGAAAAGAGAAAGAAAATTGCCTCTGGGGAGGGCTTTTGTGAGTAATTTTGCCTCTGGCGAGGGCTTGTGTTTTGTGATTTGCCTCTAGAGAGGGCTTGTGCCAATAGAAAGGACTTGTGAGTGATGTTTTGCCTATAGAAAGGGCTTATGTAAATGGATGCCTCCGGAAAGGACTTTCGCCTACAAAGGGCTTAGTGATTGGTTTGCCTCCGCAGAGGGCTTATGTGAATGGATTGCCTCCAAAGAGGGCTTGTGCCTGTAAAAAGGACTTGTGAATGATGTTTTGCCTGTAGAAAGGGCTTATGTGAATGGATGCCTCCGGAAAGGACTTTCGCCTAAAAAGGGCTTAGTGATTGATTTGCCTCCGCAGAGGGCTTATGTGAATGGATTGCCTCCAAAGAGGGCTTGTGCCTGTAGAAAGGACTTGTGAGTGATGTTTTGCCTGTAGAAAGGGCTTATGTGAATGGATGCCTCCGGAAAGGACTTTCGCCTAAAAAAGGGCTTAGTGATTGGATTGCCTCCGCAGAGGGCTTATGTGAATGGATTGCCTCCAAAGAGGGCTTGTGCCTGTAGAAAGGACTTGTGAGTGATGTTTTGCCTGTAGAAAGGGCTTATGTGAATGGATGCCTCCGGAAAGGACTTTCGCCTAAAAAAGGGCTTAGTGATTGGATTGCCTCCGCAGAGGGCTTATGTGAATGGATTGCCTCCAAAGAGGGCTTGTGCCTGTAGAAAGGACTTGTGAGTGATGTTTTGCCTGTAGAAAGGGCTTATGTGAATGGATGCCTCCGGAAAGGACTTTCGCCTAAAAAAGGGCTTAGTGATTGGATTGCCTCCGCAGAGGGCTTATGTGAATGGATTGCCTCCAAAGAGGGCTTGTGCCTGTAGAAAGGACTTGTGAATGATGTTTTGCCTGTAGAAAAGGCTTATGTGAATGGATGCCTCCGGAAAGGACTTCGATGTGTGGGTGCCTCGAGAAGAGGGCTTCGTGTGCGTAAGTGCCTCGAGAAGAGGGCTTGTGTTTGCGTGGGTGCCTCGAAAAGAGGCTTGGTTCTCTATAGTGGCAACTGATGAGAAGCTAAAGAGAGAGGTCTCTAGAGGAGAAAAGAGCTCATTTGGTAGTTTATATACCCATTCTAAAAGTTTTGCTTTCTCTGGGAAATTTTGAAAACTTTGTTTTGTAAGTTATTTTATTCCGAAAGAGGAGTTTTCATGATGGATTTCTCAATTCTTGTACTTCGTGCGTAGCAATGGTTCAACCGTTTGCTTGTTTCTAAGTCGTTTCTGATTTCATCAAGCTGAGAAGGAAATCTGTTTTGAAGGAGTCTCTGATCTCTTTGATGTTCATTTGGCCAATCTTTGAGGCATTTTTGCAGGCCCACATCGTTTTCTGTTTTTCGATGTCCTTATTTCTCCCTTGTTCGGGGAAGCTTTTCCTGCCTTTTCTGTTTTTGGTCAGGAGCTTCTTTTTCCGTTTGGCGTGATCAGGAGCCTTACTCACCCAAGACGAAGCCCTGAGCCGGTTTGGCCTAGCTGTCACTCTTGGTGTGGCTCTCCCTGCCACTCTATACAATTCTGTTTCTCTCGCTCACTCTGGGCGCTCATGCGGGATTTTTCTCTTTTCTACTCTTTCAATTTTTTCTATTCCCGTCTTATCTGGTATTTTCTCATTCTCATTTGCTAGATTTCAGTCTTCTAGAGATCAGAGATTTCTTTGTAGGCTGTTTGCTCTCGCGATTTGAAGAAACGACTTAGAATATGGCATTTGATATTATCGTGCGAGTGTGTGTTTTTTCTGCATAAAAGTCGAGAAAAACCACCTTGAAGTTCCCTTACTGAAAAAAATGCCAAGTTTGAGATATGATTGGTCATGTGACAGTTCAATGGAGTAGGTTTTTGTCCCACAAGCGGGCTCTTTTCTTCTCATTCTCCTATTCTCTCTCTAGCTTCTCATTTCTCGAGTTTTCCCGTATCTGGATGCTCAGGGTGTTCTTTGATGCAGTTCCCATACTATTGACAAGGGATGATAGGGTAAATCGTGACCGCGGTGTGATCTACTAGGATGTGAAGTGCGCTAAAAATGTGCATGCTCGTGTTTGGTGATCTTATTGAAAGATAATGTATGTTATGTATGTACTAGTGAAGTGGTGTTTGAACATGTTTGATAACTTGATATGTAAAAGTATTGCTTGCAGGCTGCGGATAGTTTCCATGCTGTTTTGTTGATCCTGATTCGCAGTTTCCTGCATGTTTAAACAAACATTAATTAATTCACATAATTATCTCAATAGTAACATCCGATTTTTGGAACTTACATACTTTTACCTTTCAAACCTTAAGGACTCTCGTAATTTACTCTAAAAAATCGTATAGCTCTCATAACTACCCAAAGTACCCTCAGGTTTTGAAAACTACATATTTTTTCCCTATAGGCCCATAACTCTCGTAATTACCCCAAAGTACCCTCAGTTTTTTTTTTTTTTTTTTTTTTTAAAATTACATAATTTTACCCTCTTATTATATAACTCACATAATTACACGAAAGAACCCTCAGGTTTTGACATAATTTTACCTTTATAACCCTATATCTCTCGTAATTACACCAAAGTACCCTCAGGTTTGGAAAATTACACAATTTACCCTTATAACCCTATATCTCTCGTAATTACACCAACGTACCCTCAAGTTTTGGAAAATTACACAATTTACCCTTATAACCCTATATCTCTCGTAATTACACCAAAGTACCCTCAGGTTTGGAAAATTACATAATTTACCCTTATAACCTTATATCTCTCGTAATTACACAAAAGTACCCTCAGGTTTTGGAAAATTACACAATTTTACCCTTATAACCCTATATCTCTCGTAATTACACCAAAGTACCCTCAGGTTTGGAAAATTACACAATTTACCCTTATAACCCTATATCTCTCGTAATTACACCAAAGTACCCTCAGGTTTTGGAAAATTTACACAATTTACCCTTATAACCCTATATCTCTCGTAATTACACCAAAGTACCCTCAGGTTTTGGAAAATTTACACAATTTACCCTTATAACCCTATATCTCTCGTAATTACACCAAAGTACCCTCAGGTTTTGGAAAATTACATAATTTACCCTTATATCCCTATGTCTTTCGTAATTACACCAAAGTACCCTCAGGTTTTGGAAAATTACATAATTTACCCTTATAACCCTATGTCTTTCGTAATTACACCAAAGTACCCTCAGGTTTTGGAAAATTACACAATTTACCCTTATAACCCTATATCTCTCGTAATTACACCAAAGTACCCTCAGGTTTCCTACACATATTTATATAAAAGTACCCTCGGGTTCAATACAGAGTAAAGAAATACATGCTGGTGAAAAATAGGCCTATAATGACATAAAAAATGATGACCATCAGGCCCCTGCAAAATTGAAAGGAACTAAGTGAGTATTGAAAAAGTGATTTCTTTTGGCAACAATGAACTTGTCTGTTGGAGAAATGTATGACAAATGATGAGTATAAGTGCATGATTTCTCCGATAAATACACATCTCTTCCTTCCTTCATCCCCACACTTACTCTTTTATCTCTGTAGTCCTCTTTACTGTACAAATGTTGACTTTTCTTCTATCAAAGCTCGAGATGCCCTGGTACCCTCGGGACTCAAGTTTATCACTCCCCATACCTCTCTATCTGTGGAGTGTATGTGGCATGGCTGACTTGTTATTTCAACTATGCACGATTTGGCTTTTCTTAACCCCTCCGGGCTGACATCATTCGTTCAATCTGGCGATTGGTGGAGGAAGATCTGGCTGTCGTCTCTTATCAAATGCAATGGTTTCAGTTTGTGGGCTCAGAGCCCTCCGAGGCATAAATGAAGCTTAAGTTGCACTGGTGGCTAAGGATACGATGTGGCTTCTTTCCGGGGCTAAGATGGGGTGCTAGATAACAAATGTACTGACTTTTGGTGTTCTGGACCACCGTTTATGAAGTTTGAAAAACTGCTCTTTTTTATAAAACAAAAAAGTTTTTTATAATAATTAAACCGGGCCTGAAGTAACTTCTCAGGTTGCCTACGTTCCCCGTGGTATTTCCTCCATAAACAAAAGTGAGTTGGGGCTCAGGTTTACGTAGTTCTGGATTATACATGCTATTGATTTAATAATAATATTTCTTGAATGTAGCGTCTGACCATCTACATCTGCGGCTATTACAGCTCTCCTTGTGTTGATGTACGACCCAGTTTTGAACTTTTCTCTCGGATCTCTTATCGGCTTCTCTAACCTTTCTCAAAACTACATTGTTCTCACAAATACCCCGAGTCTTCACTTTTCGATTTTAAAGGCCCCATAATGACGATACACGGCCTTCTACCGTTTCTCATTTAGCGATGCTAACTCACTTTAGCGGGTTGTTGGCCATATTTGGTCCGCCTGGTGCGGGGATTTTTCCTTCTTCGATTAGATCTTGGATGCGGTGTCGGAGGGCTAAACATCTATCTGTGTCATGGCCCACAGATTGGTGGTATAAACAGTTCTCGTTCATCCTCCAAGAAGAAGGGACGGGATTTGGTGGAGGACGAGGGTTGAGTGGGGTAACCAGGCCCGCATTCTGTAGCAATTCAAGACTTTTGGTCAGGGTTGTGGGGAGGTTGCTGAATTTTCTATTTTTATTGGGTTGATATGTATTGGGGGCTTCGGCTTGTATAGGCCACGTTAATTGGGGTTGTTGCTGCTGAAAAGGATTTTGTTGGTACGGATAAGAGCTTAGCTGGTTTACAACGGGGGTGGCTGTGCTCTTCTCAGTATATGAGGCCTTCCTTGTTTGGGTGTCCGCCTTTCTGGCCAACTCTTCTTCTACTTGGGATCCCATGCTTAAAAGTGCTCGAAAATGTGGGAACACGTGCTTTCCCATACAAGTCAATACAGCCGGAGTGAAGTTTTTCTGAATTATCTCTAACTGCTCCTCTTCGTCTGGTCGTTTGGACATCTGGGATGCCAATTCTCTCCAACGGGTAACAAAATCACTGAAGCTCTCTTTCTCACCCTGTTTGGCCATCTCTAAGTGTTTACGGGTGACCTCCAACTCTTCATTGGACCCGTATTTAGCCATGAATTCCTTGACGATATCCCCCCAAGTTTTTGTGTGGTGCCTCTCTAAATCAAAAAACCATCTCAGGGCTGCCCCCGTGAGAGTCATATGAAATGCCTGGGCCAACTCAGGTTCTCCACAGCCAGATACTTGCATGGATCGGATATATGATTGCAGATGTGTTTTTGGGGGCGTGGTTCCAGTAAACTTGGTGATAGATGGGAGTTTGAACCCCTGTGGTAGTCTTGCCTCGGGGTAGAGGGAGAATGCATTCATATCAGTAACCTCGTCTGCTCCTTTCATTAGGGAAACTCCCTTCTGCAGGACCCTCATCTGTTCCTTTAGTTTCTTCATTTCTTCACTCTCTTTAGATACTTCATCGGGCTGTTCCCGAGCTATAGTTGATTCTGCATATACTGTCCGGAGTCGGTTTATATCTGGGTATTCATTGGGAGGGGCTACCAGGGCTGGTGGTAGGACAGGTCGTGCAGGGATTTGTGGCCATTGTGGGTACTGAAGGTCGAGACCTGGTTGGACTTGGGGTTGCGGCCAGATGATGGGTGGTTCTTGTTGCTGATAAGTAGGGCCGGAGTCCGGGGCCCATTGGTTCTGGTTATTGGGGTCAGTTTGAATGGGGCCTGTTGGGATAGGACCTGTTTGCTGTGGGTTGGTGCCTTGGACTGGGGGGAGTACTTGTGATGATTGCCCTTGATTCGGATCTCGATTCGGTGGTAGTCGTTCAAACCCTGGTGGCGCAGTTCGTTCGGCTGATAATTCTTCCATTCGAATTCGGGTGCTCTGTTGCTCTGTAGTGAGGCTTGCAAGATTCTTACTGACGGTTATCAATAGGCGATGCAGTTCTTCTAGGGTAGGCGGAGCCCTCGGTACCTCTGCTAGATTCGGATCAACTGCTTGGATCTCTGAGTCATTCAGATTTGAAGTCGACATAGTCGGAGTGCTCGGTCGAACTAATCTACCGGTGTAATCTCTTCCTGCCCAACTTTCCAGACTGTAGTCGTAGGGCTGTAGATATAGCGGAGATGAAGGGAGACTAAGGTGTGATTTATTTCTGCCAAGAGAAACCACGGAGAAAGAAAAACAACGAAAATCAAGTTTCGGGTGTTCATAAAGACACGTCAACAACAACTTGAGTGAATTCCCGGTGGGAGTTTAGGGTAGGCAGCAAAGTGCTCCTTGGGTTACCCTACTTATCCCGAATTTTTTTAAAAACTCATCTTTTGATTTTATGAAAATTGGGAATATCTCTCCTCTTGAGTTGCTTTTCATGGGAGATGTACCGGGGAAAGTCACAACGAGCTGATCTCGTTGTAAATTTCTATGACGGAGGTTGGTCAGCCTCCGGCCGTACTCGCCAATATCTGGGGGAGATATACATGTGGCAAGGCCCGATGTGGTACAACTCCTCACGGTTGATAAAAAAGATAAGAGTGTTCTATCTTGACTCTTCCTATATGCAACGCAGGTGTAATGCAAGGTGAAGGCTTCAGGCTCCCCCCTATTTGGCAAGACCTCGCGATATACCCCAGGGGCGGGTACGTGCAAGAATCTTTTGATATACTTCCCGGGTACGTGAGTGTTCTCGTCACTCGATATACCTCGGGGGCGTACTTGGCCAAGGAGAGTGGAAGTAAATGCTTTCGGTTTATGTTGGCCCAAGCAAGCCAACTCCCTACTCACTTATAATACTTCCGAGGGTTTGGGGTAAAAATCACACTCGTAAGATCCATGCATGAATAGTGATGTGCGTGAAAACAAGAGTTTTCAAAAGATTTAATTACAGATATCTTATCTTTGAGGTGTATTTTGAAAACGCCATTTTTATTTGAAAACATATTTCTTTACAATCAAATACAACAGAAAGGGGAAATCCTAAACATATGTCTATGTCAATGAATGGACACTACTGCGCCTCTAGGTCAGGTCAACAATAAAATCCAGGCGCCACGTCAGGGGGCAAGTAGGGAAAGCAGTAAAAGCATGCATATCAACATATTTATAAACAAAAAAAAAACCACACATAAGAGCCTAGTTCTCTCGGTCCCCAGCAGAGTCGCCACTGTGAGAATCCGCAAATGCGACCCCCGGGTCTCAATCCCTCGTTGGTGGGCGTCTGAAACGTCGGAAAGGATTCCGTTGTTCCATTTGCTTCTATGTGTTGATAATTCATATCGGGTGTCCCTCTATCCTATTTCTAGATGCAAGAGGGTTCGTTCAGAGTCGCCAGTACGTTTTACGAGAAAACGGACAAAATAGTTGTGTAAGAGGAAAGGCTACAGGTAAGCCTTTCTTTACACGTTTGTCTACGAAACCAGGATTCTATAGAGTTCGGGAACTATATTACGGTTTGGGAAGGTGTTAAGCACCCATTCCGCCCTTTCGGTCTCTAGTGGTTTTATATGTTTACTCTATGTTGGAAAACTTGGATGCTTTTACTGATATTCTACTGCTTTCTGGAAATAACTAATGAAAACCTGATTTTCGAGCGCGTTAGGAATCTACCACAACTATGTCGCCACTTCGCTTACTAGGACGGGGATCGACCTGCCCGGTCAGGTCGCGGGGTGCGGGGCAGCGCCCCGTTAGAAAAATCGAGTTTTAAACAAGTCTACAATAAAACTAATATACAAATATCTTATTTAATTACTAGAAGAGACTTTAGTTACCTTCCCGACGATATATATAAGAATAAGAGAGAGAAAATATAATACGGCAGAGAAGACCTCCGGCGAATATTAGCTTTTCCTCTTAGAAATATTTCCAGCGGTCTGACTCTAGAAGGTGGTACACCGGGTGCCAAGATTAGATCCGAGACTCTTGCGGAAATAAATGTTATCGCAGATGCTTCCGGGGAAGGCTTAAAGATTAGAAAATATGAGAGAGAATAAGGAATTTTAGTATAGAAATTGTGGCGAGAAGTTGCCGTCTAGAACCCATGGGGGTGTTGGCCTATTTATACTGCTCGGGAGAGATTGTCGCGCGACATTTCCTTAAAAAAGGAGAATGTCGCGCGACATTGTGATATGTCGCGCGACATACGGGAATGTCGCGCGACAAACGGCTGAAGTGATGGTTCTGACAGATTGATGTGTCAGAAAGTGGTTGGTCTGGTGCAGAGGGGGAATGTCGTGCGACATAGTGGAATTGTCGCGCGACATATCAGGGATTGTCGCGCGACAATGTGATATGTCGTGCGACAATCTCTCTAAAAAACAAATTTGTCGGGCGACAAACCCTCCTAGTGTAGTACCGGGTCCTCGGGTGGGTCCCGGACCCAAAATAGTAGTTCTCGGAGGTCGTTAGGGTTCTTGCGGGGGTCACGGATCGGGGTGTCTACACTTCTCTTTCTTCGCTGATCACAATCACCATCATTGTCTATGTCATGTCTTCTTCTCCCTAAACATTTCTTCTCCCTCTCATCACGCACACTCACATGCATAGCAATGCAAGAAACAAGCACTATGGTCATCCAAAGAAAAACAGAGAGAGCTCAGCGTTGGAAGGAAAATAATTCCAAAAAAAATAGAGAGAGAGCTCGGTGTTTTGTTTAACACCAACTAAATTCAAGAAAAAACATAGAAATCATCACATAAGGGAAATGGATAATTTGGGTTAGGATAATGAGGTTGGATTAAAAGGGGCTTTGGGTTTCTTTTGGAGTGAGGAATTGGGGGTAGGAATTGGGTTTGACTGATACTTGAAATTTGAATCGGTACTTACTAGGCAAGTTTCGGGGAGGGAAGTGTGGGGATCGATGTAGATGTCCTTGGTAGCTATTTCGTCGGTGAATGAAGGAATAATGGCGGCAATGGATTCCTCCATTCGAGAAATGACACCAAATGTATTGCTTTTCTTCTATAAACGGTGCTCAAGAGATAGAGAAGCGTTTGAACAAGAGAAGGAAGATAAGAGAGAGTCGCAAGAGAGACGCAAAGAGGTGCCGGAGATGGTGAGGATGGTATTTTTGTTGGGTTTGACAAAATTGCCATCCTCCTATTGTTCATGTGAGTGCTTCTGTTAATGGCTAACGAAATTTTTTAATGGAGTGGTCAAAATGAAATCAACTATTGTATTAATGGGCCAAATGGAACCAATCTTAGTTGGGTGACCATTTTTAAAGTTTCTTAATAGTTTAGTGACCAAATGTGATATTTACTCTAGTTTTTAATTTAGGAAAGTTTCTTTTTCTCTTTTTCTCTTGGAATATGCTCCAGGTACCTGCCTAGTGTTTGAAACCTTAGATTCGTAATCCCCCTTTTCATTTTCACCCGCATGTTCCACTTTTACTAGTTCCCTTCACACCGAAGATACTAGTTTATGTCAATCTATAAGTGTGACTAGTGTGATTCGAGAATGAATGAGAAATAGTGAACCTACTTCTAACTTAGTCATGGAGAATCAAAATCGAAGTCTTCGTGAACTACTACAGTGCTAATTCATCATGTATTGTCTTTCCACTTAATGTTGAAGCCTTTCACTTTAAAAATTCAACTCTTACCCTTGTTCCATGGATTGGAGAATGAACAGCCTTACCTCCACATTAGAGAATTCGAAGAAGTTTGCTCTACTTTTAGCGGTCAAGCATGTATAGAAGGGTTAATTAGACTTAAGTTTTTCCCTTTCTCCCTGAAGGATAAAGCTAAAGCGTGGCTTCTCTCGCTTCGCCCGAGGTTTATTATAACATAACTTGACATATAATAATAATTCCTCAAAATGTTCTTCCTTTCTCACCTCACTAATCATTTTGAGAAGTAGCCAATGTTTTTCTTTCAGAAGGAAGGAGAAACATTTTATTAATGTTGGGAGAGATTCAAAGAACTTCATAACTTTTACCCGCATCATAATTTTTAAAAGTGCCGCTTGATAGGTTTCTTCTATGAAGGTTTATCTTCTAAAATGCGTCAATTTATTGATATAATGTATAATAGAGGATTTCTTAATAAGAATCCTGAAGAAGCCGAGACCTATTTAGACTAGTTAGCTAAAAATGCCCAGAATTGGGAAACGCCTTAATCAATTGATCGATCATTTAAAGCTATAACTAATCAAGTAAGAGAAGTGTGCCACATTAGAAACCAAGAAGATTTTAATGCATAAATTTCTTAATTAGCAAGAAAGGTCGAAGCTCTTGAAAGGAGAAATGTTAAAATTCTGAGACAAAAGCGTGTCAAAGAATTTTATAGTATTTGTGAAGTTCAAGGGCACCCTACTCACGAATGTCTTACGATACCCGCTTTCAAAGAGTACTCCATGCAGAGGTAAATTCTATAAGTAGTTTTCCTATGACATTCAATGCATTCAATGCTTCCAATGAGCTGAAGAATGATGAATGACATTTCCCACTATTATCTTATCCTTAATTCTATTCTTCACCTCAATTTCCTTCTGTTTCTCAATCGAAATTTCATCATTAACATATTTCTCCATCTCAGCCATACTATCAGCATCAGCAATTCAACCCTTTAACATCGCCATCTTATTATGATCCTAGACTTAGTGTACCTCAGCAATAGAAAGGTCAAGAGGAAGTGATGCATGACATGTTTTCACAAATATTGCAAGTGATGAGTCAACTGAAGATTTCCATTGACAGACTCGCTGCCCACAACGAGGTTCGAGAAGAGAGAATGCTCCCTGTGCAGTCTAAAGCCAAACCCATTGAGCAACTTTCCATATATTGCAATCCCACTCCATCTTTTAGTGATGTCGAAGAAGCTAGATCCATCACTACTCTTTGTAATGAAAAACTCATTCAAAAGGATATTCCAGGCACTTTTCCATAACCTAAGGATAGTTTTTTTATTCTGAATTCTAGTGATGATCTGCATGACGAAGTTGAGTTCGAGGCTATGCCAAAATCTCTAAATCCTACCCCTTATCCTTAAAGGCTGGAGAAATCTTAAAAGGAAGATAGGAACTAAGAGATTATAGAAACATTCAAGCAAGTCAAGATAAACATCCCTTTATTAGATGTTATTAAGGAAGTTTCATCATATGCTAAGTTTCTCAAAGACTTATGCACTGTGAATGCTTTTCTAGCCAATCAAGTGATTTCTGTTATCCAACATAACATGCCTGCAAAATACAAGGATCCTGGTTATCCTACCATTTCTTGTATCATTGGTGATCAAAGAATTGAGCATGCTTTACTAGATTTAGGTTCAAGTGTGAATTTACTTCCCTTTTTAGTGTACCAACAATTGGATTTAGCTAAGCTAAAGCCTACCAAGATCACAATTCCGTTAGCTGACCACTCTATCAAGGTTCTTAAAGGATTGATTTATGACATATTAGTTAAGGTTGACAATTTCGTTTATCCGGTCGACTTTGTTGTTATGAATACTCAGCTTATGGCTAATATTTTTACTCAAATTCTTATCATTTTGGGTCGTCCATTCTTAGCTACTGCAAATGCCCTCATCAATTGTAAGAATGGTATGATGCAGCTGACTTTTAGAAACATGAAGCTTGAACTCAATATTTTCTCCATTCCTAAGAAGCTCGATCGAGATTGTGGTGACAAATAGGAAGAAATTATCGGTCTCTTAGATGTTAATTTTGATTAAATAACCATCAAGGATGAGTTTTTCATAAACTCTCAAGTTTCTATTCCATCTCATGATTCCTTAACTAAAGAGTTTGACCAACATGTGCTCATTTTAGATGAGTTTGAAGTTCAGCAAGAATCTAGCTATATTCTTGATTTATTGATTGATACGAATGATAGTGAGTTAGAGTCACAGATAGATCAATTCCTTCAAACAAAGTTTGAGCCATAGGTCATTATAAATTAGTTAAAGCCTGATGATTCTTTCTCTGCGGATCCATGGTTGTTGAATGAATAGTGCATTGATGTTTCATGTTATAATTTCATCTCTCCTAGTGATCCACGCAATTCTTATGGGTCATTTTGAAAAGATACTTCACAACCATAATGTGGTTTCTCTCTTACTTCTTCTGATATGGAACCAGATTTAGGTGTAGAGAAGTATTGTGATCTTAGTCGTTCTTGGTTATTGTGTTATCTTGCATATATTTTCCTTCATTACCTCATGGTTTTGATTTCTAAGGATTTGCCCCCGGACATACATTGTGTCAAAAATTTCTCTTTTATATGCTTAAGTTTCTTGATCTTAGTGTGATGGAGATCATTCATTAGGTTGATCTACAACTCTTCCGATTGTTATCGTTTGACACTAAGCAGAGCCTTAGTTGGGAGGGGAAGTGAGATAGTAAATGTAAGTTTTTTTTCCCTTTGGCTATGAAATGTACTAATAATATTATGTGATTAGCCATTTTTTTGGCGTAACTATCAATTTTGCAGATACTTTTGAGGAATAAAGACAACATGCACCAAGTAAGTCAGGTAAGTAGTTTAGGAATTTATTTTATTTTATTTTCCTTTTAGTTTTTGGTATATTATTTGTTGCTTACATGCAAATTTTAGAGAGATTATGCCGCTCTCAGGTATATCTTCCCTCTTATTTAATTATTTCAATCCTTTACATCCATGCTTTTGTGCTTACTTTGTAACATTGGGGACAATGTTGAATTTGAGCTAAGGGAGGGAGACCTACGGTTAAATTTTTTCAAAAAGCCTGTATGTAAGTAACTTAAAGATAGTCTTTTTGTATTATTTTTATTTTCTTTCTTTTAGTTTTTTTTTTTTAAAAAAAACCCTAATACGATGTGGATATCCTACAAATAAAGAGTATGTGTATATAATTATTCATATCCTATATATAATTGTATAAACTGTTAAAGCATGCCTAAATTGTTCCATGCCGTGATTTTACTTGAACTGTGCTAAAGCTTGATAACTGGAACTATGCCTTGATTTCCCGTACAGACAATCCAATTGGCCATACGGTTAATCCCATTCCCCGTACGGGTAATCTGCCTTCAAGGCAATTTTTGCATGCTGAATACAGTAGGCTTATTGTATCATATTTAGCAACCCGTATATATAATTTTTGGGCCAAACAATAAGCAAATGATAAAAGATAAAGGCAAGAATGTCCATTTAGAAGACGAAAAGGGCGACGCTGCTGCCTAACACCTTCTCGCGTCGTAACATAGTTCCCAAACCAAATCTGGTTGCGTAAATGGCGTTATACCCCAAAAGGGTACAAAACACACTTTTCGTCCGTTTTTCTGAAAAACATACTAGCGACTTGAAACCATTCACAAGCCGAGCCACACACCGAGCAGTGTACCAATCCGTTTATTTTAGCACCATTGGTGCTAAAACATTGGTACTAAAATAATTTTAGCACCATTAAATGATTTTAGCACCATTACAAAATAGAGAACAACAAAATTGATGAGATCAACATCCACTCAATTTATTTATATGTATATATGTGTGGATCGACGTAGGATTCGTCAAAAAATAAAGAGTTGCAATTAGATTTTTTTTAAAAGTCCCGCTGGGCTGTCGAAATTGGTCGATTTCGATAGCAAAACGACCTCTGATCGTCTTGAATTTTTTTAACTTACAATAACTTGTCTTCCAACCAACATATCCAAAAATCAGCTCAATCCAACGATTTGATTAAAAGTTATATCTGTTTTATGATTGCACCTGCAAAAAAAAGAAGAAAATGAGAACGGTGCTCCTCTCAGCGATACGATTAGAAAGTCAGGTGGTGGTGGTGGTGGTGGTGGTGGAAGAGGTGAAATCGTTGGTAAGATAGAGGGAAATATTTGATGGTTGAATGGGAATTTATGGAGAGATTGAGGAGATATTGAGAGGATGTGTAATGGTGAGATTCTTATGATAAGAGATGCTTATATACATTGCTTGCTTGCTACAGTAATGGTGAGATCCTTATGATAAGAGATGTTTATATTATGACTATTTTTGTCTATCAATATTTATTATTTTTCTTAAAATAAATTAATATTATGAAAAGTGTCCTTATTGTAAAATCAAATTATGAAATTAGTATTACTTTCTTTTATTAAACATGAGTCCGTCCTTAGAGTTATAAAACATTATGGTGCGAGGTCCTATAACCCATTACCTCTAAAGTTTTTTGTTTCATGTATTTGTTTTTCTTGTTAGAGAAAGTAAAGGAATAGACATGTGGAAGAAAATTGAGGAGATGTTAGAGAAAGGGGGGGGAAAGGACACGTCTCACAATTGTATACAATTCTATCATTATTATATATATTTAGGTATAGATGTCTAAAATTAAGAATTTTATTGATTTTCAAGACACAATTAATATATTAAAACTTAAAATAAAAGGTAAGTTGTATCATTAATTTTTTTGTTGAAATGAAATAACATTAACAAGATTAAAACCTTACAACCAGAATAAATGATTAATTTTTTTCGTAATTAATTTTTTAATAGTACTAACTCAAAGTGAAACTATATTGTCCAAAAAAAAGGCGGAACTATCAATTTGGAAATAAGTAATTACTTATTTTTTGCTAACGGTGCTTCATAATTTTGATAAATATGCAATCTTTTTATTTTTTTGACACTCCAAAATAAGTCATTGAAATATTAACAGTATCAAAAACTACTATTATAAGCATCAAACTTTTCTATTTATTGTGCTGAAAAAATTATAGTAATATGCCCCAGCCCCTAAAATTAAATATTTAGCTCCAATCACTTGTTTTATTTGGTCACGCTTTAATTAAAAGAATACCAAATGTATTTGTAACTTTTCGTAAATTTATCTTCCTTTTGTTTTTTTTAACACCTATACCATTAATTGAGTGCGCATATTACCTTATGCATGATAAAATTATTTCTTTACCAATTGAACAAATACAATTATTTATTTTATTTAGGAGTGTTAAGTTCAATCCAAAAACTGACTAAATGGATCGAACCGATCCTTAAAACTTCGAACTGAAGAAAAATCGAAATAGAAATCAAGAAAACCGAATAGTTTGGTTTGGGTTTGGTGCTAACTATTCCAAAACCGAACGGAATTATGTAGAAAAAAATGAAAGATGGTAATATATATTCTAAGGGCACATATTAAGTATACTATGATGCAAAAAAGATATACTTTTATAAGAGTATGTTACTTATTAATTGTATGTTGTGATTATATTAAAAAAAAGTCATTAATGCTTGCCCTTATTAATTAATTAACTACATAATGCTGAGATTTATTCTATCACATACATAATGATAAGATAATTCATCATTTTATTTAATATGTTTTATTCTTGTAAATGTACAAATAAAATTTGAACTAAATAAAGAACACGGTTTCTATATGTTTGCTCATTGTTTCTAGAAAATCATGACTATAATTAAAATATGACCCAACCTTATATCGCTATTAGTATTCCATGGTTATGTTAAATTGATTTAGAAAAAAAAAACATACGTCAAAACCGAATAAAACCTAACCGAAACCAAACCGAAAAGTTTGGTTCGAGTTTGGGTTTAGAAGATTTAGAAACTGAAACCAAAATTTTTCATTTGGTTTGAGTTTAGGGTATCTTAGTTTTTACTTCGACAAAAACCGAAAACACCCTTAATTTTACCATGAGTTTGAATGAAATAATTCTAATTTTCGTTGAAACCGTAAATGATCGAGCTTATAATTTTATCATTTAAAATTCCTTTAATTGCAATTTCCTTCTTTTTTTTGGACATTATGTACGTAAAATTTAGGAAATGATGTGAAATACAATTTAATTTGTTTGGATATTCATGAAATCTAATTTAAAGGACACAATATTCCACCAAATAAGAATCGGAGAATTAGACCTCATCCCATGAAATTTTAACTCGAAAATTGGATCATCAATATTTTCCCAAATGAAAGATTTCAATGTTTATGCGCCTCAAATCCCAATGCTCAAATAATGAGTACGTCTTTTTGTCCATCCAAGTTAAGGGAGGTGATTCGTGTTTTTGCTCAATACAACTTGGCATGACAAGTAAAATGAGAACACAACACGAGATTGTGTTAATTTGATATAACATGAGCACGACCCATTAGACGCAACTACAAATTTTTATCATTTGGGTGTTAAAAAATTTGGGTTTTCCCACAAGGAAAATTCATAGTAGAATTAGTTGAATAAGAAATGGAAAATCTATAAAGACAAGAATTTTGGTTTTAAAGTAGGTTTCTCCGATAGCGTTAATGCTATTCTGGTTGTACGTTCTCTTTTTATGTGAGTGATTGTATTTAAGCTCAAAGGCAATAAACTTGAAGAAAAATACTAGTTGATCAATTTCCTCTCTCTACAGTTGATTACTTAGAAATTTTTGGACCCTTGTAATGAGCTTTCACTCTTCTATTTATAGGTATAGAATTAGCGTTCGTAATAGTCCATTAGAATAAACAGTAAAAATACTAAAAATGATAAAATTTGAGTATCACTTTAGCACTTTATAGGTATCCCATAATCTTCTACTTTATAGGTGTTCCATTCTTATATGTATTTGTGCATACGACCATCTTAGTTACATCACAACCCATCTCGACATTTTAATGACGCGAGCATGACCTTCTTAACTAAAAAAGATTTACTTAGCGTTCACAAAATATTCGGCCACAAAGCCAATCTCATTATCTTGAGTTGGATTCCATGTTGGTCTTTTAATTGGGTTTCGTTAGATCTTCCAGCCCAACGGGTCAAGTCAATCCAAATCATGGTATTTATTGTTAGTCTCCATCGCATCCTAATTAGCATGTATTAACCCGACTAGAAACATAATATCTTTTTTAATTTAAATAACACAAATCAACCACAAGGGGTTGGCCTAACGGAGGCGGGCCTGGATGTGTGGTGAGGCGCACGTCGCATGTTCGATCCCCCGCGAAAGCATAATTACTTGAGGCCAGCCATCACCCATGGAGCACAGCCATCACCCATGGAGCACTGGCCGACTCTTAAGCCAATGCGTTCGCCATGGGGTTTAGTGGACTTATGCAGCGGTGGCCTGTATGAGGACCGAAGATTAGTCGGACCGAAGGTGTGGATACCCCGGGACATGGCAAAAAAAAAAAAAAAAGTTTAAATAACACAAATCACGATTAACACGACATAAATTTAATTTATGATTAATTTCATTTTAAAATTTAGATACAAAACAATATTGCATTAAAAACCAACACAGATACAACACAAACACAAATTTTCATGATAAATTTATATAAATTTTATTTCATTACTTACGATATTTTCGTGTCGCTTTTAAAATTGACTGGCATATTTCAAAATAGGATAAAAGTATTTATCAAATCTAATTTTGCACCGAATTGGAAACAACCCGACTTGATCGGTACGTAATAAGCCGCTGTAAAATCCCAATTCTCCGCTCTCTTTCGCTCTCTCTCTCCATTTTCTCTCTCTACACTCTCACACTCGCAGCGAGCGGCGACAGAGGCGACAGAACAACAAAAGCCCTCGAATCTCATCTCATCTCATCTCGTCACATCAATTGCCAGATTGATTCAATTGTAGACAGAGAAGAAAAGGTAAACAAAATAAATACAAAAAATTCTCAATTCAGTCCATTACTTCTTATCTCTGATTGATGAATCTGCTTTTTATCCACATAATTCTCCTCGCTTATTTCTTAGGGTTTCGAACCAGTTTTTATTATCAGATCTCTTGCTTTGAAATGCTTATCGATCTCGCTTTATCTGTTTTCGTATGTATATATAAGTTGATTGTCGGATTAGGTTTATTTGATTATCGTATTCTATTGTTGTAATAGGTGATGTTTGTTTTTACCCTGAAATGGAAGTCCATTCAGCATTGAGAGGTAGAAATGGTATTTGTTTTCTTACCTCTTAATGTTGTATTGGATTAAAATTCAGCATTAAGCATTAAGAGACATGTGTTGTGTTGTATGGTTAATTTTTAATTGTAATACTTCACCTAGTACTCTTTATATTCACTAGGTATAAGGGTAAAATTGTAAAATGCTTTTCAGCATTCAAAGTTAAATATATTCGAACACATTTTTCAGAGGTTTTGTTGAGCATTAAGCACTCGGAATTCAGCATTCAGAGCCTGAAAAAAAATGAACGACCCCTAAATGTAGCATAGATTGTGGTGATTTTGAGCATTTTTGCATTCTGGCTGGTCACCATGTGAAAATCTTATCCGCAATGTCCAGTTGTAACTTGTTTTTGTTTTTCTACTGCTCAATTTAAATAGCATTCTGGAAGTACATTTGTGTTGGGTTTATGTTGAATGCATGGAATTTTTACCTTCTTAAAATAAAAAATATGGGAAACATGTTAAATGCCATTAGAGTACTGAATAGTTGGGTTTTCAGTGGTTTTAAGTCATTGTCCCTTTTTTTTTCCCGTCATTTATTAATAATTTGGATTGTTTTCATATGGTTGGCGAATGCGTCGTCAATAGAGAATTACTCATGCCTATGGCACTATCAACGATGCAAATGACCCACGTTTATAGTGATTACTATTACCTACAACACTATCGAAGATGCCAATACTAATGACATGCTCTTGCGGCTTGATCGAGTATCAATGCACAGTACAAATTATTTGTGCCTATTTGCAAAAGGTGAAAAGATATTGGGAGTTTGGATTTTGAGAATTCAACCCCTTTTTGGGAAGTAGTTATGAAGGCTTCGTCAGAACATAGATCGCTTTGTCATTTAATTTTAAGTAGCAAGTTTGTGTTAGGACAATGATGGTGAAGGTTCCTTTGATTACCGTGGAAGGCCATTTCACAAGGATATGGTTGCCTTATGAGAAACCAGTGTTCTAAAAATTGGGATTTTTGGCTGATAAATCGGCAAACAATCGGAAATCGAGAGTTGGCCGATCGGAATTTCTATTAATCGGTTGGAAAATCGGGTGTCTAAAAAATCGGGTGAAAATCGGGAAAAATCGGGGAGTTAGAATCCAATTAGAAAACAAAAATAAACTTATTAAAATGACGTCGTTTTTGTAGGATTTATTCATTCTTCTTTCAATTTGAACCGTAAGATGAAAATGGAAGGAGAGAGATGGAAGGAGATGATAGAGAAAGATGGCTGTGGATGTGAGAAAGAGAGGAGTTAAGAAAAGAATAGGGTTTTAATTTAAGTGGTCACTGACCTAACTAACCTTAGTTATATTGAATATTTATAGAATTACTAATGGGCCATTAAATTTATGAGGTGTTATTCTCTTTTTTTTTTAAAAAAAAAAATTGTTGCTTATTTAAAGGGTGCTATTATTTACACCCCTCAATCTTGTCACAAACACCACCATTTATAATTTGATAAAACTCATTTTTTAACACCTCACTTTTTTGTCACAAACACCCTCTCACTTAACTATTACTTAACTTATTTACCCAATTCTTAAAACATTAACCTATCTATTTATTCATTTTTTAATAAACTAATCAAACATTAACCTAAATAATTAAACTTATATCTCCCATTTCCCCCATTCATAATCACATTCCATTGCTTCAAGTAAAAAGATAGAGAGAGAAAAGACTCACTTCTTTATCATTTTATCTCTCAAAATCAAGAAATCACAATCAAATCGAAGCGCAAACATTATTGGTAGGAAGTTTGAAGCTTGGATTATGATAAATAAGAAGCAATGTTCATGAGATGGTGGAGAAAGAAGAAGTTCAAGAAAAAATTGGTGATGAAATTTCACTCCAAAATGAAGCCAAAGATGTATTATAATTGTTATTATTGGTGTATTAATGTGTATATTAGCTTTCATACATCATTTTACAACAGTCAAATTGAAACAAAGATGTAATCCCCAAAATATAGTATAAAACAGGTTCTGTCCAGGCTTGACTCGCTTTATATAAGGAGAGTAATCTAGTTACAACTCACCTCAAATAAGGCGAGTGTATACAGACACACTCACCCCATGTGAGACGAGTGTGTGTTATTAGGTGAGTTACTTACAACACATTCACCTGATGTGGGTGAGTGTGTGTGAATTTACTCACCTCTCATTAGGTGAGTCTAATTTAAAAATATTTATGTACACTCTGCACTCCATTGCCTTATATTAGGTGAGTCACTTGCAACACATTCACTTAATGTGAGGTGAGTATGTGTGAATCCAGTCACGTGTCATTAGGTGAGAGACGTAAATGACTTCTTTCTTTTTCAACAGTCGCGGAGGTGGGAGAGGGTTTTTATCGGTCGTCAATTGTTGTCCTTTGGCGCGGAGATGAGTGATGGGAGAGCTACGAAGGTGAGAGCCGAACGGGAGAAGTGAGAGTTGACCTTGGAGATGAGCGAGAGAAGGTGAGAGACGAGCAGGTGGAAGACGAGCGAGAGAAGTGAGAGACGAGCAGGTGGAAGACGAGCAGGAGAAGTGAGAGACGAGTGGGAGAAAGTGAGAGAATGACTTCTTTTGTTAAGTAATTTTATTTTTAATTAAGGTTTGCATTAACTTTTAATTGGGTGGTGGGTGTTTGTGATTAAAAATTGGCATAAGAGGGGTGTTTGTGACAATGGTGGTGTTAGTGACAAGAATGAGGGGTGTAAATAATAGCTCCCTATTTAAATGGTATTTAATATTTTGAAAAGTAACAAAAAATAAATAAATAATAAATTTAGTTAAACTTTTGGTAGAGAATGCAATTTAATTTATATATAAAAAAAAGTAATCTAATTTATATTTTTTTTGTGATATTATTAGAGAAAAATAATGTTATTATATTACTTAATTCCCGATTTTTCAAATTATAGGTTTGCCGATTAATTCCCGATTTTTTCCCGATTTCTCCAAAAATCCCCAATCCCCACCTCGCCGATCTAAGTCCGATTTACGATTTTTAGAACACTGTGAGAAACACTAACCTCAAAGTCTCTAGGGGATCCGATTTCAGTTTTTGGCATGCCATTTAGGTTGGGAATATTCCTCCTACTTCCGTATTTCCTCGTCTCTAATTCTATAGATTGTCCACAAAGATTCTCTTTTATTGAGGAAATGGTTCATCGAAATTCAGCTTCTTTTTCTTGGGAGGCAGTCGGCTTTAGGAGGGAATTGAGAGATCAAGGATTTGAAAATTTTCTCTTGATGCCTAACCTTATGACTCTTTTCCTTTATCTACAGGTAGGTTTGATAAATGAATTTTGGTGGTATAACCTTTTGTAATTTTTCACGTTCTTCTCATTTCTTTTAAATTCTGCTTCCCCCTCAGTTTTTGAAGCCTTTTAAACTCATTTGGAGGATGGTATTCCACAATTGAGGAAGGTTAATACATGCAATGTTATTCAATCCAAAAGGGCCCTTCATGTATTTGTTTCCTTCTTGGTGCTTCCTTTGCCAAGAAGTGGGTGAGCGTATTGCTCCCTCTTACATTTGGCACTTGCTATTGGGTATTTCTGGTTCATTTCCCATAGGGTGTTCTTATTTTTTGTTGATTGAGTGGGCTAATAATGGGAATAAGAAAGGATCGGGAACTTTTGTAGATGTGCTGCTGTGGCCACAATTTGGGCTGTTTGGAATGAATAAAATGCAAGAATTTTTGAAGGAAAGTCGAGACAAGTAGAGGGAGTGGCCAAGTAGTGGAGAAGGTTCTTTAGTAGCTGCTCTTTAAGCTTCATGCTTTAAAGGATTCCAGAATTTAGGAGTTCCCTATATCATTAATTGTTGGCTTGGGTTAGGCCTAGCAATTTGAGGCACAACACAATAATATGACACAAATTCAACCTGACACAGAATTACCGGGTATATGTGAACTGTTAACACGTATGGTTCACTACTGGGAGGGACCCTTTATATCCACTTAGCTTAGTGAATCGTGTCGATGTATAGCTGCGAACCAGTAACCACACATTAAACTCGTTCTGTGAATACTTTTTATAGTTGGGGTTACCTATGCCATTTTAGCCTAAAAGAAGCCTAACTATAATACTCGAAGTGTTAACCAAAGTTTTCCTCTTTCTTGTGTTGATTTGTGTTTGATTTAGTTCAGTTGATGTTTCAGTTTTAGATTTTCAATGTTAGGGTTTTAAGTTAATAGGTTAAAACAAATCGGTCGTGCCATCCGTTAACTAAACGGGCCGTGTATGGACTCAATTTTTCTACCCACCCAACATGAAGCCTGTCCGATTGCCAGGCCTGGCTTGGGTGCTGTGAAGTGAGCTAACTGGGTGCTGTCCTTCCCCTAAGTTGATGTAGCCTACTTTGCTGCACACCGTGCATTCTCTTTATTATGTAGGTTGGGGTTTTGGGGCTATTATGATGGCTGTGACTTTCCTTTTTCACTCTAGTGGATTGCTGCCACTCATTGTGCTTTCTTTCTTCTATTTTAATAAAATGGTTGTGTTTCTGATAAAAAAAAGAAGAAGATCAAATGTGATTATTCCTTTTTTTGTTCTTTGATGTTGGATGTTTCGTTTTGATTACTGTGTTTAGGCTTGATTGTGGGAGTTGATGGCGTCACAGTTGCAAAAGTTGCAGCAGTTGCAATCGAAGGCATGTCAAGCTTCACAATTTGTGGCCAAGCATGGCACCAGTTACTACAAGCAGTTGTTGGAGCAGAACAAGCAATATATCCAGGAGCCCCCTACTGTAGAGAAATGCAACCAGTTGTCTAAGCAGCTGTTCTACACTCGTCTTGCTAGGTTGCTTTTTCTACCCCTATTTGATTCTTCCCAGTGGATCTGTTTATACCAGCTTGTTATTTCTTGTTTTAATTATGCAACCATGATTTCAGGCCTGAGAAGCAT
Organism: Lonicera japonica; assembly: GCA_021464415.1. NCBI lineage: Eukaryota > Viridiplantae > Streptophyta > Magnoliopsida > Dipsacales > Caprifoliaceae > Lonicera > Lonicera japonica. The sequence continues at coordinate 32,133,043 of CM038466.1, read as the reverse complement.
GGGTTTATACCAGTTATCTGTGCTTCATAGCATCAGGCAGCTTGTAAACAAGTATTTTCTAACATTGTAGGAATTTGACTACTATGTCTTGGCTTATACAAATATGGACTTCCAATTCTTCTTAAGATTTTAGCCGTTTTGGTATGTTTGGTAACTGCTGTATTTCTCCTTTTTCTGTTCTTGTCTACAAAATATTTAGAGGCGAATGGTTTCACTAGAGATATGATTCACGACAGACCACTATGGCGTCGTTTGATCCATGTAGCCGACCCCACCTAGTGGGATGAAGGCTTGTTGTTGTTGTTGTTGTTGTTGTTGTCTACAAAATATTTGGATATAGAACCAAAACCACTTTTTTGTTTTATTTATTTCTTATTAATATTTTTATCAAAGTTAACTTTAGAAGAGAAGAAATATGTTTTTGTTGCTTTTAAACCACCAAAATGTGCATGGGAAGAAAATAGAAAACGCTGCCATACTAACATCCTTTCATTTCTCGATTATGAGGGAAATATCAAAAAAATTATATCATTTTCAGTTATTAGGTAGCAAAGATATGCAAATGTACGAATGCCACGTCAGTTTTTTCTTAGTTTCCCTTGCACCCTAAAATCTATTTACAGTTTCATGCACATTAGTTGCTAATATTTAACCTTGCTACGAACTAATTGAAAATTTATTCCGTTTCTTTATCATTTACTTGTGCTTAGTTAGAAAACACATCCTTGTTATGGCTCACATGTTTTTGAGTTGATTCTAGTGTAGCTACAACTTGTTCTGCTTACTAGTTGTGGTCAATTTTGGTTTCCATTATTCTATATAGGTTTAGAAAAGTCAGAGCACTAGATTTATTTGTATTATCATTTAACATCTCTTGAAGCATCAAGAGACATTGATTACGATTGAAACTTGTGTTAGTCCAAATGACACTCGTCAATATATTTTTTTCTAGAAGTTCATATGGGTAGTGCTAATAATAAATAAACTATTCTTACCCTATAAGTTGATCCATCTCTATGTAAGCTCTTTTTTTATGATCTGTAATTAAATGATAATGTATGTACATATACATGAACAAACCCAATATACACATGATTGTATACATGAACAAACCCAATATACACATGATTGTAGTTCTCAATTTTTCTTCAAAGTATAACTAATTGATGTAGAAAAGATTTTTTTTTTTTTTTTGAACTCTAGTTGAAGATGAGAGTGATATTTTATTAAGAAATGTAAATCGGTCACATAAATGGGGGTAATCCTCCACTATCAACTGTCTTTTAAAAGGAATTTTAAACTGCCCTTAGTGGGGGTGTGAACCCTGCCTTGGTATTAATCCCATTTGAGCTACAACTTATCGGTTATTTTATTTTATTTTTTTTGATAAGAAACAAAGCCAATCTTATTAAACAAAAGTGGAGGAAACAGATTCACTAGTGACAGAGGGCAAGATATCCTCTGCACAAGAGAAACATAAGAATTACAAGCTTGCAGATTGGTCAAAAAAACTAAAACAATCTAATCTAAAAAGGAAACTCTGAGTCGAATTGATAACATTAAATGCCCTAGCCCACAAATCTGCCGAAAAAATAATATTATCCCAAATCTCCTCAGCTCCACTGACTTTATCATAAAAAATTCTGCTATTTCTTTCTAGCCACAACCTCCAAGCCATTGCCAAAACCATGATTCTCCACAAGATTTTAGCTTTTGCATAATCCCCCCAAAACTCCATTTTATCACAACACAATCTGCACACTTTTTTGGCAAAACACCCTCAACGCCAAACAAAGAAAAGAGTTTTGACCACATGAAACGGGCCACCGAGCAATGCACTAGGATATGATCAATAGATTCACCATCCTTTTTGCAAAGGATACAAACTGAAGGAGACAACATACAATCCGGTCTTCTAACTTGGATTTTGTCACATGTATTAACTTTACCCAAAGAAGCAAGCCACGCAAAGACTATATTTTATGTAGGTCTATATTGTAATCTATATTTTATGTAGGTCTGCAGTTATATTTTAGAAGCTCAAGCCTTGAATGCTTGTTGCTTTTGGACTTTTAGAGTTTATCAATTAATACTGTGGAGTAAAGAGGAAGGATACTTGGAATCTGGTGTGCTAATATAGCAGAATTTTGAGTTGTAATTTGCCTACCAGTATTTGTCGACTTTTGTCTATGAGTCACATTGTAGCAATACCAGTATTTGTCGACTTTTGTCTATGAGTCACATTGTAGCAATAGAAGGGTACAATGGTCCTGGTGTGACGAGATTAATGCCCTTCAAATATCCCCGAGTTACCAAATTATATTTTTTAATTAGAGTCCTATGAGACCTACCCCCCACCCTTTCAGTCTCGATGCATTTTTGGCCATCATATGGTGGCTTCCTTGATAGCTGTATGATTTTGCTTTGGGCCCCGACTTTCCATCATATTCGTTAATATGACGCCCACACAAATTGAATGAGGAGTGCCCAAAAACCAGAACAGGGGAAAGGAAGGTTTTGGGGAAGGAAGAGTTTTGGGGGTTAGGGGGGGAGGAATGACAGATGTTTGAGCAAATGGAAGATGAATGGCTCTCTTGATGAACATTTTGATAGTGATTTTGGAGTCCTCAAATGTAGAAAACTGTTCGAAGTGCTGGTGAACATTTTAAGAATGATACTTTGTAGTATTGCTTTTGTAACTGCTTTATTAAAATGGCATTTGATTAGTGCAGAACTGAGACAAGTAGTTGAAATTACTCCATCCTCAAATCGATAGTCCCCTTCCATTTAGGGATGTCTCAAATTGATATTTCTGTTTTGGGACATAATCAATATACCAAATCTCACAATAGAATATAGGTTGCATCCTTGACCATATATAAGGTTGAAATTAGTGTTTTCTTTAAAAAATACCAAAGTGGGACTATAACCTTGAGACTGGGCCCATTAACTGACACATCATTTTGTGTACCAACTCATCTTGTACTCTGTGCCAATCATTATTGTTCTTAGAAACATATTAAATTTGCGGGGTGGTGGGTAAAAAGTGCCTCAAAAGACAGACTTTTTGGTACCTTTGGAATATATTTAGCATTACCAGTTTTGCCCATTTATCACTAATGTATTTCTACTTTTTACAGTATTCCTGGCCGACAAGAAGCGTTTTGGAAGGAAGTTGATTACTTGAAGAACGCATGGAAGAACAGGCAGGAGCTGAAGGTGGAGGATGCTGGCATTGCTGCCTTGTTTGGCCTCGAGTGCTTTGCTTGGTTTTGTGCTGGCGAGATTGTGGGAAGGGGCTTCACATTCACCGGTTACTACGTTTAAAAGCACAATCGTATTCACTCAGGTAGTAGTAAGTTTTTGAAAACAAGATTTTCGATGAATTTTATAAAGCATGGTGGCATCATATTCAGGTGATTTGAGTCACTGATAATACTGCATCCAAGATTTTGTTCTTTCACTTCTATATTTTTGAAGCCCGAGGAACAGCTGATTAAAAATTTTGCTGCCTCAATAATGCGGATGTACGGTAAAATTTCATTCCCATTTTAATGGATTGGGTTAGCTTGACAAATTGTGTAGTTTTTTTGGAAGCTGATTGGTATTTTTGATGATTATAATGTTCTTTTCCCAAGTTGTTAGTATTGCCAAATTGCAGACACGGTTCAAAGATTTGTTAGGGCTATTGGATAGGGCTGCAAACAAACAGATTTCTTTGCAACAGCTCAAAGCTCAGTTCGAGCTAGTTCGTAAGTTAAGGAACTGAGCTTTGAGTGATGCATGAAGGCTCGTTTGTCGAAAGGCCCGAGATTGAAAACAACTATCCCAACTCGTGTAAGCTCATGAACATAGTTTAAGTTTGCAAGCAGGCTCGATTGGCATGCCTATATACGTTATTCGATTGGCATGTCTATATACGTTATTCGAGTTTGAGCTCATCTATGAAGGACGGACTCTTTGAAAGGGTCAACACTCTTTGAATAACACGCCCAAATTGCACCCGAGTCAGATTCTCGATTCTTTCCTGATGAATCCAATCATTTTATTAAATTTATTTACAATTTCTGTTGAATTTCATTGCTTAGATAAATTAAAAGGTCTTGATTTTAGAATTCTGTGGGAATTCTAAAACTATCAATTCTAAAAGATTGTGATAGAAATCGACATATACTATACATTATTGTCATACAAAGATCTTTTATGTTCTTTTATAGCGTAATGACAATTTTCACAAGGACTTGGAAGAGATGTTTTTAATAGAAACCTCATGCAAATGTAAGATAAACTCTCGTGGTGTCATCTCAAATGAACTTTTTTTTTCTCCTTTTATAAACTAAGAGAAAGAATGATGGCTGAATTTTTGGCCTAATATTGTAGATAATGTTGAAATAAGTGTGGGTCACTTAATACCTCTGTTCTAAATTGAGGAGACCTGTTTGATATTTTTTGATTTTTAATTAAAGTTTTAATTAAAGAATACGTTAATTTCAACTTATAAAAGAAGGAATATATTAACATCTGCTCAACACATCTTAGCCATGAGAACATTTCCTATACGGACTGGTCCGTACGGACCGGACCTTTAGTGACGGTTTTTCGTCGCAAATACATGGGGGATATGTTTTTAGCGACGGAAAATCGTCGCTAAAAGTCTCAGTTCGTACGGACCGGTCCGCATGGGAAAATTCCCGTCTTAGCCATGGACATTATGAGTAAGGATTGTGTGAGAATGCGTGCCTCTAATAATATATTTGATTTGCGTGCACATGTAATGTGCGTGCGATTCGATTATATATAAATTAAAGATAAAATGTTATAATAATTGAAAGTGTAGTGATTGTGAGTTATATTATTCTTGCAAATGAGAAAGGTTCAAATCACTGCTTATTTTTGGAGAGATCCTAGATTCAAGTTTTCACCTAGGAAAGTTTTGGATATCTTTTTTTTGTTTGTAGTTAAAGGAAGATAATAATTAGACCTCCTTTAAAAAAAAAATTTGATTGCTTTTATTCTTTAATTTTTTTTTTTTGTGAAATACTAGCTAGCAAGGGTAAAATCGGAGAATGAAAAATCTGACATGGTTTTAATAATCACCAAAATGCCTTCTGAATTTATACAATAGTAGATGTTCGGTCATTATTCTTGCTGAAAATAAATTATTAACATTTGTCCATAGCGTACATATAAGTGTGACATAAATAGCGCAGAAAACCTCTTTAAATTTACTTTCGTTGTCTTGAACCTTTCTTAACTATTGTTCGATCAGAAACTTTTGACCTCCGCTGGCTATACATGGCTACCATCACCACTGCTAAACCCCCGCGAATCGTCGAGAGAGCCTCAGCCACCACCTGTGACCTCCCCAGAACTTCAGTAGAAAATCGTCGGAATACCAGATGTATAATGGCAATGTTTAAAGTGACTAGTCAATGAGTGAGAAGAAATACAAAAATGTTTGATAAGTGTAAAATTTCTGACAAAAAAAGAAAATGTTATTTTGATGAACAACCGTTATAAATTCTTGTGACTAAAACACATCGGAATTAATTCATTTTTGTTTCAAAAATTACACCAGTTAGTGGATTGGACTGCAGATCGCATTTGGTTGGTTTTTTGTACAACATTTATGAAGTACATAATTTTCAAAAAGTTTACGGGTAGAAACTTAAATTAGCCCAAAATATAAGGTGAAAAGCCAATTTTTTTCCTATATACTCCCTCCTCATCTTTGATCATTGTGTTTTTTATTTTATTTTAGATTCTTTTTTTCTAACACAATCAACGTATCAAATTTTATATTAAAATTACAAAAAAATAAAATAAAATGTATGACAATTGAAAATAAATGAGAGATAACCTTTTTGTGCGTCTCCTATAGATATATGTAATTTATGTAAAATGCAATATGCAGCCGTAAAAGTTTCAATGGATCAATTTTAAACTTGTTTAAAATTTGAATCACACAATAATCTACATGCATGCAAAATGAATAAATATCTATAAATGCTTGAACACATGGACACGCGATACGAATGCTACTCAGATATATTTAATTTTAATCAAAATATAAGATAAAGATGTTAAATAATCTAGTAGTTAAGTAGCATATTATTTTGTTAAAAATACTACATGAATAAAATAGGTAATTCAAAAGTTTAACACAATTTTATGGCGGTTAAAATTGGTCTTTGATTTATATAATAGTATATATATACAATATTCAATAGTATTTTAACAAAATTACTTTTATTGCTACAATAGATTTGATTTTATAAATATAAATTTTAATAAGCAGATCACAAATATATAAATTTTTGGTACAGGTAGTATTTCTATACTTTTTCAAATTTCCGTTTATTTTGGTTCCATTTTTCTCCAGCCAAACGAATCTCTATTCTCTAATCCATCAATCAAATCATTTTCTATTTTCATTCGTTCAGCTCAAAATTCCCCATTACTCATCCATCACATGCACAGAAACAAACCCTAATTTTGTCGATTGTCTTGTTTCAATCGCACATTATATCAAACCAACCCATAAAATGCTTTGATAGGAGCTTCAAGCCCGTGAAATGGTAATCTAATTTGATTCTACAAATTTAATAATAAATTATATATATACATATATAATTTGTAATGTGGACAGGCCTTTAGCGAAGTGAAGAAAAAAAATTCTCTTAAGGCCAGTCCGTATACAGACTAATCTGCACTAAAAATGAACTATATATATATATATATATATATTAATTCGTAATACATACTAAATGTACTATTCATCAAAAAGCATAAGAACCTTTATGACTTTGTCGCTTATACATTTTAGGAATTCAAAATTCATGGTTGCTTATTATATAAATATATTTAGAATCTGGTTTTCTTGAGACAAAAGTTTTGAAGGATGCAGTCCCTCCTTTTTTTTGTAAAAAGGATGCAGCCCTGGGAGGCAAATGTGACTGGTGTAACTGAGACATATATCGTGTAACTTGAGACTGATACTTTCTTGCTATATCCTTCTGTCTCTGGCATTATATGTGCCACTCTGGCGAGGACTCTATTACATAATATCTGTGACTGTATCTATCTTAGTTAGCAAATAATATCTGTCTCCCAAGATGCAAGGGACCGCAACCAAAAAATGTCCGAACTCAGGGACTGTATCCTATTTTTTCCTATATATATAGTTGTTGATTTGAGTGAGCTTGTGAATTGAATCATGGATGCAGCAAGACCTTGTTGAAGCTTGCGACATCTAGGCTAAAGCTAATGAAAAATAAGAAGGGAGTGCAATTGAATCAGATGAAGAAGGAATTAGCTCAATTACTTGAATCTGGGAAGGACCAAACTGCGCGAATTCGGGTATCATTTCAATTTGTGAGTTCAGTTGAAATGGGGTTATGTATGCAGAATTGCTGAAAAAGGGGGTTTTCTGTTCATTGGCATTTAGGGTCTGTTTGTTCTTCTAAGCGATGCTTTCTGAATACTGCTGAACTAGGAATGCTGCCTAATGATGAACGGAACCTTTGAAAAATGCATGGGTTTGTTTTTATTTGGCTCTGAATGGTGAATACATGACATTCTACAATTTTATTCTTATAATGTTCTAATATTGTGTTTAAAATATTGGGCCCTTTGCACAAGTTACAAAAACTTTTATTGCATAAAGTGCCTCGTGCAATACCCCACTCTGTACACCATCAGGACTGGCCTTGTAACTATTGATCCTGGGAAATCATAATTTCGTCAGCAAGTAATTTTTGTTCACAAGATGATCCGCAATTTCCTCTCAGTATGTTTTGGACACATCTTGAAAATCATTAAGAAGTTGGAACTCGTTGAACCTACAAACCCAAAATGTATGGAATGCATACTGCCTTTTGTCCTCCCATACTCTTAGCATTCAAAGACACGTTGTTGATTAGCCCAACAAGATGGATCAATGGGATTAGGAGAGAAGCACCGTTTGAGCCGTCTAATAATGTATTGTCTAATTGATACTTGGGACATAATAGTTTAACAATAGAAGACTGAAAAAAGGTGCAGTTTCTTGCTGTGTCAACTCCGTGTCAATTTTGATTGAGTCAGGGATCCAAAACCAAGTCGACCCTGCAAGTCACTGATTTTTTCACTTGTTTAATCCAAAAGTTGGCGAGTTGACACAACTTAGGTTTCATTTGATTACAAGATAGAAAATGATACAAAAAAAATTTGTTTTCATGAGACGTTGGAGAACAAGTTGAGAGATGTGATGAGATGTTCTCTTAGTTTTTGACTTTTTCCATGGAATTTTTTTCTTTGGGCGGCGGGAAGAAAAATTTTCCACAAAAAATAAAGGAGGATGGAAGACATCTACTCGTAAAAATAAGAACTTCTTGAAGTGTTCTTTTTCCTGATTGTGTGATGGAGAATGGACGTGAGAAAAAGATTTTCATTTTCATTCTCCTATTTATTTCATATTGAGTATTGAATTTAAGGAAAAAATAGGAAATTTTCTATTTTTCTAACAGATTGCCACCAAATATAAACAACTGAATTGGATTCGGTTGGATTGGGAGATCATCTCACACATCACTCAACTCAGTTTCCAACTTCCCACAAAAATCAATTGTTTTTGCTTTCATTTTCCATCTTTTTATCAAATGGAGCCTTCGTGTTCGTAAATGAACCGAAGTATGATTTGATCTCTTATCGCTCATTCTTAAAGCCTAATTGACTTGGTTCCTTTGCGTCTTATCACTCACCGGTGGTGAATTGGTTATCAAAATATTAATATGCTTTCATCATTGGTTTGGATTTGTGTCCTGATATCCTATTATTTGGCATGCCACAATTTTTAGTTTGTCATGCATCATTTCATTTATATCTGCCACTTCAATTTCAGGTTGAACATGTTATGAGGGAAGAGAAAATTATAACTGCATATGATCTTATCGAGATATACTGCGAACTTATTGCTGCACGCTGACCTATCATAGAGTCACAAAAGTATGTAAAGTTATATGATCTTAAACCATCTTCACATTTATTCTTTATAGCGGTTGATATTTTAGTGCTTGCGTTTTAGTTCTCCTTCCCTTGCACCCTGTAAAGAATATGTTTTGTACCTCTGGTGGATGTTAGAATATAAGAAAAATCAATTTAGATTATTATGGAAAAAGTCTGATGAAATTCAGACTACCAATTGATGGAAGAACAAGATTTTTTTTTCTTCTTTAGTCTTTAGCATATGTTGTCTCCCTCTGCACCATTTAAGATTGGTATTGTTTTGAGACAAAGCAAGGCAAAATGAGGAGTGTCATCTCTCTCTCTCTCTCTCTCTCTGTGTGATTAGTCTTTACCAAAATTTAACGTTTCTAATGAACTTGTGATTTATTTTTCTTATATTTCGATAGGAACTGCCCAATTGACTTGAAGGAAGAGATCGCCAGTTTAATATTTGCATCTCCAAGATGTGAAGACATTCCAGAACTTTTAGATATCCGGAAGCATTTCACAGCAAAATATGGAAAAGAGTTTATTTCTAGAGCTATTGAGCTTCGTCCAGATTGTGGTGTTAGCTGGATGGTATGTTCTGATTTTAAACTGGTCATCTGTCGCTCCTTCCATTGTCTGAAATTTTGGATTGTCCATTGGAGTAAGTTGACAATATACAACTTCTAGATTGAATTTTGTGATGAAATTTGGTAGAGGTGATCTACTCATTATCTCTACGAATTTTCATCAAAAATTCATTTCGTAACGTATGTAAATTTAGACCTTTTTGGAGGAAGAAGATTGTGGGAATTAGAGACAACAGATAAGAGTAGCTGAGAGCGTAGTGCGCAAGTCCCAATTGCAGGAGTGAAAGTTGTGAGAGAATAGCTCGAAAAGTGTGTCGCATGTGGGCCCCTGTTGAAGTGGCATTTGTCCCGGTGAAAAGTTACCTCAATGGGACCACACTAATCTTCCATAATTCCATTGATTAGTGTTAGGCAGGCCCTTGGATCAGATTTATGCCTGAATCCTATCTGAATCTGGTCAGATTAGGCGATATGGATATATTCCATACTAATCCATTTCTGGTCTGATCCGACATATATATATACATTTATAAATGTATGTGTATATACATATCCTTACACATTTATAAGTATAATACAAAAAAAAGTCCCATTTTTTTGGCCTATCAATAAAATTTGTTGAAAGTTAATGTTGTGGCCAATAATTCTTTAATTTTTGGATCAGATCAGATATACAATGTAATATCGATTTTGTAACAAACTTGGATATGGATTAATATTTTATATATCCATCGCATTCACGGATCGGATTCGGTATATTCTCAATCCGATTGGGTTTGGATGCAATCCTCTCCATATCCACACTTATATAACCTTAGGTGTGTATTATCTATTCACCATCTTCCTTACAATATCAATACTATCCCGTTACAGTTGATTGAGAAGTTATCTGCAGTCGCACCTGATGGGCAGACCAAGATGAAAGTTTTGAATGCAATAGCAGAGGAACACAACATCAAATGGGAGCCTAAATCTTTTGGAGAGAAAGACTCAATGCCTACTGATGACTTGCTGGTAAGGTTAAATTGCTTTGAAGTGGTACATTTACTGCTTGATATAGCATGGTAGAACTGGAGGTAAATGAAACTTCGAAGCCACTGTAAATAAATTTACTTATCTTGCATTTTTACGAAGTTACGGAGTTGATTCGAATGATTGAGCAGAATGGACCAAATGCTTCTGAGAAGGCCAGTAAGAAACCTGTTGAATCTCCGAATTTCCAAACTCCAAATGTTCAAGTTCCGCCTATCCGTAACCAAAAGCATGGTGAACCTTCGAAATTTTCTGAGCAGAACATTAGATCATCACTGGGCTCCCAAAAAATTTCTTCTGCAGATGTTGGTGCTATTAATACAAAAATATCTTCTACTTCCCATCCTGATGTGAGACATTCAGGTACGCCAATCAGTCATCAAGCAATACTCTGTCCTTTTTTAGCCACAATTCGTTCTGGTCTAAAATTTTAAGGAACCAAACGGGATTCAGTTTGTGAAAATAAGAACCAGACTTGACCTGCCTCACTTCTATTTTTCTTCAAAAATAGCTCTTTTAAGCATATTTTTTTTTTGTTGCTTCATATTCTGATATGTAGCATAGTTTTTTCTTAAGCAAACCATGGCTTGCTTTCTTTTCCTATGTATGTTGTCTTAGGCACAGTTTCTACATGTGGCCCAAAAACATATGGATTGAATTCTATGTTTAGCCTAAAAGTTGATGGGCCGAATGTAAATACGGTCCAGGCCAACCCAAAAATCCAACTGTGCAAAAACCAAAGCAGCCCAATCCAGTCCGGTTTCTAGTATTTTAAAACCGACCTTGTCGATCTGGTCCCAAAAATGATCCAAAAAAAGGAACCACCGGACCATCCAGAACCCTAATTTTATGGACCTATATTTCTCATTAGAAATATGCTTTGCTCCATTTCCCAGGAATGGGGTCCGAGGGGATGGATACGAGGCAATCATTACCTAGAGACGGCAATGCATTTTTGTTGGGTATGCAGAATTGGCACATGGACTTCAAAGATGCTATCTCTGCAGCACAAGCAGCTGCAGAGAGTATTGAGCAAGCAAGTATAGCTGCTAGAACTGCTGCAGAACTTTCAAATATTCACGGTTTACGAGACGAAAGGCACGGAAAGTATTCTGCTTCAAACTTAAGAGGTGAACAACCTTCTAATGATTCAATGGGTAACTCTTTCCAGGATAGAAATCTCAAGTTAAACAAGGGGCAATTAGAAGGGAATATTGATAGATTTAATCGATCAGCTTCCTCTACATCTAGTGAAACTTCAACTGATGATGACACATTGGTTAATAGCATCCGAAATATCGGTAGATGTTCTAAAAAGAGCTCGTTTGAAGAGGAAGCAGAGAATCCCTTCTCTTCTGGAAGTAGGATGAAGAGACAGTCTAGAGAATCCAGTGATTTCAAATCTGAAAACATGGATTGTTTTGGAGAAGAAAATACATTTAGTGGTGATTATAGTTATTCAAATTCTAACCACCCGAAGTTTGGAAATGATGTTGCTGAGGATCCTTTTGTTGGTATTGAGAGACTAAAAATATGAACTCTTATGAAGATTGTTCTAGCCCAGATAGTGATGTTGATAGGTTCGATATTGGGCCGAAGTACGATGAAGGGGAGTCTCCCACATACTTTACATAACCAGGTAGAAAATCACCCACCCATTTCCCACTACGAAGTAATTTTAGAGGCTGTTATGGTGTTTCAAATGAAACATCGCCCTCACAAGCCCATTTCTCAGCAGAATGGCACTCCCCGCTTGAATTGTCTGAGAATTCAGTGAAATGGGTGGATCATTCACAATCAGATAACTCTGTGCCTGTAACTTTTGATTATTCAGATGGGCCAAAGTGAAGGCAACAACTTTTGTTAAATAACGGACCTGTACACTTTTTCATCCTGGACCAGTTCGGCGCCAATTTGTCACAAGGATGAAGGATTTGAAATTCTAATTTCGGACCAGTTTAACTTATCGAGATCCGTATCGGTCCGGATTGTAATTTTTTGGACATGATTTTTATTGCAAAAATTCCTTTTTTTAATATTTTTAACCTATTTCAAAAAGTAATTTGATTAAATATTTTTCCTATAAATATAACCATTGGTTTGAGTCAAAAATACATGATTCTAGAGAGCTTTTTGAGAGAGAAAATATCCAAACACTTGAATCAATTTTTGAGAGTTTTGAAACACCACTTAGGTTTTGTTTACATGCCATAGGAGATCCTATTGTTCTTTATCTTTAAGAACTAGGGTTCCAAACGTTCACGGTTTTGCGGGAGTGTTTTGGTTATGATTGAAGACGGGGTGAGCGAAGTGGCTAATGCGCGATAAGGGAGATCGCAGGCAGGGGTGAAAGATTGTGATCAAATGCGTAGAAGGAGGCGACATATAAGGCGAAAAAGCTGGAAGTGCTACGCTAAGCCAGCTGCGGTTGGATTCTACGTTCAAAGAATTGACGGGACTGTTGCGTAAATTGTGGGGAAGCAATTTTTGTAAGTCATCGAGTCTGTAATTCCGTTTTGATCATAGTGAAGCACTGTCGATTAGTCCCGATGATTAGTCTTACGCAAGTAGGGATATCTCGTAAATTGCTGGTGTTGTGTGATTGTTTTTTGTGTGATTGCTTAATTTAGTTGTTAGACAATACAACACAGGTTTCGATAATAAAATTAACTAGACCTAGGGTTTTGATTCCGCTTATCAAAGTTCAAATTATTTTTGATAAAAACTCTAAAATCAACCTAGGTAAAAGGATTCCCTAATTTGTTTTTCATCACCTACCAGATTGGGCAACTTATCTCATCGGGGTTAGTCTGAGAATCTCACGCGTCTTATTTTTCAATCCTCTAACACTCTAATTGTTTAAGCCTGCCTGGTTCTTATATGAGGTTAGTTATCCTGGTTTTGACAAGTTTGCATGCATATCTATTTATAGCCTCCCATAAATATGAAAATTTTCTCTATTTATTTTTGTTTTTGAATACCTCATAAGTTTGATATGATTTTAGTATATTTTACTATGTTAAAAGTACTAAAATGTGTTGGTAGTTTATGTTTATAATATTTAAGTTATTTAACTATTTGTATTATTTATAATAACAAAACTATTTATGTAAATGTAATCATTCCTTATTTCTTTATTTTTTTGAATTGTATTATCCATATTTCAGTTATCTTGTTTTATTATTACATTTACTTAATTAGAGTCTCTAGGTGCCAAAAGGTTGATAAACCCAAAATAGAAGGTGTGCTTAGACCAAATATGAAGTTCCACCACCACTATGCTCCATAAACACTAAGTAACAATTGCGAACCACTATGAGACCATAATTTGTTTATAGGAAGGTTCCTTTAATTGGTTTGACTAATCAGGAATCACGTCATCCCTTGGGTGTATGTAAGTTTTATATTAGCTCAAAGTGTATGGCAAAAGGATTAGAATGAAGAATCACAGAGTTTGTGCTAACTTCTATGAGTATTTGGACAGAGTTTAGGCTAGGTGGAAGAAGAAGATAAGATATTTTTTCAGGGGTTACCCTTCCTATTTATAAGTATATGATATGGTTTATGTTTTTTTTTTTAAAAAAAAAAAATTAAGGGAGGTCTTAGTCTCTCCCTTAATCCTACATCCTACAAATAAAGAAAAACCCTCCCCTCCCACCCCATGAGTCGAACCCTTGACCTCAAGGCAAGGGTGGAGGTTGCTTACCACTGGGCCAACCCCTCTCCTCAAATATGATATGGTTTATGTTAAGGTTTGTACACTAAGTAAATTATTATAAAGGGTAAACTTTGGCACTATTTTTATATCACAGCTATCCTGAGCCTTGTTCACATTGGTAGAAGTAATTAATTGTCATATAGTGGGTTATTCTCTAGTTCAGCAGTCTTCTACCTATTAGCCGGCCAAAGACATTCTTAAGCTGGACAAGTGTGGGCCTCTTAGGCTCAGTTTGGTAGGCTTCTAAGCTATGGGCCGACCATATGTGGCCTATGGGTGCCCAAAGTATACTTATAATTTTTCACCTTCCATCTTAGTTAGCATATATGTTTCTTCAATTAACTCTGTTATTTTTTTGGTACAAATGATGAGTATGGATTAAAATTTACATATTAATTAAATTGTGATTGTATCTATGTTAATTAATTTTTTGCTGAATATCATTCATATGAAGTATGACAATTATTATTCTTCTACCTTCGTAAAATTCTTAATGTGTTAGAAAAACACATTGCCTCACATGCACCATTTATCACTACAAGAAAAATGATAATTAGTGGCAAATTTTCAGTGAGGGAGTATAGTTTTTCCACTAAAAAGCACATTTTGCAGCTAATTCAGCAATTCCCACTAAAGGTTAGTTAATGCGCACACTATTTGTGGCGAACTTAATTTTCCCCACCAATTTTGCCACCAATAATGTCGAGGGGAAAAAAATTAAGTTGGCGCCAAATGAATTGAAGAATTGGTAGTGAAATAAGAAATTCCCCACTAAAAGCGATCGTTAGTGGGGACAAACATTTTTCCACTAAAAAGAAAATGTAAATAGTGGGGAAACTTAAAATCGCTACTAATGCGGTATAATTGTAGGAAAACAAGATAGCCACAAAATATCTCGGTGACAATTAATGAGGAATTGTGTATTGGGGATAATAATGTCCCCCACGAAAAGAACTTTTTGTAACAAATTCAATAATTCCCACAAAAGCTCTTATTTGTATGTACTATTTGTGGGGGAATTTTTTTTTGCCAGAAATTTAGCAAAAATTTTGGCAGAACTGGGGAAATTTTGGCGCTGGCGCCAAAATAAATTGTATTATTAGCAAGGAAATATTAAATTTGCCAATAAAAGTAATGTTTAGTGGGGAACAAAATTTTGCTACTAAAACATGTTATTTTCTTTTTGAATAATGTAAATATATTAATTTTTTTATTTTTTTTATCATTAAAGAAACACAAAAAAATGAATCTATTACATGTAATAAAAAAAATTGCCTATATAAAAGTAGATAAAAGTATATAAACAAAAAATAATCGAATCCAATTTATACATAAATCTAATGTCACTTCGGTCCGATTTATCTCAGATATCTTAAAGAACTCCTAATTTGTCTATCCAAATCCGTTAACCATTTTGATTACCAAATTAATTATGAATATATATCAATCTGATCCATTTACTATGCGGTATGATTTGACATAGATATACAATAATTATATGTGTATGTATATATATCCTTAATTACACATAATGCTTCAATTTTCGGATAAGATCAGGTATTTTGATTAATTTAAGAGAAAATAAATATATAACTTCAGATTGTATTCGATAATTTTTTTTTGAAATGAATTGATGATGAGATTCAACTGTTCTTTTGGTCAAGGGGTTCGGACTTTGGTGACATGTATGATAACTCAGACTCTTAATTAACAAGTAGGTCAAACCCAAATATCTTAATTATTTGACACAAATTTAACAAATAAGAATACAACTTATTAATCCCTAAGGGGACAATGATGCAAATGGAAAATTCAGACTAAAAGCAAGGATTCGAAAAAAGAGTTCGAGGGCGGCAGGATGGTGATACAAGCATAAACCTCGTTATGAGTAGTTTCAAATCCTTTTTGGCTATGTTTGGTATAGCAGATTAGGAGGCTGTATATGATTAAGTATTTTCGTCTTATGTATGCTTAACCTCGAATATAATAAAACACTAGATAAATATTTAGACTTGATGGTTTATCCCACAAAACATTCAAATAAAATAATCCCCCGTACCTTAAAGGTGAGATTAATTAATGTAGTATTTGATATTTTATATATCCAATATTTTTATCTAGCGAGCCAAACGGAAGCTTACGATATAGTTTGGTTGAGGAAGGTTATCCAATCCATTATAATTTCTTAATAAGATATTTTTTACTAGTATTGTTATAAGAAAAAGAGAGAAAGAAAAAAAAGAAAAAGAAACTCTTAAATTATAGTTATTATAAAAAGGTATATCCATGTGTATGTATATATATATATATTAAGTATATACGTGGTATATTCCAAGCAAAAGACCCAAGTAATCCATTCCCTCCCCCATTCCCCACTAATAAACCCTTAAAAACCCCATCTCTCTTAAATTCCCACATATACATACCTTTCTCCCACTCTCCCCAAAAACCCCAATTTCACATTGACCTTCCTTCCTTCCCCCTCCCCAAATCTCACCACCATCGCTCTTGCAATCGCGCGCACCTAAGTAATCATCTCCCTTGTACGCAATATATCATCTCCTTCGCAAATCGCACAAACATCTCAATCGTTGGGTTCCTTCAAGGTAATACTCTTCTTTTAATCTTCTTTATAAACTCTAATTCTTTTTCTTTGTTTGTTTGTTTTGGTGCCTATATTTATTTTCATTATTCCTACACATTCATCCGACCAAAGAACCCAATACAAATCCCTATGAAGTTGTACCCCATGAATCTCTTTAGATTCAATTTCATCAAGTCAAGCCATTTTTTTCATCAATTAAAGATCTAAAGATTTGGTTTTGTTGTGCAATTTTTTTTAGTTGCCCAATAAATTTTTAATATATCTACGTTGTATATATATGGTGTTTTTTAATCTATATAACCATTATAACTATATAGCAGTACAGGGACGCTGTACAAATCATTTATAAATGAGGCCGATGCCTCTAACATGAGAGAGCACTTTAGGCTTAGGGAGTTTCTTGTTGTTTCTCGTCTTACAAGTCCATCTTTTTTCCTTTTCTTTTTTTAACCCACTAATATCCTATATATAAATTTATATACGTGTGTGTAAATTTTGAAAGAAATATCAACTAATCAATAAATAAGGTTTTCCAAAACTATTGAGATATTTTATATTAGTTAATGATACCATAACCAAATAACTAAAAAATGATATTTAACAACAAATGGCCGTGAGTATTGCCCATGAATCTAAATTAATTGATATTTTTTTACAAATTTTAAGAATAAAATAAATTATAAACATTTTTTAAAACAAACTATGCTTCTTTATTATAGGAATTTTTTTTACAAGTAATAATTTTACACCCACCATAATATTAAGTAAACACAACCATTACCACAACAACTAGAATTGGTTACCACCAGACTTGTCTATTGGCTCATAGACACTCACTGCTAATTAAAATTTGCTACATTAATTAAGAGTACTGGCCCACCTTAGAGCCAAATAACTAAAAAAATGTATAATTAGTATACTACATTAAGTTACTGCCATTTAAAAACTGATATTCGAAATTGCAACAAAAGGGAGACCTACTTTTAAAACTGAAATTGGAACAAATACTAATCTAGATCAAGCATCAAACCCATTTAAAAACCCAAATATTAAGCATGGCGGAGAGACACCAACGAAAAAAAGAGAGCCAGTGGTGGAACGTAAGTGCTTATTTCTTAGCATTCGATAGAGAAAAATTAATCCAGTTTGCCAAGTTTTATTCCCCCAGATTTATTTGAAATGGATTTTGTAATGCTTCATGATAAACTAGAGACTTATTTTTGGGACATAAGCTCTAATTTGGAGTTTTTAGAATTGGATGGAATCAGTGACCTTGCTAAGAAGATGATTGAAACCAAAAGTAATATTGTTTTCCCTTTAGCTTATTTTCTTATCAAATTGGCACTAATTTTACCAGTTGCAGCTGCCATAGTCTAAAGGGCATTTTCTGCTATGCATATTATAACGAGTAGACTACGCAACCAAATGGAAGATCAGTGGTTACGTATATCGAAAGAGATATTTTTAATAAGGTCACTAATGAATTGATTATTGAATGGTTTCAAAAGATGAAGACTCGTCGAGGACAAGTATATGAATCTTTCATTATAATTAAGAAGTGACCTTTTTTGGGTTTTTGATATGTCAACAATTGCATATAACTTACAAATGAAATCTCATAGATTAATGATAAATGTACATGATGCTAATCTTTTGATGAAATGAAGAAGTGAATCTTTTTTGAATTCGTGTATTTTGTTTATTGTGTCTTTATATATATATATACAGTTCCTATCTCATACAGTCCAAACCATACGTACCACTTCTATTTCTGAAAGAGGGAGCCAAACTAATCCAGCAGCCAAATAGGGAAAGTAGGACTTAAGGTTAAAAAAAAGCAGCAGAAAATAGCTCTCAGCCAGCTTTTCTCTCTTCCCGTCATTTTCTCTCTTCTCTCAACTCTCAGTTTCTCCCTCTTCCTCCTTTCTCTCCCTTTCAAAAGCTCTCATTCTCTCTAAAATACACAGTGCAATGGCTTTCTCTTTACGGTTTCACTCCCGCGAGCTCGTAAGCATTACCAAATTCGTCGTAAGCACACCAAATTCGTCGTAAGCTCTCTCTCTCTCTCATTCTCTTACTTTTTACGATATAAAATTCTAAGGTTTGGTTTGACATTCATTGATAGGAACTGAGCTTTTTTTTCTAGTTTCTCTTAGTTTTGTGATACATTCTTTGTATGCTCTGTTTTGGTGTGTCGAAATAGGTGGGCTCGAATTTTGAATTTTTTGTGCATTTGGGTGTGTTATTGTGATGTTGAATTTGGGTGATTATCTATTTGGGTGTGTTTTCGTGCTTACAGAATTTGGGTGATTATATTTGGCTATGTTTTCGTGGTGCTGAATTTGGGAGATTATATTTGTCTGTGTATATAATTTTTTTTGGAATAAGTGAGACCAGAGACCAAACATATTTAAAGTGAGAAACTAAATTATCAAGTATTTATATTTTTTTGTGCTCATTTGTTTTTTATTTTTGTTTTTTGAGCTTTATATTTATTTATTTCGTATAGGTCTATTACATTCGTTTTTGAAAAATGGAGATGGTACTAGTGCGCTTGCTTCTGGTAATCCAACATGTGATGGTACTAGTGCGCTTGCTTCTGGTAATCCAATATGGAGTAATCAAATTAGTTACAATGAGCCCGATCTAGTGTGAGCAAAAGGGTGCGACAAAAGGCTCAAAGGAGGAAAAGAGAAGGCAATGGCGAGGGCCAAAAATAAAAAAGTTAGATGTTGCCATGGGTGTGGTAAAGTGGGCCAATCGCACGATAAACGAAATTGTCCGGCACTTACGAATTCGTAAGAAATAATTCATTTTTTTATTTATGTTGTATTATTTTTCACATAGTAGTATCAATCTTAATTTTTTTTATTTTTCTTTAATGCAGGTCTGCCATATGCGATGATGCAAATTTGGAAGAGGGTAATGAGTCGTCAACGGACGATGGAGATGATATAAGTATAAATTAATAGGATTGTTGAATGAGAAGGGCTATATTATTTAAGTTGTAATTGGAACTTTAAAAATGGTGTTTTTGAATGACTTATGTGGATTGTTGAATGAGAAAGGGTTGTATTATTTAAGTTGTAATAGGAACTTTAAAGGTGGTGTTTTTGAATGACTTATGTGGATTGTTGAATGAGAAGGGTTGTATTATTTAAGTTTAAAAATGGTGTTTTTGAATGACTTATATGCATTGTTGAATGAGAAGGGTTGTATTATTTAAGTTGAATGACTTATGGTGTTTTTGAATGACTTATGTGATTGAATTTGATCTTGAGTATTGCTGTGTAAAGTTCAGAAATTTTATGCTGCAAATCTGTGCGTACTATTGCTATTAATTTCTACGGCAAAAATCAGATTTTGTTTAAGTGTTATTGCTGCAAAATATTGTCATTAAAATCAGTTTTGAATAATTCTTTATAGGAGAATCTGTTAAATATATTACTGCTAGTGCTGTATCTGTTTTACTGCTGCGATCTTTTTCTTTGTTCTTTGAGAAAATCTGATTTTGCTCATTAAGGTTAGTTTTCAATCAATTGAAATTAATTCACTAAAAAAAACACTAAATGATTCCAAAATGTCATTATAACAATACCAAAAAAACACCAAATGATTCCAAATTCTCATTATAATAATACCAAATTACATTACATCATGCCTTCAATTACACTACATCATGCCTTTTATAGCCAAATAGGTAGACAAGAAAAATCATAAAACAATTAATAACTTCCACAGTACAAATTCACAATTTGAGTTAACTTCACCAACAATCGCGTCGCGCGGCATATTAGTTTTCTCTAGTGCGGCAATGGTATTTGATGCTTTTTGAATTGACGAAATTTTGCACCAACCCAAGAAAGTGCCGCATCTTTGCCTTTTGCACGAGTAGTATATTCTACCACGATTATTGTTCTTATTTGATTTCGTTATTTTCACATCCGCTAATTCTCCGCAATCGCATTGTTTCAATATGAATCTACCATCCACTTCAATGGTTGAATTAACCTCCATGGTTGATGATGAAACCATCTCAATCTGCCAAATTTCAACAATTCAAAATGAATCTACCATCATCAGTTTTAGCCAGATACATCTCAAAATATAAATAGCAGAATATTTTGAAATACACATAAATAGGAACTTTTAATAGCAGCTTGATACATCAATTAATTTTTCTTCAAATACACTGGACACAATGGACAAAGCAACAACAAATACATCTCAATAGCTAGATACATCTCAAAATAATCAGCTTCATTTTTCTTTCAATGTCCAGATACATCTAAAAATATAAATAGCAGCTTGTTCAAACTAATTTTGAGCGGGCTCTTACATTAAACCTTTTCGACCCAAGGACAAAGCAACAACAAATTCACCAAAATTCAGGTTCACAATTGCACACGGGACACAATGGCTCAGGGACACACCTATGTTTTCAAATGAGAGACTTTACCGATAGAGTTTCAAAGTTGCACTGCCAAAGAAACAAAGAGATTTTTGGCAAATTTTGGATCGACCAAATTAGAGCCAAAACTTATGAAAAACACAGATATGCAATTCTGGATTGACCATACCTATATACGCAATCGAAAACACACAAAAATTCAGCACCACCAATATTCAGTTCAG
The DNA here is from genome assembly GCA_021464415.1 of Lonicera japonica. Taxonomy (NCBI): domain Eukaryota; kingdom Viridiplantae; phylum Streptophyta; class Magnoliopsida; order Dipsacales; family Caprifoliaceae; genus Lonicera; species Lonicera japonica. The sequence goes on along the minus strand of CM038466.1, from coordinate 32,111,493 downwards.
CACCATAAAAATTATATACACAGATAAATATAATCTCCCAAATTCAACACCACGAAAACACAGCCAAATATAGTCACCCAAATTCTGTAAGCATGAAAACACACCCAAACAAATAATCATCCAAATTCAGCACCACAAAAACACACCCAAATGCACAAAAAAATTCAAAAATCGAGCCCACCTATTTCGACACACCAAAATAGAGCATACAAAGAATGTATCACCAAACTAAGAGAAACTAGAAAAAAAGCTCAGTTCCTATTAATGAATGTCAAACCAAACCGTAGAATTTTAGATCGTAAAAAGTAAGGGGGGAGAGAGAGAGCTTATGACGAATTTGGTGATGCTTACGAGCTCGCGGGAGTGAAACTGTAGAGAGAAAGCCGTTGCACTGTGTATTTTAGAGAGAATGAGAGCTTTTGAGAGGGAAAGAAAGGAGGAAGAGGGAGAAACTGAGAGTTGAGAGAAGAGAGAAAATGATGGGAAGAGACAGAAGCTGGCTGAAAGCTATTTTCTGCTGTTGCTTTTTTTTTTTTTTAACCTTAAGTCCTACTTTCCCTGTTTGGCTGCTGGATTAATTTGGCTCCCTCTTTTGGAAATAGAAGTGGTACATACGGTTTGGACCGTATGAGATAGGAACTTTATATATATATATATATATTAGAATTATGTTACACACAATTAATTCGGCCAACCATGACTAAGTTGTCAATGTTGACTTCGCCCATCCCACACAAAATTCTTTGATACGCCACTACACCCAATAACACATTGAGTCGTACACGAATTCGAAAAACAAAACAAAATATCTTATCGCTCGTATTCGAGTGGATACAAAAATTGTGCATATTAGTTAAGACTCGACATTTCCGACCTATTGTGTTTTTTGCTCAATTCTAAATCCAAGAAAATATGAGTTTTGTTGGAAATCGGATTGTTGTTGGCTTGTAATCAAACTTACTGGAAAGGTGCAAAAGAGAATTTGCACTAAAACAGAAGTAAAGATTGCACGCAAAAAAAGTGCAAAAACACTTTTGCACTTGTTTTGCACATACGCGAAAAATATGCAAAATCCGTTTTGCACTTGGACAGAAAAATTGGTTTCCATATCAAACTTGGTTTCCTTATTTATTTTGGTCTCTATTACCTTGTTAATAGTTTCCTTATTTAAGTAAGATTTTTGTTATCTTATTCTATATTGGATGGATTATATTATATCGTTATATATAGATAGAATCATTCAAGAGATTAGGCAAGATAAATAATTATTCTTTTTGTGGGAATTATTGGGAGAGTTCATCTTGTTGTGAGAGAGAGATTAAAGGGCTATCGATTTTTTTCTTTTGTGAGAGTTTTGAGTGCAATAATTCTTGTGATAGATTTTGTAATCATTTTCAAAGAATTAGTGAAATCTTCGTTTGTCGAATATTGTGTGTTCCATTATCTTTCTTCTTGCTTTTTTCTCATCCATATTATCTCTAGTTATTAATATCCACTATATTTCCGTGGGGTGATTAATTGCTAATAATCACAACACGACCTTCTTTCCTATACATTTCTTAGGACTTTTGGCTATGCCACTTAGAATTCCAGATTATCCAGATGTTTACTGTTAATCGGATTTTAACCCTAGAGGGGGGGTGAATAGGGTTTGTGGCAAATTAAAAATCTTTCAAAATAAACTAAGATAATCAATAAATATTTTGAACAATTAATTAATGATGCAAGATGAAATAATAATGAAAATAAATAAAGAGATAAGGATAAAGATATATAACCATAACTCAATCATGTTTTGTTCACGCGGTTCGGTTGTTTTGATCATACATCTGCGCTCGAGTAGTGCCCTCGAGAAGTTCCACTAAAACTGATTTTCTTACAGGTGAAAGTCAAACCTTTACAAGTGTAATTTTTCTTTCTACACTCTACAAGTGTTATTCATCTCACAGCACTCTGCAAGTGTGATTCTTCTCACCACACTCTACACAAAAAGCTCTCTTGTTAATACAATGAGAAAAACCTCTCAAATGTAAAGTATAATAGATTTTGGTGATACACACCAATGGAATACAACTATATCAAAGTGCTTGCTAAAGATTACAAGATGAATGCTTACTTCTCGAGTTATAAAGATTTGATTAAGAGATAGCAAGATGAATTGCTCAAATCAAAAATGCTTTTTGATCAAAGATTGATTTCTTGAAATTTATAGGATCAAAGAATGAAAGATCATGCAAGAAGTAGTTTTGAAAGCATATTTTTTGAGTATAAATAGCCTATAAGAAATTTATGACCGTTTGAAATAAGATATAGCCGTTAGAGACATTTTAAACAAAAGTGGATCTAAGTGGGAATATACCACTTTTAAAAAAGTTTTAAGATCTCAAGATCACTTTAAATTTGAAATGGCCAACATTTCAACAAAAAAGATCTTATAATATATTTTTTTCAAAATTTGAATTTGACATGGCCAATATTTCAACAAAATAGATCTTATAATATATTTTCTTACAATTTGAATTTGAAATGGTCAACTTTTCAACAAAAGAGATTTTATAATATATTTTCTCAAAATTTGAATTTGAAATGGCCAATTTTTCAACAAAAGAGATCTTATAATATATTTTCTCAAAATGTGCTAAAGTAAAGTACAAAAGAGGGTTTTATAAAATATAATCAAAATGATTAGAGCAATTTTTGTTTTCTTTCAAAATCAAATAATTATAACTTTACAAAATAAATTCCTAGACATACTTACACACCATAATATTTCTCTTGAATATTTGATGAAGCAATTGAATTCTGTTGAGATTGTGGAATTCTTTGTGAATAAAATTTGCTGTAGCACTTAATTTTCTCCAACACTTTGAATAATTTCTATGAAGCTTGCTCTTTCTCAAACATAATATTTCTCTTGAATATTTGATAAAGCATTTGAATTTTGTTGAGATTGTGGAATTCTTTGTGAATCTTCTTCTTGAATAAAATTTGTTGTAGCATTTGATTTTCTCCAGCATTTTAAATATTTTCCATGAAGCTTTATCTTTCTCAAACTAATTGCATCATAAAGAATTTTGTACTATATATTCAATGCAAGTTAGATAATTACAATTTGAATTAAATAATCAAAATCAATATATATATATAACCAATATATTAAAACATTGTTTAACACTTATGCTGAATGGAATGCCCTTAGTAAGTCTAACTCTTATATATCCGTACTTGGGATTTGTTAATCACTTCAAGCAAGGTACGAGCTCTTTTATTAACCAAGCATAAATGACAAAACTGACATGAATCGACCTGTCAACAAGTATATTGTAACTCTGAATCCATTGACCCAATAAAAAAGAATTACTCAATATAATTGTGCAAATAGTGCTTAAGTTTTGCAAGGTTAGGTAATAAATGGGGAGAGTATTGGAATTACATTATGCAATTTTTAGAAAAAATTGAGGGCACGAAGTGCAAATTAAGAAAGAGACAACACAACGTGAGAACCACGCGCAGCGCGTAAATACAAAGCCAATAAAAACAAACATGGAGATAAAAATATTTTGAGGCAATTGGGCATAAGGGTCCATTCCAATAATAACATAATTGCAAAGGCCTATTATAAATTAACATAGTAAATTAAAGATACTGTAGGAAAAAGACACTAATGCCACTTCCTTATTTAATTAATAACACAATAACCCTAAATATAACATCTCGCATCTTTAAAAAAAGTTAGCACAAATCCTGATCAAAACAATTCAAAATACACAGCGGTCGATCATCAGCACCAATTCTCTAGAATATACTAATTATTTACATGGTGCTAAAATAGATTTAGCACCATTTTTGTCCAAAGTAATTAATCACATGGTGCTAAAACAATTTTAACACCAATTGTCCTACACTATAATGGTGCTAAAAAGGTTTTAGCACTACATGTGAACACATATAATTAAACGGAATGTGCTAAAGCAGATTTAGTACCCATCCAATGCTATACATCAAGGTGCTAAAATAGATTTAACACCAATTTTCTATAACATAGTAACTATTTATATGGTGCTAAAATAGATTTAGCACCAATTTTCTATAACATAGTAACTATTTACATGGTGCTAAAACAAATTTAACACTAATAGAAAATAAAGAACAATGAAATTTGAAGATGATAAAACAGATTTAATACCATTTTTGTCCAAAGTAACTAATCACATGGTGCTAAAACAGTTTTAACACTTATTATCTAACACTAGAATAGTGCTAAAAAGGTTCTAGCACAACAAGTGAATAAATATAACTAAACTGAATGTGTTAAAACAGATTTAACACTCATCCAATGCTACACATCCAATGCTATACATTAAGGTGTTAAAACAGATTTAATACCAATTCTCTAAAATTGGTGCTAAAACAGATTTAGCACTCATCCAATACTACGCATCAAGGTGCTAAAACAAATTTAGTACATATTCTCTAGAATATAGTAACTATATACATGGTGGTAAAATAGATTTATCACCAATAGAAAACAAAGAACAACAAAATTCAAAGGTGCTAAAACAGATTTAGCACAATTTTTGTCCAAAGTAACTAATCACATGGTGCTAAAACATTTTTAACACCAATTGTCAAATACTAGAATGGTGCTAAAAAGGTTTTAGCATAACAGGTGAACACAAATAACTAAACTGAATATGCTAAAACAGATTTAGCATCCATGCAATACTACACATCAATGTGCTAAAACAGATTTAGCACCAATCTTATAGAACATAATAACTATTTACATGGTGTTAAAATATATTTAGCACCAATAGAAAATAAAGAACAATAAAATTTAAATGTGCTAAAATAGATTTAGTACCATTTTTGTCCAAAATAACTAATTACATGGTACTAAAACAATTTTAGCAGCAATTGTCCAACACTAGAATGGTGCTAAAAATGTTTTAGCACCACATGTGAGCACTTATAACTAAACTGAAGGTGTTAAAACCAATTTAACACCCATCCAATGCTATACATCAAGGTGTTAAAACAGATTTAGCGCAAATTCTCTAAAATATAATAACTATTTATATTGTGCTAAAACATATTTAGTAGATTTAGCATAATTTTTATCTAAAGTAACTAATAATATGGTGCTAAAACAATTTTAGCACCAATTGTTCAACACTAAAATGGTTGCTAAAAAGGTTTTTGCATCACATGTGAACACAAATAACTAAATTAAAGGTGCTAAAACAGTTTTAGCACCATATGTCCATCAACAAATTAAGGGCACTGTTTAAACACATTCAACGCAATAAAAACAGAGTATTGTTTACTCCTTACCACTATATGTATTGTAACACCCCCGTCTTAATTAGTGGGGTAACATCCACAATTAAGATCTGGAGTGTTACTAACACACCTTAAACTAGCTGAAATGAGTCTAAGAAAAATAACGAAGCAATAAATCCAAGTAAATCGCATAACATGGGATAATAAAACACATGATACTCATGCTGTGGGCGATAATATAAAACATGCATGCACTATACATCTATGCATGTACATGAAATCCAAAGACATACAAAAACCATGTTAACATGTATTACAAAATACATACAATAAGCCATATACACATATGTATAACAAAAATGAGTCGGTATCAGAAACTTTTACTTCATTTCCGACTTCAGGGTACCTGAATTTGTTAAACATAGTAGGGTGAGTTCACAGCTTAGTAGGGGGGATAACATAAAGGATTACGTACAAAACGTCATTAGCAATTTAATCATAAATCATGGCTCAACCGATAAAACAATGCATGCGTGTGCATATGTAGGTTACCTCCTTAGTGTCAACCATTATATCGATAGAATACTGAAATCGAGCTGAATTATAATTATAAGAATAAGAATGGGTTTGACCGCCACAGAGAATAAGCCAAACATAATTACGATATAACATCATTCGGCCCATGAAAGATCATCATAATATCATGATAGAATTGGGCCACATGCCCTTCAATATCATATCAACATAATCACAAATGCTTTGCTGTTGTCTAGATTTCGAGCTACACACCGTTGGCCCCGTTGCTACCCTCCGGAGGTTTAAGAATTTTTAACCCAAGGGCACCGGGCCCCACTTATTTTCATACTGGCAAGCACCAAACAATACACATTCTCTTCATCATTGAAGGGCCATAACATAATCATAACCGAATCCACCACGGGATCATATCACGTCCTAAAATATCATAATGAACATAAGGAACTCCCGACATCCGAGATACAAGATATATGCCATATGATATGTCATAAGAACATTCCGAACTTGCCGAGTAATTTCCAAGATCCCAATGGCGCCATAATGATGTTCAATATACATAGCATACTAATGAATGCACATTTGAAACAACTTATGCCATAAAAACTTCAACAAGTCTCAATTCATATCCCTTAATGTATATAATTCATCAATATATAACATCCATACATTCAAGAGATATCTCATATGAATTAAATAACACATGTATCAAGTATAAATGACATATTTTACTTCAAATCATATACAAATGACTTTACAATCTTAAAACATCATTAACTTCATCAAGTAGTAATTTCTAAGATAAATATAAATTAAAACATGATGATTATCGTAGAATAAGACCATTTCTTCGGGTTTTGAAAACAAATAAACCCTTATGTCAACTCAATAAGCCAAAAAGAAGAGAAGGATATGAAGGATCAAAACCCTGTTCGGTGAAATCCCGAAATTCCTACGTCACCGCGATCCTCATGTTGCGTATAACAACTTCTCTTAAAGCCGAATTGAATTTTGGAAGTTAAATGTATGTGAAATCTAGAGAGAGAAAGAAGAAGAAAGCCCAGCTCTAGTTTAGGGGTGAAAATGGTGAGAAAAAATGAAGAAGAAAAGGCTCTGAAAGCTTTAAAAATTGTGCAACCGACTCAACAATGGTTGCCTATTAGGCCCACAACAGGCTCCTGTTTGCCCTCAACAGTGAGGCAAAATAAATTCAAGATCATCCCAAACAGTCATCCGTCCTCCACAACATGCGCATGTACACCCAAAGTTGCAAAATTGATCTAAAAT